>CP135560.1:2290198-2337410 GCA_032401905.1 Swietenia macrophylla | reverse complement strand
ATTTTTTTGAATATTTAAAATTGTAATTTTTAAGATTTTTTTTGTATTATGAAATTATTTTATAAAATATTATAATTTTTAAAAATTTAAAATTTTTTAATATCATATAAATTTAATTTACAATTTTTTTAAATTTTAATATTATACAGGATTTAATTTACAAAAATATTATAATTTTTAACATTTTAATAAAATGTAGATGAAATATATTAATAAAATATCATCCCATTGAAATTTTTGCTGGAATATAGAAATATTCATTTTTAATTCTAACTGTAGACTAAGTTATATATGGATCCCAAGTCTCATAATTTTTATTTTTTGTTTGTTTTTAACTTCAATATTATACATCTATATATTGGTGCAATTTATTTGAAAAAACAAATTCTACTCAGAAAAGTTGCGTCCATCCAATGAAGCAAATCCTTCACTTACGCAGTCAATACCAACTTATACTAGAAAATCACTTTGCCAACCATTCAAATAAGCTCCCTGAAAATGAACTTTGCCAACAAAGCAAATTTGATACGAAAAACAATGTCAAATTAACCAATGAATTTACCCTTATCTCTGTATAGAGTTTTTCTTACACTAAATGTTTTCACATATTGAAAAATTTACTGACAATGAATTGCAATCATTGAAATTATTCATGACTAAGATTCATGAATATTTAATCATTGAATTGCAAGTTTGGTTGGTCCTTTAGAGTTCGATTTTGATAGTTGTAGGTTGCCATAGTTAGTAATCTTAAGCTTTAAAGAAAGTTTGTATGGTACTCTATAGTATTATTGTAATCCTTTTTTAAATTATTGAATGATTAAAATTTATAATTCTTATTGATATATGATATTTCTTCACATCTAATCATCAAAATGGCCCATGTGTAATCTTCAGGTCATTAGAGGAGTAAGGAGACCTTCTACAAATGTGTTAAAGTCAAAAGAATAAAAGTCAAGAACAAACTTGTCCTCTAGTCTAAATAACCAAAAATCTTAACTTTTTAAAGATTTTCAATGTTTATTTTCTAAGATCTCACTGTTAGATTTCTAATATTATTTAAAAGATAAGAAAAGTTTGGATAAGGTTGAAAGAAATGAGCTCTATTAGGACATGAAGGAAAAAGCCCACAAAATACAAATAAGTCATTAATTTATAAAAGAAAGGTAAATCAAAGAAAAAATGTTTGATAAACTATCCAAAAAAAACCTATTACCATGCCAAAATAATTAAAAAAAACCTTTATACTAACTTTAGTATCAGAAGATTTTCTAACAAAAACCAATACCTTTGATCATTATTTTATTTTGTACGTATTTATATTTTGACTAAAGCAAGACTGGCTGATCAAACTATTTACATTAACAAGCTAGGTTCCTAAGAAAGCAAATCATGGGTTAACACTTAAATGCAAAAAACAAGCATCAATAATAAGCACTGTCTATGGGAAAAGAAACAAAAAGTTATAATTCTCAGAGATATGGCAATCTTAGAAACAAACAGTAAGTGAGCAAAAGTGATAGCTCAACAATCAAGAGTCTATAAGTTTGAATGTCATAGGGAAGACTTTTAAACCACAAGATAAGATCATAATCGTGTTAAAATTACTTCAAGACCTTGGGCCAAACGCTAAGAAAATCTTTGCTGAAGTAAAAGTAAAATAATTACTTAAAAAGAAAAAAATGAAAAAGAAAAAAGCACAAAAAATGGGTGAAAAATTAAGAGAAAAGGATAAAAAAGTTCTTAAAGGAGAAGAATTAGAAAGATTATTAATCAAACCAACGTCTACTAAAAATGAAAAATTTGTAGCACTGCAAACAAAAGATGAAAAGCCATAAAAAGCTAGGAGTCACTATCTCAAATACCAATACCTCACCAAAATGAACCTAATGTAAGACATCAAGAAAATTCATACGAGAGTAGGATAAGAAGACCAAAAAAGCTTTTTGAAAAATACTTGTTCTTATTTGAGGCATATTTTATTAAAGAAGAGAGCACAAGATAAAGGTGAACAAAAAGTATTGTATAGATAAGAGGATGAAGAAGCTTGGCAAGAAAATGAATGTTTAATCATTAACTTAAATGGGTGCCAAGGACTGATCTAAGGCCATGGAGTACGAAAAGAGCTTTAAAAGATTAAGAAGGAAAAACAAGTGGTAAGACGAGGACAAAGATTAATTTGAATCGAAAAGGAAGTTAGCCACAAAATCATATCTCCTCTATCAAAAGAGATTTTAAATTGAACTCCCTAAAAAGTTTGAGGTTTCCTAAATAATGACATATGTTTATACAACTAATTCGACATTATATCTCAAATGTTATCAAAAAAACGATGTTAATGAAAGGGTTAAATGAGGAAGAAATATAAAAACTTTTATCTTTGACTTTAAAAAGACAAGCTCAAGCTTGGTACAGAAAGATGGTACTAAAATCTATTTAATTATTCCTACAATTATGTGGTGAGTTTATATAATAGTTTAATAGAGCATGTTTACCAACCAAGTGTATAAATAATTGGTTGGCTACAAAGCAAGGAAAAAAAGAAAGATGAAAGAGTTCTATACTATGGTATCATGCAAGGTTATAGAAGTAGGAGCTTTCAAGAATTAAATAGCAGTAAAATGGCTGAGAAAAAGGTTAAAGATTGGAAAATTTTGGTGGCCTCTTAGAGAGAATGACATCTTAAGTTATGAAGAAGCATATAGATGAAGTTAGTTATATAATGAAGCTAAGGACAAGGGTAATGAAAGAGAATATTAGGAAAGGAGAAGAAATATAATGAGAAATTTGGGAAGATAAAGAGAGGATTAATAAAAGGATGACAAAGAAAGAGGCAAGAAGAGAGAATATTGATCAAACAATAATCAAGTGCATCGACCAGCTCTTTAATCATAAAGGGATAATTGGCTGGCAATAAGAACACCTTATAAAGGAGCTCTTTTTCTACCTCACTTTGCATCAACTAAAGGGAATAAAGATCTCAAAGTATCCCAGGTTATTAGAGAAAGAATATTAACCCTTTAGTACCTCTTTATCACATATTTTTAAAGATATAAATGATTATAATGTGTTATTTGAGCCAATGCTAATAAAAACATGCCAAAAAGAAGGGATAAAAGTTAGTTTTATTATTTCCACTAAGAATTAGAACACGAGATTGATAAATGCTAGGCTTTAAAGAACAAATGAAGATGTTGATAAGGAATAATTACTTGCAAAAATGTAAAAAAGAAGAAAACACACTTAGAACACAATGATTATAATTAAAGGGCAAATATCAAACACAAGATTAGATTGACCACAGAAGAATAATTCCAAGTATTCTTTAAGCTTTTGCTAAAGAGAAAATAATGTCTTTAGCCTGCAAGCAAACAAACCGAGCTTATTTTCGATACTAATCATATTCACAGAAGAAGATGTTTTTGAAGTAATATATCCACATGATAATGTGCTAGTGTTAACAAAATATGTTGTGGGTATGGAAATAAATTGAATTTTTATTGACTTGGAATGTGTAAGCAAACTAGAACATACATATGGCCAAAAAGATAAAATAAAAAAATTTTATTTGCTTATCAGAATTAATGCGATAAACTCTAATGTTATATATATATATATATATATATATATATAATTCATCTTTATAAATTAATATTATTATTATTTTCTATTTTAATGTGTGACCTAATAGAATTTTATGATGCTAGTAGTAACACTAAAATTTAATTTTGGTGTTAAAGGCAATAAACAGTGTTTAGTAACACATCATGACTACTCAAGTGACGAGAATATCGTGGTTTGATATTATCTTATCCGTAATTAATATTATTGTATAATTTTCCTAAATATTTTAATTTAACATGAATTATACACATATCACCCTTATTTAGTTCAATTTTATTTTTTTTAATATTTTAAGCAAACTTATTCATACAAATAAAATCAATATTACATATTGACTCATTTGAGTATTGTCATGTATTTTCATAGTCTCACTTAATTAAGAACTCAAAATATTACTTTTGTTATATAAGAGGATAAATTCTATCTTAATAACATACATTTCTCTATATTAATGATAACATATTTAATTATTTTTTTTTATAGTTTATCTTAGTATAGAAGATGTTTGAAAATATTAAAATATCATTCTCAATATTGAGAATTATAGTAATTTAAAGTCCAAAAATTATATACACTATCGTCACTATAAAAATTGCTTATGATACTTATACAATAATCCATGTAGTATTTTTATGTTAGGTTGGTTTAGTACATTAGTTCACTAACTCATACCTATATATTGACTTGATATCTCGTATCACAATACAAATATATTATTATTAGTCACTATACATACTAGTTTTTATGCATTATTACCTTATACACAATAATGATTGATTAGAAATATTTAAGAATAGTGTTCAACTAATTAAACCTACTATTCCAAAGATATTATTACATTTATTAAATATACAAATATATATTAATAAAATAACAAATGATATATAAATTGACAGAATTATGATAAATAAAAAATAAATATATGAAATATTTAAAAAATACTATTAGACTTAAAATATACATTAACAAAGAGTTCGATGGATATTTTGTTCAACAAAACTCTAGAAAAGTTAAAAATTAAAAATATGAAGCTAGAAAGAATACAAACCCCCTTCATGAGTTCAAGAATGGACGTGTCATGCCAACAAATCAAAAAAACTTCATATTATTATATGGAAAAACCTTTATGTAAAAATAATAATACTCAATTTCATGGTAGTGGAATATCCAATGCCTTATAAAATTTTGATGGGAAAACCTTTATATAAAATGCAAAGGCTACTCTATTAATCCACCTCTAAAGGTGAATTTTCTAATAGAAAATGGTGTTGGAATAGTTAGAGAGGATAAAAAAAAAGCAAGTTGTTGCACGACAATAACTAAAAAAGTGTTTTTTAACTATGATTAAACCTCACACTCGTACCAAACTAAAAACAAGAAAAAAATAAAAAATATGTTAGAGTCAAAGGTGAACTTACAAAAGCTTTAATTAGATTGAAGAGAATCCATGCTAGATATAAAAATAACAACAAACCTGAGCAATATAGGAAGAAAAAGGATTTTTAAAGTCTTGGAAGAATACTAGAACATATTTATCTGGTCCCATGAAGACATGCCAAGGATCAACCTAAAAATTATCTCTCATTGCTTGGTTAATGATTTGAAGATAAAATCGTTGAAGTAAAAATGAAAAACATTTAACCAAGAATGTTATAATGCTATTTGCATCAAAATGCATAAACTCTTCCAGATAGATTTGATATTAAAGTTCTACTATTGTGAGTGGATTGAGAATGTATTCTTAATGAAAAACGCCAATGAAAAATAGAGAATATGTGTCAATTTTACTAACATCAATAAAGCTTGCTTAAAATATAGTTTTCCTCAACCACGAATCGACAAGTTAGTTGATTCTACAGCATGTCATAGTTTTCTTAGCTTTATAAATGCGTTCTCAAGGTATAATCAAATTAAGATGTAAAAGTTAGACCAAGAGAAAATTACTTTTATTACTAACAAGGATTGTATGATTGCAAAGTAATGCTTTTTGGCTTAAAGAATATATGGACAATATATCAAAGGTTAGTCAACAAAATGTTCAAACCCCTTATCAGGAAAAATCATGGAAGTTTATAGAGAGATATGATAACCAAATCAATCAGACGAAAAGACCACATGAAAAACCGTAAGGAAACTTTCAATCTACTAAGAAAATACAAGATGAAATTAAATCTTAAAAAGTATACAAGTTTACGTTTGGAGTAACTTCAAGAAAAATTGATACAATCATAAAGATGAAGTCTCCTAGATTGTTAAAGACATGTAAGTCATAGTAGGAAAAATAACAGCCTTGAATCAATTCATCTTGAAATCCATTCATCATTGTTACAAATTCTTTCAAGCCATAAAAAAATTTCTAGAAGCTAAAAAAATATTTCATAAGTGTGCCACTAATAGTCTAGCCAAAACCAAGGGACAAATTATAGCTTTACTTAATCGTGTCTAAGAATGCAATAAGTTCGAAGCAAGTAAAAGAGGAAGGAAAGACTTAAAGATCGATCTATTACACAAATAAAGTATTGGTCGATGCTGAGACTAGATATTTCATGACAAATAAATTAGTCTTAGCCTTATTATTTGTAAATGTAGTCTACGTTAGTGAATGCCTTAAATATAATAGTATTTTTAAAAATTTAGCATATTATTTCTTATGTATCATAATATTGTTGATTATATATATCATTTGTTATTTCATTATTTTATATCTATGTATTTAATATATGTAATAATGTCCTTATAATAGCAGGTTTAATTAATTAAATACTATTATTAAATATCTTTAGTTAAATATTATTATAAATATGATAACAATAATGTATAAAAATTAGTATATGTAGTAATGACAATATATGTGTATTATGGTATCAGATATCAATTCAACACATGGGTACAAGTTAATGAACTAATATATTATATTGATTTATCATAAGAACGCTACATGGATCATTATATAAATGTCATAAGCGATTTTTATAGCAATAATGGTGTATGTAATCCTTAAACTTAAAATTACCATAATTTATAATATTAAGAATGACATATTTTGATATTTTCAAATGTCATCTGTAACACGTTAGGCTATAAAAAAAGTAATCAAATATATCATGACTCATATAAAGGGATATATGTAATCAAAATAAAATTTATCCCTTCTATATAATGGGGGTAATATATTGAGTTTTTTGATTGAGTAAAATTATAAAAATATATAATAATGCTCAAATAAGTCAATATGTAGTATTAACTTTATTTGATAGAGTAAGTCTAATATGGATATCAAAGAAATGATACATTCTATGCCTTATATTCAATTAAGATATCTAGGATAAAAGAATTGAATTATACTGTAACATTAGTTACGAATAAAGTAATGACAAATTAATAATATTCCCTCACTTGAGTAAGTATGATGTGTTGCTAAATATCGCTTATTACTTATAATACTAAAATTAAATTTTAATGTTACTATCAACGTTACGAAAACCTATTAGATCACACATTAATATTAAAAATAACAATGACGCTAATTTATAAAAATGAATTTAAATATATATATATATATATTAAACAATAACTTTAGAAATTCTTTAACGTACTTTCCTTATACGTTTGTACTGAGGGATAAAATAGTTTGCTTATTAATAATGTTAGGAGAAGTAAAGTGGTAAAACATTACTTTAGGAATTCCAGCTCACTTGAGTAAAAAGCAGGCTAAGAAAGAAGTTGGAAAAATAGTAGTAAAGATGCATAATGCAAACCTTAATAGGTGCAAAACATAATAGTGAAGGAGTAATTCTTCGATTTTTTGTAAGGCAAGTGAAAGCATTATGAATTGTGAAAATATTTATGCTTTCAATAAGATTAATATTATTGAGTTAATTGATAAACATTAACAAGATAAATAAAATATGTGTATATTTTAACTAAAATTGGAAGAAGAACCTAATTATTAACAAATGGATTTAAAAAACTATACTACACCATCACTTTGTTTTAATTTTGCCCCTAAAAGAACAATAAAAATTATGTTCATTAAAAATGCAAAATAAACTGAGATTTTTCATATTTTTGCATAAATAAAAATATGCACAAGTTTGGTTACGATAAGACTAAAATAATACAATCAAAACTAAAGTTATATAATTAGCCTTGCCAAAATCATATCACTCAGCATCTTCCAGCAAATTTTTAATATTTATTAGTGTTGGTGCAACTTGTATTCAATCATGAGTATAAATCAATGATTGTACAACTTTCAAAGTTAAGCAAGTTTAAAATGGATCTAGCACATGTCCAAATGTACTGAAAGCTAACTTTAAAGCAATAATGGATGTAAAAATTACCGACAAATTTCTTGCAATTCCAGAAAGAACTTTGTACTTAGACCTATTACATTTCCACTAAGCAAAAATATTAAGATATTTTCTATCATCTTCATTAGCTTTGATTTAGGCTCTACATCTTCTTCATCTCTTATAAATCTTGTTAATTCATCTTGAATGTGTATGTCATGATCATTGCTACCATCAACATCACTTTTTTCCATCACACTTGAGCTTTAAGACAAATGCTTTGATTCAGAACTTTTGCAATGACCTTCATAATACTAAACAAACCTTGCAAGACATTTTTCAAATGTGCACATTTATTATACACCTTTACACTATCATTATCAAAAAATTTCTTATAGAAAAATCTAACCCATATATATATATATATATATTATATTTAAGATCCAAAACAACTACAACAACCATAATATTTGTTTTATTAACATTACTATAATACATATCAAACTTTTCTTTTATTTTCAAATGCATTCTTTTATCGCACAAATTTATATCATTTTTCTATTCATTCATCTAAGTGAGACTGGAAACAATATAATGAAGACAACCATTAGATGTAATATATAATAATCCTAATAATTTTTTAGTGGTAAAATAGAACTTCTTTAAAAATTTTACCAAAACTTTTACTTTTTCTGATTTTCCAAGTCAGGACACTATTACCACTCTCAAATTCAGACTATAGGGTTCTCATTCTCTATCTTGTCAAATACATTTTGAAATATAATGGCTGTATCTAAAATTAGGTAAGTAAAGTTTTATAATAGCTCTAGTATGCATCACTATACAATACTTTTGATTAAATTTGTATATGGTAAGAGTATTATTTTCATCCCTATCACGGGGCTTGCCTACAAGTAACATTTTTTTCTTATCTATATTATCAAGATAGCTAAATCACTTATCAAGATGATTTTTTCATTGCAGAAATACCCCATTGAACTTTATGCACTAAAATCTTCCCATAATAATTGCATTTTATACTTTTAGTTAAACTAGTATGTTGATTGTTGATGTGTCAAAATGATCCCACATACCAGAAATATTTTTGTAAGTTCAGAATACTTTAGAAATAGCTTAACTATTTAAAACATCAGCATCCATCTTTGCTCTTGTAAAAATTTTAAATTATATGCATTTTATAGTCAGAACTAAATTAAAATAAAATATTAGAAATAGAAAATGATTAGAAACATAATATTCATCTCAACAATTCAACATTGAGGTAAAAATTCTTATGTTGAATTGGTAATATATAACAAGTATGAAAAGAACATATAGCATTTGACTTAATCCACTATAACAAAATGCATATATGCATATATCCATAGTTTTGATTCTAAAAAAAATAAGGCAATAAAACTCAATAGAATTATAACAACTCAAAAACACAAGATTTGTTGATGATTCATCCATAAAACTAATTATTGGCAACTGTAACAAAATGCATGCATGCATCTACTTTCTTATTATATTTATAAAAAGGCATATATCCATGAAACTAAATTGAAAATTAATTTGGAATTCTAACATAACATTAACATGAACATGTATTTGGATTTGATTCGACATGAAATAGCATTAGGTTTAGCAAACGCATGCAATGTAAAGAATGATAGGCTTTGTTTGGCATACATAAAATCATTGAAATCTAACTTCTAAATTTAATCTTGCATGCAAATACAAAAACTTTAGAATATGTATGCAATTAAAATTTTATTATAATTAATCAATACTTCTATGAAAAATAAACTAATCCTTTTTGTTAATTGTATTTTTAATTTCAGTCCACCAATCTAGTTCTTTGCAGTGCCTTGGTATTCTTACTCTTCAATACTTATAGTAAGTAACTTGCATTTTTAACTTACAATTGGTAGTACACCCTTCATATTTTTTAGTTACACTCACTCTAAATTATAATGAAACACATTTAATTCATATATAATTCTATAAGCAAGTACCATTTCTAAACAAAAATATAAGTTACTTACATGACTACTGCATTAGCATGTTTAAAGAAATAAATAAAATTCTTATAGATCAAAGTTCAAACTAGCAATAAATTACTTACAATAGCTTCCATTAAACTATTTTTTAATCACCAAAAAGCAAATGAAGATCAAAAATAAATGAAAAATAATACAAACAATAAATTAAATTTTTGCTCAATCATCAATAAATAAAAGAGCAATTAATTTTCAAATCAAGATTTAGCTAAAGTACAAGCACAATCAAAAACATAAAACAACATTTTTCCTCTCACCATCTTGAAAAGGTGTGGCTTTGTTAGTTCAAGAGTTTAATGAACCTTTTATGAATTAGTATCATTATGAAATTATGTATGGCTCTACAAACTAGCTTCTTCAAAGTATGACACTTCTTTTGACAAATCCTTAAGCTTAAGAAATTTGGCTTAGCTAATAGATTGAGAAGAAACAAAAATGAAAATGAAGATTAAAGAAAAAAACTAAAACAGAATAAGTCAATTATTTTAAGGTTAGCTACAAAATTTGAAGAAATCGGTTGAAGAATAGTCAATTGAAAAAGAAATTTAGTTCAAGTAATGGCTCTACTATTTCAAGAATGAAGATTTCAATGTTTGATGTTCAACTTTAATGAATCAATTTAGCGATTTAGGGTTGTGTTGTTTTATTTTATAGGTAGAGTCAAGCCGATTTTGGGTTTAATATAGATTGGATTAGATTAAGTCCAAATAGTCTGGTTAAATTAATTTATTAGTTTAATTCTAATTCTATAGGATTTAAAACTAAAACCAAACCTAAAAATCAACTCTTTATTTCTTATACTAGAACTAGACTTTAAGAAACCACTTTTAGTTCAAGAAGTAAATCGACTGATTTGATTTCACACAATTTCTATTCAAATCGGATCCTATGCCCACCCTTAACTTTATCAACACCATTTTATATCTTGCGCCTAACATGGTTGCTATTGCTAAAATCGCATAAATATTATTCTAATATTTTTCAAATTTTAATATCATGATTGATGTCATCTTTCTAATCTTCTTATAAATAAAACCAAATAACTCATCTAATGAAAATCTAATCTCAAAAATGTGGACAAAGAATAAATTGAAAGTTGGATATTTAGTCCCCCGCTGCCCTTCCCCCCTCCAAAAAAAAGTAACATTCTAAAAAAGTTTCAAATTATTTGTTAATAATTAGGCCAACTCCCATTCTTGTTAATTTTACAAACTCCTATAATATGTTTCAAGAAGTTTCAATTAAAAAAAAACACCTTTTATACTTAAATACATTAGAAATCATTAAATAAGTAAAGTTCTATCAAGTGGGACAATCAAATACTAATTACTTACTATATAAAGTATTCAACCTATGTGTAATTTCATCAAAGTTTTTCCTTATTTTAGTTGTTATTGTTCAAAATATACCATTATCATGAATTTTAACAATTTTATAACCAATAATAGAAAAATTATCTCTAATTATCAAGTTTAGAATGTGAGCAATACAATGAATATGAATAATTGTCCTTAAGAATCATATCATTTTTACCAAGCTTCTTTAATAAAAATTGAATTATAAGATCATTGCTTGAATAGTTATTAACAATTAAGATAGATACCATATGATTCATATTAATACAGGATTTGAACAGTACATTACACAATACCTTGCTTGTATTTGGCGCAAGCACATACATGAACCGACATATATATAAGCAAAAATATTTTAATTCGATAAAAAAAGAAAAATAAACAAATTAATTTAAATTTGTATTTTTGTATATCAAATGAAAGAACTTGCTTTAAGATTTTACTATACAAGACTCAAGAGTCATAAATAACATGTCTTGTAATTGTCATGTATCCCATTGTTTGTGAACCAGCATTATACATGTCTATTGTGATGTCCATTTTACTCTCACTATGCTCAAAATAACTCAATATTTAGCCCTCTCTAATTGATATATCTTTATTATATTCCTTTTGATTGTATTATGAGACATATTCTTTCATACAGGGTTAAAGAAACTAAAATTTTTTTAAAACCATTCATGCTCCACACAACTCATAAGGCACTTATGTATAATGACTATTTTTGCAATTATTTCTCTTGTAGCATTAGGATCAAAACAATAAGTATTCAACTTCACATTTTCTTCATCATTTGCGACTGATTTCAACTTATTTGTATAGTGGGCTATTTTTGGTTTTTTTTTTTTTTTTTGCATGATACAAGATCTAATACGATCATAAAAATGTCTTGTACCTCTGTAGCTTATGCCACCAACTTACATATATAATAGATGCATACAACTTTATTAGCATTACCACTTTCTACTTCAAAGTATTCCTACATGATGGACCCAAAATTGAATAGGCTCAAAAATTTAACTTAACTGCTCAATTAAGTTCTCAAAATTTATTGAACTAATTTTTCAACAAACTCAACTGATTCTTCTTTATAAAAGAAGCAATGAGAAATAAGGATTTATCTTGTATTTGAATCACATTTATAGTGTCCTTCATGATAAACAAGTGAGCATGAGATAATTCATCCAAAGATTTTAAGCAAGAGATAACAACAACATGTATAATAACTTTCTAGCAAAACACAAGTCCAATCACTATGAGAAGCTTGAAGAATATTATAAATAATGACCATAGCTTGACCACTTTTCAAGTTGTTAAAAATTATCCTAAGTAAATGAAGTTATATCTTAGTTTATTCCTACAAGTACTAGTAATTCAATCCATACTGTAAAATAAAAATTAAAAAATTAAAAAAATTAAAAGAGATATTAATCATGGGACTTATCTATGAAAAGCTACAAGCTAGCTTGATCTTTTTGGAAAAATAATCTAAAAGAGAAATAACTTTGCTGTGGTACTTTGTCATTGTGTAGCGTTAAAAGTTAAAGTTATGAATTTGAAACTACTTTTGCAAATAAATTAGAATAATATTATGAGAAGATAGGATGAGTGAAAGAATATGAATATAGGATTATGGTTTTTTCAATTGATAACACGTATGAACGAGGTCAAGTTTGGACCAAGTCATAAACAAATTAATATATATAAATGGACTTGCCTATGAAATAATTTCAAAGGGATAATAGGCCATTTTCCTGATCCCTTTTTAAAATCAGGAACAATTTTTTTCCTCAATTCTCGATCCATTAAGCCAAATTTGGCCTTGTTCTTCGGCTTAAGCAGGCCAGGCCCCATGAATTTCTTACTTTCGAAAAATTTTGCCAACCCTAATAAAACATAGTTTGATTCTTACAATTAATTTTACTGTATATACTTTTACACAATTTTTTATACTATTTACATACAATTAGATTAATTATATTTGAATTATTGAGATAATATTTTATATGTATATTAAAATTATAATATATTTTACACATATTTTATATATCTGGGTATATTTACATTTATCACACACACATATATATATATAAATAATAAATAACATATTAAGATAAAATTAAAATATGCATATGTATATATATGTATGTATGTATCTTAATTTTATGTTAATACATTATTTATGAAATAAATAAGTAAAAACTAAGCAATTGAATAAAATAAAAGAGAGTTTTAGACAGTGATGGCGACGAAGTTGAGGTGGTTCCCGGTCACTTTTATTGACAAATCTGGCTACAAGATCTAAACCAGATCACAGACGGTCAGCGAGATCTAGTGTACCAATCGCACGGCTGCCATCTGTGGGCCGATCCAAACATTTCATCTACTATTTCAATGAGGACCAACGGCAAAGACCAAGCTCATTACTTGATGATCTTTATCTAATTTATTAGATAATCAAGCACAGCCATTAGTTTAATTTTGTTCAATTTAGCAGGGCCCACGGAATACCTGGTATAGGGGTAAAGTTCATGATTGTCTCCGGGAGCTGCGGTACACTTGAGCAGAACCCAAATTGCTTCGATAAGTCCCATATTTACCTATACAAACCGACCAAACGCATATCTTTGGTTAAGTTGGATCATGAAAGTTGAGAACTCGGTAGTCCCGCTTGCAATTGTGGGCTTATGGGTTCAACATGATACGATCGCGGTTGGTCCCACTACCATGGTGGAATTTGTAGACCCCAATGTCTTTGCGAGATGGATCCTGTGGTGATCTCATCAAAGTAATAATAATAAAATTATATTTGTAATTACTGATTTATAATCATTTTATAGTCATAATTAGAGTTGTATTTGGGGCTCTTATTATTAACATATTACACGGAAAACTTACTAATTTTATTTATATTATATTAATTATTTATTTTAAAAAAAATTTAATTATATTTAATTATTACTATATAAATAAAAAGTATTAACCGATTCTCCCTTACTAATTTTAAATAGAAATTCTTTTTGTGTTAATTCAAGTTGTTAAGGTATCAATTTTTTTTAATTTTGTGTGAGTTAAATTTTTAAAAACTAAAACTATTCACCAAAACTTTAAGTTTTGAATAATTAAGAAGGCTTAAAATTATGAAATTCTTTTAATTTACAACCACTAGCGTGTATTTAACCTTTTTTAACTTGCTGTTTACTCCTCCTCGTTGAATAATTGCAACTCATTTATTTTGTTCAACAACTATAATTCATTTGTTTGCTTATTTATTTCTGACTATTGTTTTTTTTTTTTTTAAATTTTTTCAACTACTATTTTTTTATTAACATCTTTACTGATCATTTCTTTTCTTTATTACTAAAATTTTTTTCTTTTGTTTAATTCACTACATAATTTAAATGTTCTGAAAATTTTGGTGACTTGTGATGGTGCGAAACTTTATTAAGAAAAAAGGTCTCAAAATATGAAATTGAGATGGCGAATATAATCAAAGGGAACAACACGACTCAAACTTATTCCACATATACAAGAATCGAAACGACTCACCACATGACTAGTGGTTGATTTTCTTTAGAAGATAAATTAATTCTTGTGTCTTATATGACTCCTTACAAGATATTAATCCTTATGGTCCACCAACTAAAATTTTCAGCCTCGCCATGCAATAAGGAGCCGTGGGATTGATTCTTCCTGTCGTTACCTGATTAATTAAGGACCATAGAATGAGGCAATGAGCAGCCAAGTTGTTCACTGTGGAATGGAACATGCAAAATGAATGGCCGTCATTTTGTCGAACACGTGTCGTCATGTTGCAAACGAATACAAATTGTCAACGGTCAAAATTCTATATATCTTCTTGCAAAAAGCTTACACTTTATTAATAATATATTCCCAAGCTTTTTGACATAATTGAAAAAAATTACCTAATGTTTGTAACCATATTATTCTCTAATTTTTAGGAAGATCATAAAATTTGTGATTTTAGTTAATTTTAACTTATTTTTATCATTACCATTGATATGGTTACGAAAAATTTTTAGATAGAATAGGCATGTTACATTACTTATATAATTATTTGTTAAATTATATAACTGTTGTTATTATTAATGTAATGGTTTTTATACAATTCAAAATAAAAAATATAAAAAAAATTTGTCTCAATTGTCACACAATATACCATAAATAAATAAATAAGAACACATAAAATTATGTGGCTTGTCAATTAGTACATTCACGACTAAAATAATGAGATAACTTTTATTGAAATTGTCAATTAAAATTATATACTACAAAATAAGAGTGAGCAAAATTGATTTTAGTTGGAATTGAAATGTTGTTAAATTTCAAAACTAAAATCTTCAAATTCTATTTTTCAATTCCGTTTAAAAATATATTACCTTATTTATCAATTATATATTTCTCCATGATATCTAATCTTTCTTTTAGCCTTTAATTTCTCATTCTAAGCCTATCTACTCGTCACAAAATTCATCAAGCTCTTGTGTTATATTTCATTGGTTGGCCTTTAGCTGTTGGCATAAATTATGCTTAGATCTTAACATGTGACACAGGCATCTTTAAGAAAGTTACAATGGTCCAATGTATAGCATGGATCCCAATTAGGTAAGCCTGATGTATAACTTGCACATGTCTCACCCGTTCTTCTACAAAGTTGCCTCTCTGCAAAAACCTTTGTGAACCTTAACCATCATGCATCTGATCATAATGAAGTGGTTGATTGTCTCAAAGAATTTAAGGTGGTTCCCTAATAGCTTGGTTTTCCTCTTGCATTCGAATGTATAAGAGGACGATAATGCCAATATGGCTACATTGCCTTTTTGGCACATGAGGAGGTATTATCTCACGTCTGCTGCTTTGGCTATATTTTTTTACTTATTATGTCTTTCTTAAAATCTACACACTATATCGATCCACATCGATGAAATTAAATTATTGATACAGAGATCTTGCAACTAGGTTATAAAAGATTTGATGAAAACAAATATATTTCATTGATAAAATTCTTACAATATATATATAGCTTAAAGGAAAGAAACCTCGTTAATATAGGATGCATAATAGGAAGCTATATTAACAGGTCAATAAATATAATTACAGAAGGTATATAATCAACTAAGCAAGGAAATAGTAAATATACTAGTTGTTTGTTCTACCATACCCTCGTAAGTGTAAAGATCTAGGGAGGAGACTAAACTTAAATTGATGAGTAAGAAATTGTTCCCGTGCTACAGGTTTAATAAAAATGTCAACAAGCTAGTAAGATGTGTAAACATGAGAGATATGAAGTAGCTTATGGGAAACTTGGTCGTGGACAAAATGAAAGTCAATGGCAATGTACTTCATATGGGAATGAAAAACAAGATTGGAGCATAAATATGCAACCCCAATATTGTCACAATAAATAGTGAAAGTAGCAAGGGATGAGACATCAAGTTTATAAAGTAGAAAAGTAAGCTAATTAACCTTCAGTAACAATAAAAATTGTTCAGTATTCAGTTTTAATGGAAGAACGAGCGATGGTCGATCGTTTCTTTATGATCTAACTAATAAGATTAGAGCTAAAGAAAATAGCATAAGTAGAAGTAGAGTGACAAGTGTCTGCATCATTAGCTTAATCAACATCGGCAAATGCATGAAATGCAAGAGAAGAATGAGTCGAAAGGAGATACTATAATGAAAGGTGCCCTTGAGATACCGAAGAATCTGTTTAACAACAAGTTAGTGGGTAGATGTTGGATGATGCATAAACTGAGCTAGCTTATTAATGGCATAGCTAACGTCTAGCTGTGTAAGAGATAAATACTAAAGAGATATAAACACTTAATAATATTCAGTTAGATAATGACAAAAAGAGCCATCATCAAGCTTCAATGTTTTGGATGAAGATAAAAGAGTGTTGACTTCTTTGGCTTCAAACATATTAGTGCGTTGACAGAGATTAAAATATACTTACATTAAGAAAGAAATAATCCATTAGGCGACCAAGCATATTCAATCCCTAAAAAGTAACTGAGTTGACTAAAATCTGTGAGAGAAAAACAATTAGATAGCTAAATGGTGAGGCATTAATAGTAGCAACATGATTACTAGTGAGAATAATGTCATCCACGTAAATAAGCAAATACATAATGCAAGGGCCTGAAATATAGATAAAGAAAGAGGTGTCATATTTAGAGTTTGTAAAGCCAGAGCTAAGTAAAAAAGATTGGAATTTATTGTACCATGCTTGAGGTGCTTGACGAAAACCATAGATGGCTTTATGCAGCTTGCAAATATGAGAGAATACTAAGAATTAACAAAACCTTGATATTACTGCATAAAAACATAAATAGAGAGAATGCCTTGCAAGAAGGCATTATTAAAATCCAATTGATTCAAAACTCAGCCACAAGAAATAGCAATAGTTAAAACAAGACTAAAGGTAACAGGTTTGACTACAAGGCTAAAAGCTTAGTGAAATCGATATTGGGATATTGGTGAAACCCTTTAACGACAAAATGAGTTTTATAGAAAGCAACAAAATCATTCAGGTTCTTCTTAATTCAATAAATCTATTTATGCCTAACAATGTTTTGCATGGGGGAAGAACGAACAAGAAATTAGGCGTTATTTTTGTGAAGAACAAGAATTTCCTCATGTATAGCATCACACCAATAAGAGTGTTTGTTGGCTTGGGTAAACGAGGTAGGTTCAAAGGTAGCATGAAAGACAAAAGTATTGGTGTTAAGGAAAAAAGGTTTCTTTAATTTGAAGATATTGTTTTGGGCACAGGTGACCATATAGAGTAGTGTGGTTAGTGAAGTGGGAGATTAAAAGAGACTTGGTGAGATGGGTAAGATAAATAAGGTAGGATGAGTAGTGCCATGGCATAAAAAAAAAGAAGGTCGCATTGTCTAAATTAAGACAAATGGTGACTGAATGATCGATGTTGCGGTCAGGAAAAGAAGGCCTCGTGACACCAATGTTGAGTTAATGATAGGTAGAATGGCTAGCATTGTGACCTGAAGAAAATGGTGTCAAAGTGCCCATTAGAGAGGGATTGGGATGTTGTTAAGAGGAATAAGGGTGTACCTGTAATGGCGAATTGGTAAAGACAACCTCAAGACAACAGTGTAAATACAACTGAGTCTTGATCAACTGGGATAGGTGATGTATCACAAGCAAAATTTTAATTTAAGAATATGGAAAGATACTTAGAAAAGATTTCATTCAAGAGACAATTAAGAATGGGTTTGTTTTTTGATACAAATCATGGCAAGACTTCAAAAAATTCAATTCAAATTTCGATTAATCTAGTTATTAGAGCACAAGTAAAGAAGTTCAAAGATGCACTTAATGGGCTAATTCAAAAAATTTGAACTCATATAAATTCATGGAAACCCATTGAGTTTGGTCTACATATCCAACAAAGATAGATTTGCATAATTCAAGTTTTAAAAAAATCAGGTCAAATTTAAACTTGATTTTAGCAAGTAAAATAAGAATGTTTAAGAGTATTTAAGTTCATTTTGTAAGGCTATTTAATTAGTGAACTTTCCTTATTTAATTTGGGCATGTAGTGCCATTTAATTAACTGATTATTTCTTTTCTATTTTAGGTAAGTAGAAAATATTTTTTTTTAGCTTTAATTAAGATGGTCTAACAAAATTTAAAACTTGTTTTGTAATAATTTAGCCTATAAATAGGCACTTTTAAATAAAAAGAAATCAGAATTTATTGGTCAGAAAATTGAAAGTTTTTTTTTCTTTGACTCTTTGAAGAACTATTCGAACTTATCAAGAATTATTCTTGTGGCGTTCATCAATGACTTATCAAATGGACTTCCATCACTGTTTGTGGCGTCTACATTATACCAAGATTCTTGTTTCTTTAAAAACAACGGGTCGAAATTTTATTTAAATCTGATTGTAGAACGATCTTGGGTTCTTTGTTGAATTGGGTCTCGTTATTCTTGGCAAGGTTCGTATCATTTGGTATCAGAGCAAATATTATTTTAATTTCACATTTACCTATCCCTTTTGTTATTCTTTTCATAATTTTTTCCTTTCTTGTTATAATTTTTATTACAATTCTTGATATAAAAAAAAAAAGAAAAAAAAAAAGAAAAAAGAGAAAAAAAAAGTGAAAAAAAATGAAAATTTCATATTTTACTTTAATAATAACACTTTAATATTTGTATATCAAATTCTAAAATTTTTTTTGTGATTCTCAATTTTCAAATCAGTAGGTATAACATTAAAATATTTTATGCGAAATTTAAACTTTTAGAATTTGTGACACAACCTTATTGTCAGCCTTTATTTTATCGTAGTGAGTCCTAAAGAATTATTGCAAGAAATTTTTGATTATTGTTTGTTAGTTTGAAAAGAACCGAAAGAGCATTATTAAGTGAAAAAAAAGGCAAGAGTCGTGAGAGTATCAGAGGGATAAAAGCTGCAAATTTTTAAGTGAAACACGAGTGCATAGTTATTCATATTCTTGAGTGTAAATACGTAAGGGAGAGAATTGTGAGATCCTTTTTTTTCATAACTTATCTCTTGTAAAAATCATGTCTCAATATGATCATGAAAAAGCATAAACAGGGATGAATCCAAGGCTATACATGGAAGTTTTAGTGTGAGAGATGAAACGGATGATGAAGATGGAATTAGAGCAAATTAGTGAACGATTGGATAGAGTAGAAAATGTCAATCGGGGGAATCAGAAGAAAAGCATTCAACAACGGTATACAGTAAAGAATTTTGATGAATACAATAATGGCAATTTTAGGGAGAAAGATAGACATTTGGTAGGCAACAATAGGGGGTTTGAACGTGTTAAAAAAAATTGGAATCCGAAGGATAATAACTTGGGCAGCATTAAGATGAAGGTGCTTTCATTTCAAGGCAAAAATGATCTTGAGATTTATCTTGAGTAGGAAAAGAAGATAGAGCTAATTTTTGATTGCCACAACTACTCCGAAATGAAAAATGTAAAACTTGCAGCCATTGATTTTTTTGATTATGCTATTGTTTGGTGGGATCAATTGATTTTGAGTAGGAGAAAAAATAAAGAACACCTAATAGAAATATGGAAGGAGATGAAAACTATGATAAGAAAACGGTTTGTTTCAAACTATTATTACAGGGAGTTGTATCAAAAATTGCAAAGTCTTACACAAGACAACCGGAGCATAGAGGATTATTATAAAGAAATAGAAATAACTATAATCCGAGCAAATATAGAAGAGGATCAAAAAACTACCATGGCTAGGTTTTTGAGTGGTTTGAATCAAAAAATTTCAAATGCAGTGGAATTGCAACATTATGTGGAATTAGAGGATTTAGTTCACATGGCCATTAAAATTGAGTGCCAAGTCAAGAGAAGGGTAGCGCACGTCTAAACCAAAGTTCGAGTGTATCTTTTTGGAAACCAAGTTTCACAAAGAAAGATGACAAGTCGCAAATGTCCACAATACCCAAGCACAAGTTTGAGCTTCAGTCCAAGAACACCAGCTACATTTCTCAAGGTAAAATTAACACTTCTATTTCTAGAAACCGTGACATTAAATATTTGAAATGTCAAGACAGCAGACACATAGCAAGTCAATGTCCAAACAACCAAGTTATGATGGTACATGACAATGGTGAGATTATGACTAACGATGAAAATTTTGATACCAATGACATACTACCATTGGAGAACATCCCCAAGAAAGAGTATTTAGCCCCTGATGCATTGACATTAGTAACTAGAAAATCGTTGAGTTTGTAGGCAAAAGAAGTTGCAAAAATGCAGCGAGAATACATTTTTCATATTAGGTGCCACGTCAAGGACAAGGTGTATAGTATGATTATTGATAGTGGTAGTTATACTAATGTTGCAAGTACAACAATGGTGAAAAAATTAGGACTGCCCACGTTGAAGCATTTTAGACCGTACAAGTTGTAGTGGTTAAATGATAGTGGAGAGATGAGAGTAAATAAACAAGTGATAGTTGCATTTCAGATTAGCAAATGATAGTTGCAAAATTTTAATTTAAGAATATGGAAAGATACTTAGAAAAGATTTCATTCAAGAGACAGCTAAGAATGGGTTTGTTTTTTGATAAGAAATATGTGTTCCAAAAAACTACATGGCGAGAAATGAAAATGCAATGTAAATGGCTATCAAAACAAAGAAAGAAGTGATATGGAAGAAAGAACCCGAGATATACAATTGTCATGACAAGATTCGAGTTCATGGGTGTTGTATGAATGAAGCCACGGATAATAAAAATAGCAAAAAACTCGAAGAGACATGTAGGTGGATGGATGACTAAATAGTTTTTGATAAGGTGTATCATAATTAAACACAGACGTTAACATCTAATTAATAAGATAAGTGGCACTTTAAAAAGCATGTGACCAAAAGCGAAGAGGGATGGCAACAGTGAAATGTAAGACTAATTTTTACAATGTGACGGTATTTATATTCAGCGGTGTAAATATGTTCAAGAGTAAATGATGGAGAGGTAACATGTTGATTGCCCTATTAAGCTAGAACATGCAAAAGTGCCTTATATTCTCCACTGCCATCTGTGTATACCATTTTAATTTTAGTTTGAAAATAACATTCAATAAGTTTGCTGAACTTCTCAAAAACTTTAGGCACATCAAATTACAATTTTAAAGGGTAAAAAATCGAGTGCACTTTGTGAAATAATTAATGAAAATAACATAATATTGAAAATTTCCAAAGGGAGATATAGGAATAGGACCTAAAACATCTAAATACATATTTTGAAAAGGTTTATTACACCGAATAGACAAAGCTTTAATGGAGAGTTTATAACTTTTGTTACAAAGATAAGAAAACTTCATTGGTAGATGAATTGAAAATGAAGATTTTATTGCTAGCTAGAATTTTCTTTTGAATCAAAGGAGACAAATGACCAAGACGTTGGTGCCACAATTGAGTAAGATAGTGATTGATGCGAAAGATGGCTGAATGAATGGTTTGTAAGTGGACCATTCATACAAATTGTTTCTACTTAGGCCTTTCACCATGGATGCCCTCATATTCAAATCCTTCACAAAAAAATGGTTAGGAAAGAATTCAATGGAAGCATTATTTTATTTACAAAATTGAAAGATAGATATTAGATTCCTTTTTATCAAAGATGCACATAAAACATTGTTCAATTGAAAGATGGTAATAGGTGAATTAACGGCAGAGAAACCAGTATGAGAGATAGAAATTTTATTATTGTTATTAACTATAACATCTTTATTACTGACATAGTCTAAATGAAAGGAAAGATTCTATAGATCTGAAGTAATGTGATGTGTCGCACTAGAGTCAAGAACCCAGTTGTGTTAAGGATGACCTGACTCACCATCTGGGAAATGATCTTGAGGCTGAGAAAAATAAGAAAATGATTGAGGCTAAGAAGAATAAAAGGTTGCTTGTCCCCGAGTGCGACAAGTTTTTGCGCCATGTCCTAGTTTGTCATATAATTCATAAATAATACAAGGTTTGCCTTGATTTCCCTAATAGGTATTTGAATTCTATGATGGTGAGTGTGATTTAAACTATAAGAAGTTTATGCCTCTCTCATAAGATAAATGTTGCCGATTGGCTTGCAAATAGTTGAATAAATAGTTAGGCTAAGAGTTTTGTCCATCCGAGTTACTTATAGGACCATGAGGGGTATTGTTATAACTACCAAATATATATATTGGTTATATATATATATATATATATATATATATATATATATATTTATGAATTCTTTAAAAAAAAAAATTTAGGTTTGTATGAAAATATAATTTAAAATAAATTATATAATCAAATTGATAATATTAATTATCTAAATATCTAAGTAAAAATTTATAATTATAAAATAATTACACATTGACCCATGTATATATAATTAATTATAATTTGGTTAAAAATTAACTAAATATTTGCATTTAAGTCTTATTACTTAAATGTATGAAAATGAAAATCATTAAATGATTACCAATTTGTCTATGCCACCTTTACACCTTTATTAAAAAGCAAAGGTAAGATTAAAAAAGCATAGGTAATTATTTAAGTATATATATATGTACTGTTTGACCAATTGAATGAATTTTGACTAAAAATACAAAGTTGTGGAAACCCATTTCTTCTTCCTTGTTCAGCTAACGTTGCTTTTTAAGCTTTTAATAGTATAAATTGTGGAGACTTCATATAATTGAAGATTCTTCCATTATCCCACATCATCTAAGTAAGCAAATTCATCCATATCTTGCCATAGTATGCATACATAGGATGTATGTACATGTGACATTCTATGTTTGTGAAAATATTTCAATGAACACATATTTTTACTTTATATATGTTAGAAGCATTTTAATCCAATAAATGGCATCAGAACATGTTAGGATTGGCATGCATGCTTGATTGCTTGAAAAACTGATAGGATTATAGTAAATCACATCATTCAGCCACCATGTTCATCTTGCAGGAATTTTGAATTTTCAATCTATTTTAAATGTTTAAACGATGTATAATGATGTATTTAAATCATGGATGTGTTGATTGGGTGTATTGTGTGTGATGATTTTGATGAAAAACTAAAATTGTACACATATAGGCAACATTCGACCAAGGTGAGAATTTGTGGTTGAAAATTATTTTCAATGAATTCTCATGTACTTGAATGTTTCATAGTGATGAATACATTTGGATACATTTGGATGCATCAATATGATGTTTTGAACACATTATGATATAGTTTGAATGTTGTTATATGTTTTAATGTGATTAAAGTATGTTGAATGAGTTCGAGATGCATGGTAGAAAGGTTATATGAGATGTGATGTGTATGTGTATGCATGAGTACATGTTATGATATATTTTAATTCTTATTGGAATTAACCATATGAATGTGAATGTATGTATTTAAATGTTTAAATGCATATATGCATGTATGATGTTTTGCTTATGTATGGAAATTAAATTTCATACATGATATAAAATATATTAGTTATGTACATGTGTTATGCATTTTTCTTAGCATATATGTATGCATTGGATGCATGCAATTTATATTTATTTAAATAGAACACGAGAATAATATTCATTGTTGAAAAATGTATAACGACATCAAAACAAAACATTATGTTAGTTCAACAACAAAACATATACAACATAATTATTAATTTGACTAATTTTCACAAAACTGCAAAACTAATATAGTAAATATCAAAAATTAATTGTAAGACAAGAATCTTTTGAAAAACAAGTAAATCAACAAAAAATTATCTATAACATGTAAAGTATTACACGTGCATTCATAATTAAAGAATTATTAATATAACATGCATTAAACATTTTATTTAAAATAAAATGTGTAAATATGTATGTATGATATACATACTAAAAGTTAGTTTATGTTTATTCATGAGATGAATAAATAAATATTAATTTGCATGTTTATGATATGTATTTGATACATATGAGACTAATAAGTAAATCAACTCCCTATTAAAATTTTAAATCCATACTTCCAATAGTGGAATAACAACAAGTTTTGTAACTTAATATTGTATTCCAAGATTTTAAAATATAAAGAGTGCAGTATTGATGTTATAAAATTCAGTTATTTGATTTTTGAGTGTATAGTATTATATAAACTAAGATTTTTAGTATTAAAGTTCAAATCAAAAGTATATATTAGAAAAGCACAATAGTTCGAATTTAACTGGTTAAGAATACCAAAATTCTAAAATATAAAGTGTTTGAGGTTAGGGCAAGGAATATGAATCATATCTTATATGAAATATAATAAAAAAGTGTTTTCTACTTAACGAGATTAGTTAACTAAAATTCTAAAATGTAAATTGATTAATTTTGACAAAAATTTAATTCCTCACTAAATATAAAATCTTCAATGAATTTTTTAAGTGCTGACTTAGGAAGTGTAAATTTCAAATTAAATAGTAAAAATTAATTTAATTAACATTGTTATATAACTTTCAAAGTTTGATTGTTAATATTTAAATTATTTGAATATGTACAAAACACTAATCAATACTTTCTTTTCTTGCAATCTCTCATTTTGTGATATAAAACATACAAAATGTTGAATAATCCTCCCCTAAGAATATTAGACAATAATATTTTGATGAGGCAGAATTTTAAAGACTAACTCAAAAATCTTAAAATAGTTCTTAATTTTGAGAAACTTGGCTATGTTTTGGAAGCTCTTTTTCCTCTTGAGATAAACAACGATGTTTTAAATAATGAACATAAAGCATATAAAAGATGGCACGATGATAACTAAAAAGTTCAGGTATACTTGTTGGCATATATGAATAAAGAACTTTAAACCCAACATAAGAGATTATATAGTACCTATGATATCCTCATTGCCTTATAACAGTTGTATGGTGATCATTCTTGAGTGAAGGAATACAAGTTTTGTGCTTCCCTCTTCAGTATGAGGCTCG
Organism: Swietenia macrophylla; assembly: GCA_032401905.1. Classification (NCBI taxonomy): domain Eukaryota; kingdom Viridiplantae; phylum Streptophyta; class Magnoliopsida; order Sapindales; family Meliaceae; genus Swietenia; species Swietenia macrophylla. The sequence continues at coordinate 2,311,593 of CP135560.1, read as the reverse complement.
ATGAGGGAATGCCTTTAGGCGACCATATCACCAAGATGATAAATCAATTGAGTCAATTGGATGCATATGGTTAATCATGCTTAACTGCATCAAAGTGAATTTAATTCTCCAGTCCTTCCCTCCTAGTTACAAATCATTTGTAACTAATTATAATTTAAACAGGATTGAGTGGACTATTTTAAAGCTGCACAATGAGTTTCAAGAATATTACAGGCAAAATGAATAGAAAGAAAGGACATTAAGATATCTACATGGCTTTTTCTAGTAAAACTAGTAAGAAGTCAAAGAAGCCAGTCAAGAAGAGGCTAATAGTTAATCCAAAGAACAAAAACTTTAAAAAAGCTCAGTCCAAAATAAAGAAAGCTAAGGACAAAGGAAATTGTTTTCATAGTAGAAAACTTGGCTATTATAAGAGAAATTGTCTTCAGTATTTAGAGAGTCGTAAGAAAATTTAATCAAGTATGTATAATTATTATATAATTGATTATAAAATAAATATTATTTTAAATAATTAATCTTGGATAATTGATCCAATAGCTACTACTTATGTATGTGTCTCTTTATAGGCGACGCAGAATTGTTATAATATTGAGGATGGCTAATGGAGTAACTGTTATTACAGAGGCCAAAGGATCATACTTTATCAAACTAACTACTGAACTCATTTTAAGTTTGGACTCTAAGTTGTATTTTGCTTAGACCAATTGAAACATCATTTTTGTTTTTGTATTAAGTAAATATGGTTATATTGTACAATTTAATAGGAATGAATGTCTGATACATTTGAAAAATGTATTGGTTGGTAAAGTAGTAAATATAAATAGTTTGTATATATTTAAACTATGTGGCACAAGTTTTGTCAAATAAGTTGTCAAGACAAGAGCTTGAAATGAGATAAATATTAAAATTCTCTAGCATCACAAATTAGGTCATATTAAAGAAAAATACATGACTCAGCTTGAAAAGAGTGGGATTTTAGACCCATTGGTTCGAAAATCTACCTAACCTATGAGTCATGTATTTGAGATAAAACGATCAAATTGCCCTTTAAGAGTAAAGAGAAAAGAGCTAGTGAATTGTTGAAATTCATAGATATAAATGTGTGTGGACCGTTCAGTAAACAAACTAAAGGAGAATTTCGATGAGTCGTTACCTTTATTGATAATATATCACAGTATGGATATGTGTATTTGATGAAATACAAGTCTTAAGCCTTTAAAAAGTTCAAGAAATTCAAGAATGAAATAACAACACAAACTGGAAAGAGTATTAAATCCTTACAATCATATTGTAGAGGTGAATACTTTAGTACTGAATTTTAAGAATTCTTGACAAAGAATGGCATTGTTTCCTACTTGACTCTTGCTTCTATGTCACAACTTAATGGTGCAGTAAAAAGAAGAAATCATACTTTATTAGATATGGTGCAAGCAATGATGAGTTTTACGAATTTGTTATTGTATTTATAAGGTTATGCCCTACAAATTGCTGTGCATATCTTAAACGAAGTCCCGTCAAAATCAATTCAAAAGACTGCATATAAAATATGAAATGGCAAGAAACCCAGTCTTAACTATATAAGAATTTAGGGTTGCTCAGCTTATGTTAAGCTAGTTAATAGTGATAAGTTGGAACAGAAATAAAAAAAGGGTCGGTTTATTAGTTATCCTAAAGATAGTTTGAGATATTATTTCTACTTTCTTTCTAATTAGAAAATATCGATCAGTAAGAATGCACACTTTTTAGAGAATGAGTTCTTGAAAAAAGGTGATGCAGGTAGAAACATCAAGCTTAGAAAAGAGTCTTCAGTGCCTCAGACAAACATTGTTGCAACTGAATTGTCCAATCAGTAGACTTTAATATCGATTCTAGTTCAAAAACCTTCTAAAATATTAAAACTTCTAGAACGATATAGGTTTCTCCATAAGCATAAGTATAACTCATACTTAATGAGAGAAACTAATCAGGATGATAATCTTAAAAGTTATAAGGAAGTTTTCCTAAATAGAGATTCAAGAAAACAGCTAAAGGCAATAGAGTTTAAAATTTAGTTTATGCATGCCAATCAAATTTGAACTCTTGTAGATCCACTTGAAGGAATAATTTCTATTAGTTGCAAATAGATCTTCAAGAAAAAGATTAGCAAGGATGGCCAAATAAAGACCTATAAAACTAGATTGGTGACAAAAAGTCATATTCAAAAACAAAAGTTAGATTATGAAGAAACTTTTTTACCAATAGCTATGATTAAATCCATCTAAATTATGCTAGCTATTACTGCATACCATAATTATAAGATTCAGTAAAGGGATGTAAAAGCCACTTTCATTAATGGGTATCTTGAAGAAATTATTCACATAGAATAGTTTATAGGTTTTGTATCCGTTGTAGATAGAAATAATATATGCAAGTTGCGTCAATCTATTTATGGATTGAAGCAAACTTCTAGGAGTTAGAATATATAATTTGATGAGGTGACCAAATCGTATGAGTTTGTAAAAGACTTAAATAAAACCTATGTTTATAAATGGGTTAGAGATTATGCCATCATATTCCTCATATTGTATGTAATGATATTTTGTTGATTGGAAATGATATTGGCATGATGACTAAGGTAAAAATTTGGTTATGAAGGACTTGAAAGAAGTAACTTATGTCTTTGGAGTTTACGTCTATAAAGATAAAGTGAAAAAGATAATTAGATTATCCTAAAAATTGTATATTAAAAAAATATTGAAGAAGTTCAACATGGAGAACTCTAATAGATGACTTCTACCCTTTATCCACGATCTTCATCTTTTTAAAGATAGAGATTCAAAGACTAATGAAGAGTGGCAGCAGATGCATAGTATACCCTATGCTTTAGCAATAGATAGTTTATTATACATAATGCTATATACAAAATCTAATATAGCATATATCATAAGTGTTATGAGCATATATCATGTTAATCTAGTAGAGAAATATTGGTCAGCTATGAAATTAATCTTTAAGTGCTTGATAAAGATTAATGATTTAGATCCGAGCTATAGATGTCAAGAATTGAGTGTTTAAGGATACTAAAACTCAGATTTGAAGTTAGATGTTAATGATAGAAAGTTTATCTCAATATTTATTTTTGTATGTAATAGAAAAGCTATTAGTTAGAAGAGTTCCAAATAAACTATGACAGCAGACTCCACAACAGAAACTATTGTACAAGCCAAAGAATTGAGAGCACACCAGAAGTCTAAATATATTAAGCATAAATATCATATTTTGAAAGATTTCGTTAGTGCTAGAAAAATAATAATCAAGAAAGTATTTTTAGTGGATAATATGGCTGACCCACTAACTAAAACGATAACACAAAAATAGCTGGACCTATATCTTAAGAAGATGGATATCAGATATTACAGCGAATGGCTTTAGTACAAGTGAAAAATTGTTAGAGTATATCCTAGAAGCCATTCGTATTATTGGCTTCAGAAATATGTTTTGTCTTATACATACATTATATATTGATAAAAGAAGAAATTTTTTATTCACAAATATATGTTATTTTCTTTATTTAGTTATGCATATAAATAAAGTATATTTGTGAATTATTTAAATAATTTATTTAATAGTTAAATGATATTATTAAAGTCATTCCCTACAGAAGTAATATCGACTAGGCAACAATATCGCATAGTAAGTATATTGAATATCTCTGATGAATAGCATGAGATGATATTAATATGAATAACGTGATGGTCAAGTTATTAGGACATTATTAAAAAATAAATAGTTAAAAAACTATTTATTTAAATATGACCATACAACGATTAAGCACGTTATATTACATATAGTTAATGATTTATTATGTAATTGTATTAGTATACAATATTGTCTTTTGACCTAAAATATTACTGATGAATCTAGTGTAGATGCACATGATTCATATAGTGAATACGTACAAGACTAGTCACATCTTGTATAATAAAGTTGATTTGGACACGTATTATTTATATTTAAAAATATGTGATGGTCAATATGGGATATGTTGACTCAATACATATTGGATTAAAGTTTTCACTTATTCGATTCAGATTCGAGTTCTCAAATAAAAATAGATAAATGGCTAAAAAAGTAAATTTTTGGTCAAAATAATCAAATGTCATACGAAAGAGTTCATGATGACAAATTCAGTGTATATAGATCGGTAAAAAGTTTTGACGTACCATGGACGCTAAATAAATTACGATTAGATAATGATGGAGAATGATGAAGTATAATTTCATCATAAATTAGGGATTATGGTACATTATTAAATGTTAACTATAGTCATTGAATAATTAAAAAATTCGATAAACTCAAAAAACTTGGAACAAATTCATGACTTTTTCATAATAAACTCATGTGGTCACACTAATAACTAAAAGCAGTGAAAAATATTTGGGAATGATAATATTATCAAAAACAAAAGTTAGTACCTTTGAAATAATATTTAAACTGAAATGAATATATATATATATATATAATAGTTATATATATTTATTAATTATTTAAAGTATTTAAAAAAAATTTTAGGTTTGTATGAAAATGTAATTTAAAGTAAATTATATAGTCAAATTAATACTATTAATTATCTAAGGATCTAAATGAAAATGTATAATTATGAAATAATTACACATTGACCTATATATATATATATATTTAATCATAATTTGATTAAAAATTAGTCAAATATTTGTATGTAAGTATAAGTACTTAAATATATAAAAATAAAAATTATTGGATGATTACCAATTTATTCATGCCATCTTTACACCATTATTAAAAAATAAGAGTAAAATTGAAAAGGTATGGGTAATTATTTAAGTGTATATATATGTGTATATACGCACACATGTGTTGTTTGACCAATTGAATGAATTTTAACTTGGAAAACAAACAAAGTCATAAAAACCCATCTTCTTCCTCTTTGTTCGACTAACTTTGCTTCTCAAGCCCTTGGTGGTGTAAATTGTAGAGATTTCACAAAATTGAAGCTTCCTCCATCATTCCACATTGTTTAAGTAAGCAAACTCATTCATAACTTGCCATAATGTACATATATAGGATATATGCACATGTGGCGTTTTATGTGTTTGTAAAATTATTTCAATGAACACATATTTTAATTTTATACATATTATAAGTATTTCAATCTAATAATCTGTTCTATTAGGTTAGATGTAATTTAGAATAATACATACTGTAAATAAAGAAGAATGCACTAAATTACATGATTTGTTAATCAGCCTACATCTATAGATAGAACAATGAGATAACTTTTATTGAAATTTCGAACTATAAATTAGAATTCTACACATGAAACTGGAGTTAGATTATAAATAGTAATCTTAATCTAACGTTATAGAATTTAATTACATCTCAGTCTCATTCATTTCACTTTTCAACCTATCTGCAATTTATGTTTTCTTAGTTGGAGTGAAATGCATACTTCTGTACATGAACTACATGACATTGGGTATGCTAAGTCTCCCATTATTAATTCTCCTATGTTTTGATCTGCCTCCTTTATGTTTCAGTTTTAGTTACTGCATAAGTCGTTGCTCACGTGTCTTCTTTATTTCCTCCTAGGTAAGTTCAACAATGTTACCTTGGACGTCAGTAGTCAACATACCTTTCTGCTAAGGTTGCCTTGTGCCTAGCACCCTTGTGCTAAATTGGACTTGTATGTGCTGCCTTTGCAAAGCTTCACCTTTTTTTAACTTGCTGTTTATTCCTTTTCCTTTTTGAATAATTGCGACTCATTTATTTTGTTCAACAACTGTAATTCATTTGTTTGCTTATTTCTTATTTATTTCTTACCATTGGTTTCTTTTTCCTTTTCCAATTAATTTTTTTATTAACATCTTTATTGATCATTTCTTTTCTTTACTACTAAATTTTTTTTCTTTTGTTTAATTCACTACTTAATTTATACATTCTAAAAAATTTGGCGACTTGTGATGGTGCAAAAATTTTAAAAAAAAAAAAAAAAGGTCTTATAATATGAAATTGAGATAGCGAATAGAGTCAAAGGGAACAATAAGACTCAAAATTATTCTATATGTACAAGAATCGAAACTACTCACCATATGACAAGTGGATTATTTTCTTTAGAAGATAAATTAATTCTTGTGCCTTATATGACTCCTTACAAGATATTAATCCTTATGGTCCACCAACTAAAATTTGTAGCCTCGCCATGCAAAAAGGAACCGTGGGATTGATTCTTTCTCTCGTTACCTAATTAATCAAGGACCATAAAATGAGGCAATGAGCAGCCAAGTTGTTTATTGTGGAATGGAACATGCAAAATGAATGGCCATCATTTTGTCGAACACGTGGTGGGTCTAATATCTTCTTGTAAATTGTAACGCCTGCAGCGTTTTTTCCATGTTGCAAACAAATACAAATTGTCAATGGTCAAAATGCTATGTATCTTCTTGCAAAAAGCTTCCACTTTATTAATAATATCCCCGTGCTTTTTGACATAATTGAGAATAATTACCTAATGCTAATAGCCAGTATTATTCTCTAATTTTCAGGAAGATCATAGAAATTGTGATTTTAGTTAATTCTGACTGATTTTTATGGTTACCATTGATAGGGTTATGAGAAACTTTTGGATAGAATAGACGGCTTACATTACTTATATAATTATTTGTTAAATCATGTTATTGTTGTTATTATTGATGTAATGGTTTTTATATAATTCAAAATAAAAAATATAAAAATAATTACCTTAATTGTCACACAATATATGGTAAATAAAATAGATAAAATTATGTGGTTTGTCAATTAACCTACATTCACCACCAAAAAAAATGAGATAATTTTTATTGAAATTACTAATTAAAAATTATATAATAAAAAATAAAAGTGAGTAAATTTGATTTTAATTAGAACTGAAATGTTGTTAAATTTTAAAACTAAAAAATCTCAAAATTTTATTTTTTAACTACCTTTAGAAATATGTTACCTTATTTATCAATTATGTATTTCTCCGTGATATCTAATCTTTCTGTTAGCCTTTAATTTCTCATTCCAGGCCTATCTACTCGTCACAAAATTCATCAACCTCGTGTATGTTTCATCGGTTGGCCTTCAATTGTTGGCACAAATCATGTTTGGGTCCTAACATGTGAGGTAGCCGCATCCTTAGGAAAGTCACAAATGGTCCAAGGTGTAGCGTGGATCCCCATCAGGTAAGCCCGACGTACAACTTACTCATGTCTCACCTAGCAAAGTTGCCCCCCTGCAAAAGCCTTCGTGAACCTTAATGATCATGAGCCTGATCATAATTAAGTGGTTGATCATAAATTATATGTATAAGAGGACGGTCACTATATCACATGTCAGGTCAGTCACCTGATTAAGGGTAATGCCAATGTGGCTCCGTTGCCTTCTTGGCACACGAGGAGGTATTGTGTCACGTCTGCTGCTTTGGCTACGTTGTTTACTTATTATGCCTTTCTTAAAAGCTCTACACTATATCGATCCACACCGATGAAATCAAATTGTTGGCACTGAAATCTTGTTACTAGTTTAGATATAATTTAAAATAATATGTACTGTAAATAAACAAAAACGTATAAAATTATATAATTTGTTAATTAATTTATATCGACAAATAAAATAATAAAATAACTTTTATTAAAATAACGAATTATAAATTAGAACTATACTACATGGAACTGGAGTTAGATTATAAGTAGTAATCTTAATCTAACCTTAGAGAATTTACTTACATCTCAGTCTCATTCATTTCATTTTTCAACCTATCTTCAATTTATGTTTTCTCAGTTGGAGTGAAATGCATACTTCTGTACATGACTTTGGGTAATGCTTAGTCTTCCATTATTAATTCTCCTATGTTTTGATCTGCCACCTTTATGTTCAGTTTTAGTTACTGCATAAGTCGTTGCTCACGTGTCTTCTTTATTGCGTCCTAGGTAAGTTCAACAATGTTACCTCAGACCTCAGTAGTCAACAATATATTATACAATTATTACATTAGGAATATTAATTTTTATAAAATTGATATAATAAAATTATATTGTTCAAAAATATTTCATATTATTCCTTTTCTTTTATTTCAACGAATTATCATTTTATTTTTGTGAGTAAAAATATAAAATTAATAACATAATATAATTAAATTAATTTATGTAAGAGTTTGTATACGTAGGTAGGGTTACATTATACTAATATTTATTCAATTTTTGTGTGTGCTGTGCGCTGTATCAAGTATGAAGAAATATATCTAAAAAGAATAAATAAAAATAGAAAACATCAAGATTGCAACTTTGTAAGTGTCACTTGATTATTCGAGGAAACATGTTGATGAGGCATGAAATGAGTAGGCGAAAGGGATCAATAGACAAGAAGGGCCCATGAACATGAAACATTCATAAACCGCTTTAGCAGGCAAAAGCACATGAAAAATAAAATACTAATACAAGAACCTAGTAAACAAACAAACCGTCCAAATTATTAATAAATAAATAAATAAATAAATAAGCACTACTTAACATCATTCAATTTGTATCACATAGTCACGGGAATATTGTCCGTCCCATCTCAATGGATTACTCTCTTTATTTTCTTTACCCTACGCCGAATTTTGAATAATTTTAATACAAACAAGAACTTGATTAAGACATATTAAATATATCATATATTTTTAAACATAAAATTTAAAATAAAAAATAAAATAATTAATATATAATTTAAAATAAATAATATAATAAATTTAAAATATTAAATATAAAAATTTTTAAATAAATAAAATAATTAATTTAAAATATAAATATAAAATTTTAAAAAATTAAATATATCTCATATTTAATACATTGCAGTTCAACCGATGCCGCAAAGAACGCAAATGTTTTTATGCCTCTGACTTTATAAATGCCGTGTCGCTGGGGGATATTATTGGATGCAGTGAACACTCGTGCGCGGGCCCCGCAAAATAAAACAATAAAAAATAAAACTGTTTTTACTTAATTTTATTTAAACATTTATATAATGAATAATATTAAATATTTTAAATTTGTATCTCATTTTATTTTTATACTATTATAAATAATTTTAAAAATTATAAAATTATATCACTTATTTTTTGAATTTCACATCATTTGAAAAAAAAAATTATAAAATATTTGACATCACTATATATTTAATACTATTTATTTTATTTAATTTAAAAATATTTTATAAATACTAAGTATCAATTAATATATATATATATACATATTTCAGATAACTTAATCTTACAACATCTATTATTTTATAGCTATCATATTTCAATATCAAACATACATATGTTATTGTTGAATATCTAAAATTAAATTAAGATAGTATTTATTTCTAAATATTTATGAAAAAAAAGTATGCTCCAAAAGTTGAAAAGTTGGGGATGAGAAGCCACTATAATCAAATTGTAAGGGGTTTCTTTCTAATTAAGTAAGCTTAAATTTAATTATATTATAAAAATAAGTCTTGATTTTCAAAATCTCCAAAACTTATTGCTATCTAAAATTTAATATTTAAAATTTTAAGAATTTAATTCAATTTTAATTGGTACTTGATTGAATGATGGTGTTACAAAATATGTTTTAGTTTGATAATTATTTTAAAATTAATTTAATATTTATAAAATAAGTTTTAATTCTTTAAATGAGAACATCAAATTATGATTCGGACATTATATCATATTATCACAATTAATTAAATTTTTTTATATAAATTTTAATTTTTTAATAAAAGTTCAAATCAATTATCTATCAATTTTAACTTTATGTTTATTAATGTTATTATTACACAGGTTAACAAAATCTATCTTATTTTACTAATTAACAATAAATCACAATTATTTCGTATCTTTAACGCAAAGACATTATAACTTTCCTTTCACTTATATACATTAAATCCAATTAATAAAGATTGGATTATTACCTATTAAAACAAAATGCAATTTCAATTAATTGAAAATCAAAAATTGACAAAATAGAGGATTAAACGTGTGTTTTGGGGTAAATAGATACGTGAGAGCAAAGAAAAGAAAATTGAAGGAGAATCATCACTTTGTGGGGGAAGCAAACAATTCTTTGAGTATGAGATAGAAATTAATTTGTCATTTAATTAATATTCTAAATTGTCTTTTTCTTTTCTTTAATACTATTAATCACTTTATCAATAAAGAATATATGCCATTAATTACACCATCATGACTTGAAAATAGGGAGAAAGGTCTTAATTAATTAGTTAGAAATGGTTTTCAATGATGAAATCAAATGGTGATTTCATCATTATTCATTATTTTGACGATAATCAAGCCCGCGTGCACTTTGCTCTATCCTCCATAATTGTCTACGAGTTAAAGATTATGGATGATCTAAAAGGGCTAACAAAATTAACTCAATTATTTTTACAAATAAATACTGTATCGTTTCAAAATTTAATATTTAAATAAAATAAAAAAGTTAGGATACTCTATTTTTTCAAATAAAATGATGATGTATTTAAATTTTAAATAAAAGAATATAAAAAAATAAAGAATGTGTTAATCTCTTTCTATTTTAATAATTGAGAAAATATAATTAATTAAAATTTGGAAATACAAATAGTCATATAAATTTTATTAATACAAATAATATGATATTATTATATTTTATTATAGATAATATTTGACTTTTTAAGTTTTATCCCAATATTTTATATAAATAATGATGTGATTTTGTTTGATAGGATGCTAAATTTAATAATTTTTAAAATAATTAATTAATCATCTCACTATTCAATCCATGAAAATTATATTACTGTCTGAAATAAAAATTAAGATAAGATAAAAATTATAAATTTTAATTAATATAATTAAAAAAATTATAATCTGTAAAGAAAATTGGACAGATAATTAAACATCTGCAAATATATACCTTAATAAATAAATATGGAAAAAAAAAAAACAAAAATGCGTGTGTATGTTAGTTCTGGGTCTCGGACACATCGTTACTCCCAGCTACCAACCCTTTTCTCTTCTATTCGTTAAAATCCAACGAGCAGCATCCGCATCCGCACATCAAGACGGTTTAACAGTAACAGATCCAACGGTTGCGATGAAACCATAACACCATAACACGACAACACATGGGAAACGCCGCAACGTTTCTCAAAATTACAGTTGAAACAAAAACACACTAAAATCTCCGCGCCACGTTCTGATTCTGACCATTCTAAACTCCCCTTTTAACAGGAAGTAGAAGGGAGACAGCGTACGGGGCGTGAGAGCAAAAATTAAGAATCATAATAATAATTGTCCTAAAATTAAAATACTGAAACGACGGCGTTTGAAAGAGATGAGGTTCATCGGAGACTGTACATATGGCGAAGGTGATGGCGACGGCGTTGGTGAAGGAAAGGTGGTGGTAGTGGGAGTGAAGTTCGATGCGGAGAGCAGGGAGTTGCTGACGTGGGCGTTGGTAAAAGTGGCGGAGCCGGGTGATCGCATCATTGCTCTTCACGTCCTCGACACCATTACTGGTACTGTGCTCGTTTGTTTGTTTGTGCATTGCATTTTCAGAATCTAGAGTTAAGTTTCTTCTTGTTTTGATTTGTAGCGTGAAATTTTTTTGGGTTTGGTTTTGTAGAGAGTACAGGTTCTCTTCTATCTCTAGTAAAGACCTTTGATTCTATACTAGCCGTGTATGAAGGTTTCTGCAACCTCAAGCAGGTTACATTAATTTCCTTGATTTCTATTTCCCACAATTTAATAACTATATTCTAGTCGACCGTTTGGTTTGTGGAAAAATTCGTGAAAATATGGGTAATTCAGTTACCCAGATCCTGATTTGACGATTTATAGCATCAGAATGTTCAATAGATTTTTTTTTTTTTACTTTTAATATCTATTTCCCGCTTCTAAACGGTGGATAATTTTTTCTTTTGGTATTGGTTTGATTTGGAAGGTTGATTAAAGTGGGATGAATCGTGTAGGTTGATTTGAAGTTGAAGGTTTGTAGAGGAACATCACCGAAGAAAGTTATAGTAAGGGAAGCTCAATCATATGGTGCAGCTAAGGTGATTGTGGGAATTTCTAAGACTCCTCGTACGATTCGCTCATCGACCACCGTTGCCAAGTATTGTGCAAGAAAATTGCCCAAAAAATTCTGCGTTTTTGCCGTCTATAATGGCAAAATTGTTTTCCAGAGGGAAGCTACTGATTATGATACAGATAATTCTCCGGGTAATGATTTTTTCCTCTTCTGCGTTTGTTTTGTTGGAAGAATAGAGCTTGTTGTTTTTCTGTTTTTAAGTTGTTTTGTTGGATTCTCTGATGGGGTTTTTTGAGAAATTTTATTTTCTCTTCGTGGGTTGATGACAGTGGTCTTTTTGGTTGAACAGATGATAATCGACAGAAGAATATTGTTCAATCTCTAAGCACAAATGTCAAAGTGCCGATTGATGAAAATTCTGTTCCAGGGGAAGAGAAATCTAACAAAGAATGTCACCAGTGCTTACGAAAGTCAGGCTCAAGCCAATGCTTACAAAAGTCAGGCTCAAGCCGGTGCTTACGAAAGTCAGCTTCAAGCCCATACTTACAAAAGTCAGGCTCAAGTTTTAAGAGGAAATCACACAAGAAGAATTGTACTAATTGTGATTCTAGGACACCTTTATATGAAGATTCACCCGAGGATAAGATTGTAGATAGTTCGTTAGCATTAGTTCCTGTTCAAAGCAATCAAAACCATTCAGATTCGAATTCCGTTGTAGTTCGAGAAATGCCCAGGTCAAAACCTGGTTGGCCACTCCTTCGTCAGGCATTTTTATCCAAGCAACAGCACGCAGAGAAACCTTCTGCAAAGAAGTCATCTTTGATTCAATGGGTACTGAGACTACCAAGCCGGTATACTTCTGCTGTTGTCTATCCTGACCATAAACAGAATCATTCTGCTAAAACAATTGAGGATCATCATTCCAATTCAGATGGAGAGAGCAGTCCAATTGTGCCTGTTGAGCATGAGGCGGTCTTCCCTCTTCTTTCCGCTTGTGATGACCTTCCTAGAGAGTTGGAGGGTTTACATGATAGATACTCATCCACCTGTAGATTGTTCAGCTACCAGGAACTTTTTTCTGTGACATCTAATTTCCGGCCTGGTTTGTGATATTTTTCTAGTATTTCTCTTTGTTTTGAGGTCAACTTGATTTTGGGCAAATCTGATCATTCTTATCTGTTGTATTATAATTTTCAGAAAATATGGTTGGTAAAGGTGGTCATAGTCATGTTTACAGAGGGTCTCTTCCAGATGGAAAGGAACTTGCTGTGAAAATTTTGAAGCCATCCAAAGATGTATTGAAGGAATTTGTTTCAGAGATTGAGATAATTACAGCATTAAACCACAAGAACATAATCTCCTTATTTGGCTTCTGTTTCGAGGACAATAACCTACTCTTGGTTTATGACTTTTTATCAAGAGGAAGCCTCGAAGAGAATTTGCATGGTAAATACTTTTTTTGTGGTGACTATTTACTCCTGGGATTGAATCAACTTGTATTTACTCTGTTATACTGTTATTTTCACTTGCTGCCTACTTTTTAATGAAGGCAATAAGAAGGATGGGAATACATTTGGTTGGAAGGAGAGATATAAGGTGGCTGTGGGTGTAGCTGAGGCACTGGACTATCTACACAATAGTTGTGACCAACCAGTGATCCACAGGGATGTCAAATCTTCCAACATTCTTCTATCAGATGATTTTGAACCTCAGGTATTGTATATTCTATTGTTCTTGTTAATGATGCTTCTTGTTAGTAGCTGAAGCTTCTATACTCATTAAAATTTGTTTTGGTTCTTCAGCTGTCCGATTTTGGACTTGCTAGCTGGTTATCAACTTCTTCATCTCCTCTAAATTACACTGATGTTGCTGGGACCTTTGGGTGCGTAAGTTATTCTTTAATTTACTAGTGATATTTCCTTTCTTCCCTTTGGATTTTTATTGATAACATTTCCTTTCTCTTGCAGTTACTTAGCTCCAGAATATTTCATGCATGGTAAAGTGAGTGACAAAATTGATGTATATGCATTTGGTGTTGTACTTCTGGAGCTTCTTTCTGGTAAAAAGCCAATTAGCAATGAAAATCCAAAGGGTCAGGAGAGCCTTCTTATGTGGGTAAGTTAATCTCTGTGGCTAAACCTCAGGATCAGTTATTCTGATTGGTATGGCAGTCTTCTTAATTTGTTTTCGATATATAGTGATTATGGAATTGATGATGATACCTAGGCAAAGCCAATTTTGAAGGATGGCAAGGTTTCCCTATTGCTAGATCCAAGTTTAGACAGTGATTTTGATAATGATCTGATTGAGAGAATGGTTTTAGCTGCGACACTTTCAATCAGACGAGCACCTACTGTTCGGCCTCAAATGAACCTTGTAAGTTAAACCTATAATACGAACAGAAATTTTGATTTATGTTTTTAGTTTTCCTGCCTTTCTTGAGCACATTTGCTTGTTTGGTCACGAACAGATTTTAAAGCTCCTTCAAGGTGACGAGGAAGCAATGAATTGGGCAAAGCAACAAGTCAGTGCATCAGAGGATCCTGATACCTTTGATGATGAATCAACACCATTGAATTTCCAATCCCATCTTAACCTTGCATTACTAGATGTGGATGACAAGTCACTTTCTCCTAGCGGCAGTGAGAAAAGTGTCTCAATAGAGGATTATTTGCAAGGGAGATGGAGCTGCACTTCAAGCTTTAACTAATCATCACACCTTGATGAAAGGCAACCGAGCTGGTCTTCTGTCCCTTGTTCGTATGTACATTCCCATTGGTGTTGGCTAGTTCCTCAAAAATTTTGGTTCAGTTTGCTCTTGGAGGAGAGGTCATCTGGAAGAGTTGTTTTTTGGCCCCTCCTTGACTTGGTTTTCTTCTCAATTAAAATGCCATCGGTTGGCATATGCATAAATAACAAACAATTGCTTGCCATTAATTGTCCTTTTTTTTTTTTCTAATTTAATTTTTACGTCAACATATGTGAGCTATTATAAATTATATTGTATAGAACCAAACCGGAATTGGTTTGGGGCTCTTTTTTACTGTCGTTTCTTTAATGAAAAGCAAGCAAAAGTAAATTCTGTCCAGGTGATTCTTTGCGACTCCTTTCTTATATATATGCAAATTTTGGTAATTGCGGGTGGTCAAACTACTCATGTATTTTAGCAGGCCACAAGTTGGAATTTTGATGAAGCTATGCAGTTGGGTTAGGCAGGCAATGAAATCCATCCTCCTCTAACAGTTGTAAGGGGTACTCTTTACGACGCCACAACCTTGAGAAGATCCGCAGCATTTCAGACTCTCGAAGGTGTTGACAAAGTCTCAATAAAATCTTGTTTCTTTCTACCATTCCATATTATCTAATGTTTAATGGCCCATTTGAGAGGGTGAAAGATTCTGCTGCTGATAAATGGCTCCTTGTGATCTTGCAATCTACAAAGAAAGTTCAGTTCCCACATGCTGGATGGTGATGCATTGGGAAATTGAACTACGAAGAGGCAAAATCATCAAATACAACAATCGAAATAGAAAGCAAACATAAGCGTGTAACAGTAGGTTTCTGCATTCTCTTTATTGTCCAGTGGCGTAAAAATATCTTTTTATTATTATTATTTTTATTTTCAAGGGAGAATTGTTTCAAACATAAGTTCTCTCTCTATATACTTTTGTCTTGTTATCAATGTAATATTCTTGTATCTTCGTCGCAACCCATCACCACTTGTCATGTTTCAATCTGCTCGCACAACTGGACAAATTTCTAGCTGACAAAAAAAAAAAAACAAACAAACTCGATGATCTAGCAATTAGAACAAGCATAATCAGAGTTGGTAATTTTATTTGTAAACTCATAAATTTGTTGGTGTTCATTCCTTATGGAATGAATTTAGTATCCTTGGTAATGAGTTTGAGACGAATTTTATAAAGATAATCAAAACTTACAATAAATTTGAGATGAATCCGGATATGTTTAATTATTCATGAGTATCCACAATAATATTCAAGAATATTATTATTATTTTTTTTTTTGGTAAACTTCAAAATAGAAAATTGGTGTTTTTATTCTTCCACTTCGCGTTGTGTTTTCTGCTTGGAGTTGAAGTTTCATATTACATTCAACGTAGCCAAGGAGTGGATTAATGTTACTAGTTCAGACAATGAAAAACAAATAAATTTTCAATTTGAAAATCAACATAGCTACTAGTTCATGAAAAAAGTACAGCTTCAATTTCCCGAACGGAATGCAACACAATTTGCTATGAATTTCAACACAACTGAATTTATAATTAATTATGAGATAAACAAAAATCTTTCTAGAATTTTTGCCTGGCCGTAGTCCTTTGGGCTGCCATTGGTGGTGGTTCAAGGTGATTGAAATATCTAAAGTTAAAGATGTTAAAAGCAAAAGAAAATAATTGCTTGCGGTGGCTTTAACAGGACGGTGCCAGGTTCTGGTCGCGGGCGGCTGTTTCCGGCCGAACTTGTTGCTTGAAGGCGGACTTGGGCTGTCAGGGGAATGCGACTGTTTCCATATGTGTGTAGTTTTAGACTAATTTAGAACGGGGCCGTTACTATTATACAAAACGGATCTAGACATGGGCCGCGTCAAGACGTCGGAGAATGAATTTAGTACAAAAAATAACAAGCCGGTACAGTACGTGAATTTAAATAAGTTTTGGTCGATCTTGCATTTTTAGTAAAAGCCCGATTGGTACCGGATATGAATAGTTAATTAAAATATTCAAAAATAAAAAATTTTTATTAAAAATTAACAATATTTTTAATAATAATAATAATTATTATTTTTAAATTATATTGAATTATATTTTAATTATTTTAATTAATTAAAAAAATTATATTCAACATTGCCTGAGGTAGTGTGCATGATACTTAGTTGGGACAAGAATCTCCTATTATTTTTTTTTCTATTTTGTTTAATTTTTACTTGTTAAAAGATTAAAAAATAAAAAATTAAATCAAAATAAAATTTTAATTTTTTATTTTATTTTATATTTATATATTATTACGTCCTTAAAAAATGAAAATAGAAAACATTGAAAAAGGATTCCTATCCGTTTAGTACCTTATAACAATCAAACGTGGAAGAAGTCCAACACCAAATATGACTACTCTTAACTGTTGAGGACCTATTTCATATAGGTTTTGGATACAATTCTTGATTTTTAAAAATAAAATATACAAATAGCTAAAAAGACTACATATTTATCTAAAATATATATTTAAAAATATTTTTTAATAGAATTCAATCCGTAATTCAAAATTATCAAACAAAAAAAAAATTATAATTTTAAGTGTCACTTTGTCGTATTTGAATTAAATTGAAAAATAGTTTTTCTTATTTTTATATATTTTTTTAAAAAAAGATAACATTTATACTATTTTTTTCAAAAAATTTAAACTTTTTTATTTCTATCGTCATATTATCTAATCTTTAAAAGTTTAATGCTCTTTTATTTTTTATTTGTAAAGAAAAATTTTATTTCTTTTTTGTTTTTAGTGTTTGAGAGATTATTAAACAGAATAATTCCCAACAAAAAATAAGAATTAATAGGGCGAGAGAATTTTTCTTAACTATATTTATTTATTATTATTTAATAACTTTTACTGGCATCACTAATTGAACGAAGCTACTGTACAGTTATATTGACGTGGTTGAAAATGTCTTATATAAGATTCTCATTCTATTTGAAAGAATTTTATATCTCAAAATTTATCAAAATTTATTTCAAAATTTTTAATTTTTTTATTATATTTTTTAATCAATTTATTTTATTTGTATTATTTTTCCCTCCGATTATTTTGAATCCATATAATGATGGCAATCTTACTTGATTGGTGTAAAAATATTGACAAAAAATAGTTCTTAAAAATAGTTTCAACCAAGCACGTACTTTATTTTTATTTTAATGTTTTAAAATCACGTATCATTTGCTAGATACCATATCAAATACGTTTCGTATATTAAAAATACTAAAAGCACAAATCATATTTTTGAGTTGCATTCAAATTTTCCAAAATAATTTTTGAACTGCGAATCAAGTGGGTCATAAGTTTTTCTAGCTTGTTTAGCATGGCGGGACATAATTGAATACTAATATTTATATTGTTCGGCTGACGCATAGTGGGGATGCTAGTAGATTAGGCTGCGCACAAATACCTTCAAACTTATACTCCAGTTTGTTATAAAATTTAACATCAAACTTGTAAAAATATAATATTTTATTATTAAATATATTTAAATAGATAACATTTATAAAGCTCGCATTCACAAATTTTTAGTCAAATTTTTATATCCTGTAATTAAATTAATAAATTTATTTAACGAATATTTATTTGTATTTATATTTGTATTAAATTTGATACGAAGTTTTATTTTTTTTTTTTTCAATTCATCTTAAATTGATTAAAAAAGTTTGTTAAATTCGTTTTATTAAAATTAAGTATTGATGAATTGATAAATTTATAGATAAAATTATCTTAGTTTAAACAGTTATAATAACATATTGAATTGTATAAAAAAAATTAAATATTTGAAAAGTATCAACTAATGACAAAATCGTTAGGGCTGTCCGTTTGAAGATAAAAGCGTTCTTTGATTTCCAAAGCTGATTAGAATAGAACATTGTATAACTACTCTTCTCGAAGGTTAATCTCTAACGACTACAACAAATATTTTTCTCTTTATTTCTTCTCTCTCTCTCGCTCTCTTTTTTCTTAAAAATAAAGAAAATTTTTTTTTTGCCCTTTTCTTTAGCAGTTATCATTGCGTATCCACCTACTCCCCAAATCTCCTGCTAATAGGCTTTACGAGCATTGGCTACTAAACTCATCAGCCATTACAACCGTTCCACCACTAAAAGCATTGTACCAACACACCCACAACGTAGGCACCACAACTTCGAATGCTAATCAATCACTGCGAACTAACTCCACCATATTGATTTTCTCACGTGTTTAGGTACAGTAACTTGGGATAGAAGAGGCTTGCGTGGAGTTTTGTGATTGAGCAAATGATTTTGATTAGGAGCAGTGGCGGCCTTCAACTAACTAATCTCTCCAATTTAATGATCGTTAAAAAATAAATATTAATACATAATTTTGAATTTAAATTTAAATTTAAAAAATTTTAACTAATTGTCTATTATGTCATCTGTTTTTAAAACTACTACTAATTAGAAAATTAATTATTATTTTAATTATATCTTTGATCGTATTCTGAATTTTGAATGATATAAACAAATTATTGCATTGTGTTCAATTTAATTACAAACTTAATTAGTACGTTTAGAGTTGACTTTACCACTAGAGTTCTTACTTTCTTTTCCTTCTTTAAAACCTCATCTATTTGTTTTGAGTTGTCGATTTTTTCTAGCGTTCCCTATGATCTCTTTTCGAGTTAGTATTGGCTTGAGCATGCAGGATTATTGATCTTTCTAGCATCAAGTAGTTGTTCCAATCTTTCATGAGTTAACAATATTGAGAATACTTCCTATAAGTTGGAGTTTTAATTTGAGAGTTTAGATTGACTACAACAATATCATAGTCATTTCTAAATTTTGCCAATATTTGAATTATCAATCCTTCATCGCTTGTGCTTATACCAGCAAATCTAGGATTGTTCGGGATCTTTTTAATTTTTTTGAAAGTATTCATTTATGAAAAATGAATCCTTATTGGTGTTGTAAAATTGGATGCAAAGTTGAAGGGTCCTTGTGTGAGACAATGAGCTGAATATTTTGTTAGGATGTTTGGGAATTTAACTATAGTTATAAATGATATTTAAAGACAATTTTATATGTATAAGAGACTTAACCTCCTAAATTAGGTGGCATTTTAATTATATAAATACGATAATAAAAATATTATGTAAATTAGAGGTTTGATTTTTTTTCATATTTAGGTTGCTGTATTTATTATATAATCACAATAAATAATAAATAATAAAAATAAACAACACAAAAATTTATGTTAAAATTTTTAAATTAATTAAGGTAAAAATAATAGGCAATAATAAATGAATTTATTATAAAGAGGTAAAATTATAGTCTTTTTTTAAATATAACTTTTTCAAATATTTTTAAAAATACACTCAAATAAAATTTTAATAATGCTCTAAAAGAAACTAACAATTTATGGAATGAAAAAGGATTGAGAATGATTGAATTGGAACTAAGAAAATGAAGTGGGAAATTTATCTGTCTATAGGAAAAATCATTACATTTTCAACTTGTCAAAATTAGTTTTAGTCACCACCTTACTATTGCTGTTTGTATGGTCCATTTGCATTGAACTTTAATGTCGCTTTTGCCAAATGAAATTGAACGTTTCAATATCAGTCCACTACTATCTAATTAACTAATTAACATATTTTATCTAAAATTCTTCACAATTATTCCGAAAAGATCTTAAAATTTAAAATATTTTTAGAGTGTATTTATTTTTGTTAATCTATTAGAAAAATGAAATGAATCTTTAAAAAAATAAGAATTCATTTATTTGCCCTAAAGAATGGAGAGGGGAATAAGAATTTTTTAGGAATTTTGATTCTCCCATGTAAAGGAAAGAGGATTCCTTAGTCAAAGGTAAGGAATCTTCTTTCTTCCTCCAAAATAATTGATTTTATTAGTGGATCAAGAAAGAATGAAGACCAACCACTAAATGATGCCCGGTGGGCACTTCCAAGCCGAATAACAATGAGTTTATGATCTCCAAATCACACCCTTGAAAATATTTGAGCACATTGGGTGGGAAGAATGTTACTAAACGAGCCTGATTAAGATAACAATTTTGTTAGTCGAGTCAAAGTCGTTCCCTAATTTTGTTACTTAAATTTATTTGAACATTGGTGTAAATTTAATTTATCTCTCTTCTGGAGATTTTTGGTTTCCTCGAAGTTGCCAACTGTTTTTGGAAACCGATCCAGCCATAGGTCCTAAAATGATTTCTAGAGCAAACAGTAAACCGTCTTCCCGAAGTACATTAACAAAAGGTTGGAAAGGATCAACGCTTAATAATGCGACAGAGGAAACATCCAATCCCTTAACAAAAGGAAAGAGTAGAATGGTAAACAATATACAAGTAGTTTCCACGATTCTTACGTCCCAAAACTGATTAAGCTATATTTTTGCAAGTTTTAATGGTGATTAAAAGAGGAAAAAGTAGTGTTGGTCTTCTTTTTATCTGGATCAAGATCATTTGTTAATCGATCTATCCTTAGTATTTAAAGAGATGCTGATATATTATTTCTATCATTAATTTTTAAATAGATACTAATATATAGTGTAATTAATAATAAATAATTTAATTT
>CP135560.1:2146576-2285476 GCA_032401905.1 Swietenia macrophylla | reverse complement strand
TCCCAAAACTGATTAAGCTATATTTTTGCAAGTTTTAATGGTGATTAAAAGAGGAAAAAGTAGTGTTGGTCTTCTTTTTATCTGGATCAAGATCATTTGTTAATCGATCTATCCTTAGTATTTAAAGAGATGCTGATATATTATTTCTATCATTAATTTTTAAATAGATACTAATATATAGTGTAATTAATAATAAATAATTTAATTTATATTTTAGTTAAATTAAAAAATTAATTTTTTATTTTATAATATAAATTAAAAAAATTAAAATATAATTTAAAATATTTATTATTAATTATATTATATATTAATTTTTATTTAAATAAATAATAAAAAAGGCAGGAAGAAGATGCTAACCCTTTTTAGCCTAGAGAAAGAGACACAACAATGGTATCAACCACTTCAGGAAAAGTGAATAAAGGTGTCCAAGGGTTAGTTCAAAATTAAAGTTTTTTTAACCCAATTTTTTTTTATGCATTTAATGAGCTTACCAAGTTGCAACACAGCAGTGTGCGAGAATATCAAACTTGAGTCACCTATATTTTTATTTTCATTTGATGCCATAATTTATTGAATTGAATTGAAATATAAATTTGACTGAATTTATAATTTAAAATAATATATTTATTTTATTTTTTTAACAAACAACTATAAGTATTAATTTATTTATTTTTATAAACTTAAAACAATTAAAAACTAGTATTTCGACATACCTTTCCTTTGAGACATTAACATGTATTTAAATTACTTCTATGCTAAATAGTTGGAAAAACTTAATCGTAATTGTTTGAGTAAGAAATAATAAAAGTATCAGCAGTGTTAACTTAATAATTTATTAAAAAAAAAATTTTACTTTTACATTTAATACATATAATTATTTATTTATATTATATATAGCTTGTTTAATTATATATATATATATATATATATATTGGAAAGGGAAAAGGTTTAGTTTTATAGTAGTAAATAAGTCAACGCAAGAAAGGTGGTCTTAGATTGAAAAGCGAGCTCTCCTTGGTAAGTCAGCATTGCTTTTCTGTCTTGAAAAGCTGGTTATCTCGTTAGTGCATTAAAAGAGCAACCACTTAATCAATGGTTAAGAGTATTAGTAGGATCATAGGGCGCTGGAATACATCTGTCACAACTTTAGAACAAGAAAAAGATGTGATTAGCAAAACCAATAAAGTGTCCAGAAAGACAAGAGAAAGGTTTGTCCCTTGAAAACAAGTAGGGTGCAGCAGACTTGCATCCGTTATTTCTCAGTTTCGAAACATACAATCATGTACCCAACATTACATTTTTTACAGTGGTAACCATGAATCCTTAGAACCCTAGCAAATCATCTAACCTATGTCATGTGATTTACAAGCTACATTACAGCTGAATGTACTGTTCATGACAAATCATTGTCTTCTTGTGCCACCAACTGCAGCAGGCTGTACTCCAGGCACAGTTTGCTTGTCATTACAGGTTCAGCTTGCAGCCTTGGCAGCTTTGGCATTATTTCAGGCTCACATTGCAGGGTTTCCAGCTTGGCAAAGCTGTCCTTTTTGCAATTCACAAACTTTGTTCGCTCTAATTGCGGGGGTTATTCCTATTATTATGTAACCACCGTGACAGATTACGGATTGCAAACTAATATAGTGTAATTTTACTGGTTGAATAAAAATATAAAATTAATGTAATTAATTTATAATTAATTTTGTATTTTTGGGTTCGACATTATTTTTATGGCATGTGAAATTTTTATAAAAAATTTGTATTAATAGCATTATTCTTTAAAACGAGAACTCTACATTAGGAAATTGATTTACATATTAAATAAATACTTTATTGCAACAATCAAAATTATTTGAAAATTAAAATAATTTTTTATTAAAAAAGACAAAATAATTTTAAGCAAAATAAAAAATATTTTTTAAAAAAATATTAGGTCAAATATATATACAACAGAGATGTTAAGTGCTCACTTAGTAAAAAAATATATATTTAAAATAAAAAATTAAATATTCAAAAATACTCGAATACTCACATATATTCATACATATATATATTTGTATTAAATTTGTTATAAATTGTTATATTTTTTTAAATCCATCTCAAATTCATTAAAAAGTATATTGAATCCATTTTATTAGGGTTTGATACTAACAAATTGATGAGTTTGCGTGTGCCAAATTCTTATCCCCAATCCAATGAAGGCTTTGTTTTGGAAATATTTGTAAAGGTCAACCTAGTCAAAGTAATTATTTGAGTGATGACAAAAAGTAGAAGGATTACATGATTAAATTGCATTATAATAATTTCTGCAAACAGAAAAATACTTGAATGTAATTAAATGATCTTAATTAGATTAAAAAGAATTCACCAATCTTATCCGACACATGAATGATATTTAAATAGCAAACACTTGCCTAATTTTAAGACAAAAGCTTTTAAGGATTTGCCTTGTCAACTTGGTAAACTTCTGTTTTTACTGTTCTCTTTTGATTTTAAATTTATACGATGGAATAGGTAAACGGATAAAGTAATATTTAAATGTCATATATACTTATCTTATGTTAACGGACAAATGTACTTCTCTCCTGCCATGCTTCTTTCGTACTCCATGCGTATCTATAAAAACCAGACAGAAACCTTCACTTCTACTTCACTTCATTGCTGGAACATGAAGATACCCATCAGCATAGTTTTGTTTTTGTTGTTTTCATGTTTTAGTTTCATAGCTTACTCTTCCGCTCACAGTGTTAATGTAACCTACGACAGTCGCTCTTTGATTATCAATGGGAAGCGAAATCTTTTCCTTTCTGCTTCCATTCATTATCCTCGCAGCGTTCCTGCGGTGAATTCACTTTCCACCATACTTATTTATTCGTCTTAGCATCCTCTGCCGGGCTTCCAGAATTGGGAATTTTTTTGATTGTTTGCTTCTGTTTTTGTCTGACTGCTCAGAAAAATAAAAGTAAAAAATACAGCAGGTTACGAGAGTGAATCAAATTATTTTCGAAAATGTTTACTTACTGCATCTATTTCTTCTTGATCAAAGAGAACTAAAAGTATTTTTTTATGCTTGACTAGTTGTTCTTTCTATGATTCCCTCTTTATATATCATTGCAGTACATGATGAATACTTGCACGGATAATATTTCGTTCTCATATAGTGCATTAGTAACCGTTTCTTTTCGATTCTCGTTGTGTGTGATAGATGTGGCCGGGGCTGGTTAAAGCAGCGAAGGAAGGAGGTGTAAATACAATTGAGTCGTATGTGTTTTGGAGTGGACATGAGCGTACTCCAGGCAAAGTGAGCGAGAGCGAGCGAATTTTACTATGCACCAAATTTATAGTACATAACCTTGTTTGGTTTTTGATCATGTTAACATATTCTTTATTTTTGCTTGAAATCAAAACTTCAGTATTATTTCGAGGGAAGATATGATCTGGTCAAGTTTGTGAAGATAATTCAGAAGGCTGGGATGCATATGATTCTGCGAATTGGCCCATTTGTTGCTGCTGAGTACAATTATGGGTACACTAATGTTGCTATAGATTCAAGGCTTAATATTTAAAAGTCTTTCAGATTTTATTTACTTGAGCAACAATCTAAAAGCTGATGATATGATTTAGAGGCATACCTGTTTGGTTGCATTACATTCGTGGCACTACCTTCAGAACTAATGATAAGCCATTCACGGTATTAAACAATGTCTTAATTATTTTGTAGACATATGAAAAGAAATGTAGATCACTTGTTGCTTTACTGTTTGTTGGTTGGGTGTTTAGTTTCACATGCAGAGATTCATGACATTGATTGTGAAAATGATGAAGAAGGAGAAGCTTTTTGCTTCACAAGGAGGTCCAATCATCTTGGCTCAGGCAAGTTATAGCTGTCTATTGATAGAGCTCGACGGTTTCAGAATAGAGTTAATCCGCTGAATTTTCAATGGAGTCCTTTTTTTCCCCCTTATTGTAGGTTGAAAATGAATACAGTTGGTATGAACAATTTTATAAAGGAGGAAAGGATTATATGTTATGGGCTGCAAAAATGGCTGTTTCTCAGAATACAGGGGTACCTTGGATAATGTGTGAAGAATGGGATGCTCCAGACCCAGTGGTAAGAGAAGAGTTATCTGCCAAATCAGTTTAAAAATCCCTTTTGGAACAATAAGAATTTTAATCATTTTCTTCTACTTATGCAGATTGATACTTGTAACTCCTTTTACTGTGACCAATTCGCTCCTCACAACCCCAACATGCCCAAAATTTGGACTGAAAATTGGCCTGGATGGTAATATTGTATTACAACTTTTGTCTCTTTTATTTTTCTTAAATTTCTGATTTGTAATAAGACAGTGGTACCATTTATACTCTAAATTTTCCAGGTTTAAAACTTTTGGGTCTGGAGATCCTCACAGGCCACCAGAGGACGTTGCTTATTCCGTTGCTCGGTTTTTCCAGAACGGTGGCAGTGTACACAACTACTATATGGTATTTTGATAAATCTTCTTTCCATGATAAGGTGTATTACTAATTCATTCACTTCAAATAATCTCATAGATCAACTTCATTACCATTTTGCTGTGGTTTAGTATCATGGTGGAACAAACTTTGGTCGGACATCAGGCCTTTTTTTAACAACAAGTTATGACTATGATGCACCAATTGATGAATATGGTGAGTTCAATGTCATATGTCTATGATCCAAATCTATTAGTATGCATTTTAGTCAGCCTGAAGCATTCGATTATTAATTTGTTTAATGCTTTCCCATTTGGCTTATTTATAGGTATACCTAGGAATCCGAAATGGGGACACCTTAAAGAACTTCATAAAGCTATAATGAAATGTGAGAAGGCATTGCTCTTCGGTGAGCGAAGTAACATGTCACTAGGTCCGAAACAAGAGGTGATTTCACTTTTCAATCTCAAATGCCATTTTTTCGTGATATTCAAAAACTGGCTTTTAATGTTTGTGCATACATTCAAATTTACTTATTTTACTGCAAAACTACTTCAATTCTAAAATTTAAGTTCCAAAATTTCAATCTCTCAAATCCATGTAAGTAAAAATTTGCTGAATTTCCCTCACTTCTTCCATAAGTAACAAACAAATGGGAAATTGTTCATGTAGACTTCTCAATCTGGATAATTCTAAAAGCTTACTTGTATTTGGCATTTCTCATCATATTCCTACTGCCTGCAATTCAGCAGCATTACAGAGTAGCCACTGTTTTGTAGGTCGATGTCTATGCTGATGATATTACTGGAGCTTGTGCTGCCTTTCTTTCTAACACGGATGATAAAAATGACAAGACAGTAGTGTTTCGCAATAGAAAATATCACTTGCCTGCATGGTCAGTTAGCATTCTGCCAGGCTGCAAGGAAGAAGTATTTAACACAGCTAAAGTGAGTTTGTTGGTTCTTGTTTAATAGCCCATTTTTATATATATATATATATATATATAAAAATTTTGTAACTGGGTTTTTATCAAAACTTCAATTTGCTTACTAAAAACAATTGACAGGTAAGGACCCAAATATCAATATTCGATATGGTACCAGAGAAATTGCAGCCGTCAGAGTCATCACCTGAAGCTTTGAAATGGGAAGTGTATTATGAGATAGTTGGAATATGGGGGCAAGCTAACTTTGTCAAAAATCATCTTCATGATCATCTCAATACCACAAAAGATAAATCGGACTACCTCTGGTATACAACAAGGTTAGTCTCATAAGATTTTGTCAGTAAATTGCAAGTTTTGTCCTAAAGTACAAGCAAATATTGCTCACACGTTCAGTGTGTTTGTTTTAGCTCTATTATTTGTTTTAGCGTTTGATAATGTGTATTTTGATACAGTTTTTTAATCGAATTTTGTTCTATGATTGCAGTATTACCGTTAATGAAGATGAAGAGTTCTTAAAGAAAGGAAGCCAACCCGTTCTTCTAATTGAATCAAAGGGTCATGCGCAGCATGTTTTCGTTAATTTTAAACTTCTAGGTTCACTATCCTGTTCTTTTTTTAATTTCAGTTTTTCTTTTAATGTTCTGTTTCAGCTTTATGTGTTTCTCTTTTGTACTAATTGTGCTGTTTATGACATACAAAAACATAATTAGTAGGCAAATCTGGAAATTTTATGTTATAGGCCATTGCTTTAGTCATTTTAAACTTTTCGCATGGCATTATATTGGACAAGCTCTTATAAGTAGACATCTTTTATTTCTCAATAGAGGGTAGTGCAACTGGGAATGGTTCACAGGCTCCCTACAACTATAGTTATCCTATCACTCTCAAAGCAGGGAGGAATGACATTGCTATATTAAATATGATGGTTGGCTTACAGGTGAGGAATCACATTGCTCAAGTAGTCATTTTTTATTTTCTCAAATGATATTTTCAAAATCCTTAGTGCTACTTTTCTTGCTGCTTTAGAGTGCAGGACCATATTATGAATTCAACGGAGGAGGACCTATCAGTGTTAAGATTAAGGGCTTCAACAAAGGGATAGTTGACTTGTCTAGATATAACTGGAGTTATAAGGTATTCTTGTTCCTTTGGCAATCGCATTACAATATGTTTTAGAAGCTCACCTCTTTCACTGCTTTTGTGTTTTCCAGATAGGACTGGAAGGAGAAGACCTAGGCATATACAATCCCGATTTTTCGAATAACGTAAATTGGATATCAACTACAGAACCGCCAAAACATGTGTCTTTGGTTTGGTACAAGGTAAAAACTGGACTTGGGGAAATTTGACATTTATGTATTCATAATTGGTAGCTCTTAAAGTGAATGGTAACGATAATTGATGCATGGAACGTTACAGGTGGTTGTAGACGAACCGCCTGGTCATGAACCGATTGGTTTGGACATGGTGGACATGGGGAAAGGTCTAGCTTGGTTGAATGGAGAAGAAATTGGAAGATACTGGCCTAGGATTAGCAATGATAAGTGTGTTGAAACATGCGATTATAGGGGCACATTTTCCCAGGAAAAATGTGTCACTAATTGCGGGAAACCAACACAAAGATGGTAAAACATCTAAAAATTCAGACATTATGTTCTTCTCTATGTTATGAGAACTATTTATTTATATGCATTGATCAGGTACCATATTCCTCGGTCTTGGTTCAAGAAAACAGGAAACGTTCTGGTGATTTTCGAGGAGAAAGGTGGAGATCCAACAACAATCAGGTTTTCGAGACGTAAAATCTCAGGCATATGTGCTCATATTGGTGAGGATTATCCCTATCACCATGAGAATGGAACTCACCAAGAAAATGTAACTGAAATCAAACCACCAATTCATCTGAAGTGCCCTGAGCACACTCACATCTCCAGTGTGAAATTTGCGAGCTACGGAACTCCTAAAGGAACATGCGGATCCTACAGCATCGGAGATTGCCACGACGCTAACTCAGTTTCTGTGGTTGAGAAGGTGAGTAAAGGATTGTTCCATCTGCTCTTATTGATTTTGCTTTACATATTTCTTCTTTTCCTCAATGTGTTTTCTGAAAATGTTTGCAGATTTGCCTAAAGAAAAATGAGTGTACCCTGGAACTGACAGAAGAACACTTCAATACGGATTTGTGTCCTGATGCAACAAAGAGAATTGCAGTAGAATTAACATGCAGCAGCTGAGAGAGGCAAAAATGCCTATTTGCTTACACACATATTAGGCAGCTTTTCGTTTTACTTTGGGCTTTGCTGGCAATTGTTAGTTCAGTTTATTAGTGGAGGTATTGTTTGTTGTCAAAGGCATTTAATGGTATATTTTTCTTTGCATAATCGTTGGACAGACATATTTTCTATGAATAAATTTATTATATATTTATGTATGGATAATATTAGTAATTTATATTTGTTAAAGTTGTAAAGACAAATATATTAATAATATTCTTTTAATTATATCTTATTTCACTTAATATAATATTCTTTTTTTATGACACTCACTATCAATCTTCTTTTTGTGCATCTTCGTTCTTCTCTTTCTAGCCCCTTCCTCTTATTATTATTATTATTTTTTTCCAAACCCTAAACCAAAAAAAATCTGATTCTAGCTTGAAGATAAGACTTAAATATTATATACTTTTGTCAACTCATAAAGGTTGACATTTTGGTAATATCCAATTAATCTTCATAAAAATTTTGAGGTGAAGCCAATATTTACCATAGTATTCCCTTAAACAGAATAAAAGCATCACAATATTAACTATTCATTATTCCTGGAGAAAATCATGGCCCCAAAAACAAACACAAACAAAAATCCTGAAGACTAGTTTAACTAACACGAAATTCTAGGTATGTAAGCCTAAAATTTTATAATTGCAAAGAATGGGAAAGAGATTAACAGTAGCACCTTTTTCTCACCAAATAGACAACTAGATATTCTTACTTGAGAAATTATGTAGGCAAAAAATTCAATTTCAAGAAAAGCAATTCTGTGGGTCTTTCCATTAGTATGTGTGGTTTCAAAATTAAAAAGGAGCCAAACCAACAAGTAATGGCTTCTTAATCATCAGATTCATGTTTTGCTACGTGTATTCCAATTCATTGCATGCCATGAGAAACAAAATCAGGAAAGCATTGTCATTCTTATATAATGACATTGTTTGCAAAACATACAAATTGTTTTTACAAAATGTTCAAATTATCTGTGCATCGAAATGATCTTATTTACACATTCAACACCCTTTGGAGTTTCCCTGTGACATCATCCGAATCAATTATCTGTTGTCCAGTTCTTTTCTCCACAATAATCTTGTCAAGCTCTAAATTCAATTCAGCAATCTGCTTCAGTATTTTTGCTCCCTTGTCTGGTAATCTCTCCATTGTACCCTGCCCGACAGAATGTTTTAACAAGAACAAGGAGCAGTTAAAAGTAAATGGGAACATAATATTTCAACAAAACTACTTCAGTATCTCTTTCGAGTTCCGATCCACAAGATTTTTGTGAATCCATACAACATTTGTACTTGCATTTCTTTTTTTCCAAACCATTTTTGAAAATTTTCAGATAAAAATATCTCTCTGAGATTTTCCAAACTAGAGAAATGTCAGACCCAGTTGCGTATGTCTAAATTATAATTCAGCGCTGTAGTAAATAAAGGTTTGTACTCGTATCCTTTGAAAGAACAATGAAACAACAATAGCACCGAGTACAGATGATAATCAACAACTGAAAAAACATGCAATAGGCAAACAATATGCACTCCCCAAATTTTTATTCACAATGTTGCAATGTGAGAAGATAAAAAGGATATTGTCAAAGTTATTTATGCATGGAAGTTTTGGGAGTGATGTAGCATTTTCAGGACTGTTAATAGCAATTCTTTGATGATAATGTTTGCTATAATTGTAAGGTTACAGAACAAGCGAGGCCAATCCTAACTTGGTTTAGGATTTCCAACCAACCCGTCATTTTTAAAAATTCATTTTTGGCTAACAATCATAAACCTATTAATTATATCTCTCAAAATCCAAAAAACGATGGTAAGCATAGCTAGCAGTTCAAGCAAAGAAATCACCCTAGCTATTCTCAAATAAGCAGGTTTATTACCATCAAGACATTCTAATTATTGTACTAGCTAAAACAAAATGCTACCTTATTTGCAAAAATTTGTGACAGCCGATTAATTCTTTCCTTGATTTGTGACTCTGTCAATTTAGCTTCACTTTTTGGAGACAACGATCTTTGGATCAGTTTTACAACTTCTGGATTGAAAGCATACTCAGCCCTGCAAAAGTGTTAAACTTCTACTAAATGCGTGCAATTGAAAATATGCCAAAATATAGATAAATGCAAAAGATCCTTTCAAGTGAGTACCCATCAACGTGTTCAAGTGAATTGTTAGATGATGAATTCCTCCAAATGTAGTTCTTTTCCTCCTGCGCTCAAAATTAAGAGGCAGGAATTCAAACAGTAAACCATTTACTTTTATCCTACTGGTTTTGAACATTGACAAGAGAAGCTTGACAAATTAACGAGAACCTGCTTTTCACTACTAGTACAAAAGAAGAAAAATATGAATAAGATAATAATTATAATGCAACTCAATTTCAGGAGATTGCGGCTGAAAATATATGTAGCATAAAAGAAAAAAATTACTGTTAGAATATGGGTGCATGCATGCGAGCACAAATACGATATAAATGTATATCAAATTGCACCAGTTCTAAGAAACGCAAAAAGAAGATACATAACAATATATCAACAGCAACAGACATAAGATTAACATAATGCACTACCATAGTGTACCCAATGAGGAAAGAATAAAGATGAAATTTTCACCTTAGATCTTCTTCATCTTCTTCCTGCACAACTTGCACTGGTAATGTCTTGGATCTTGGAGAGAAGTAAACTGTGATGACTGACTCCTGCTATACCTAGAGTTCTGAGGAACTTTATGTGGGCTTCCAAGGACTCATCCCTAGAAAGAACAGCAATTAGGATACAAAAAAATAAGTGGAGCTTCTGTTTAAAAGACAAGATCATGTAATTAAGCAGACCGATGCAGCCATACTTCTTTACATTATGTGAAAGTATAATGAACATGTATGGTCACAATGCAAGTTAAAAGTATCATGTTCCAAAATAACATCCATCCAGGCATACATATTGCAAAAATAACTTTTATATTATATTTGAGCGTTTAAAGAGTGAACATCATAAACATACCCATTATCGGGATGAAAGGATATTGGTTGTTGTTGATCTGACGATGCTTAGAATACTAAAAATTAGATCAGAGTACAATAATATTGCTCTGATCCAAGAAATAATCACAACTGATTTGATCTATTCAAGTTATACACTTACTGAGTTTATATCACACCACTCCTTTTAGCTCTTCTGTTTTGGCTCAGTATGGGGAGAAAAGAATCGGTTAAGGGCACGAGGAGCAGGAGGTAGAAACTCCTAAGTCAATTATATCACCATTACCACGTAAATTTATTCTCCTAAGTCAAAACATAAACAGAAATTGGAGAGTTCAGGCATGCAAGGGGGGATAAAGTAAGTTTCGTAGAATATAAATGCTGCTATAGGTCCAATACATGTTGTGCTGGCGGTCATGCTCTTCATGTAATTGCTGCTGGGTGAGAGAAATATCAAAACCCTGTTTGGGAAGACTTAAAAGTTCCCAAAGATCCTGAAAGATGTATAGTACAAAACATCAAGCATAATGAATAATTGCAAACCAGTCAGTAAACCAACAAATTTCAACTTTTCAAGAATATACCTGCTGGCTAAAGTACCGAATCTGTTCTTTGTGCTCAGTTGCTGCCTTAAACAATCCACGATTGAATATCTAAACCGCATATTTTGAGCAATCAAGATAGCCCTTACATTTATAATACAATTAGAAATATGTTTGAGTGCAACATGTATAAAGAAGTATGCAAACAATAAAATTTATTGTAATCCCCTCATAGAAAACAGCATAGAGATTAAATCTTAAGACAACTTGATTATAAGAATTATCTTGAAAAATCTCATTTCCATCTAACAAATGTCAAATTTTATCAGAGTAAAAATTGCAAGGTTTTTCAATTCACTTCAATACTTTTAACAGTTACAAATATTTTATTGAAGCAATTGGGATGATCATAAACTGTTGACTCCATGTCTGCTTTAGAACAACTAACATTACAATGTAGTTAGTAGTCTACGGAGACTACTTGTGATCAACCTTATGCAAGTATTAATAGCTAATTTAGTAGTAATTAATGAAAATCAAGAGTCATTATGTATAACCCTATGTAAAAAAGTGTAAAAAACTCAAAGGTTGCGAAACATTCTAGAAAAATTAAAGACAGTTATAATCTTGTACTATAAAAGAGGACAACATACAGTTAATAAAATTAGTGTTTTACAGCACAAAAATATTAGTCTTGCTTTCTAGAATTTGCTAAAGCTACTATTGTAAGGATTTTTCAAAATTTTTAACTTAAAACTTCTTGATTTCAATAGTGTTTGGAGTAAAATTTTTTTTAAAATTTTGAACAAGGTAAATTGTATTAATTTTGTGTTTACATTAAAGCCCAATTGAAACCAATCCAAAAATCAAGACCAATCGTGATCAAGCCCATGTGAAGTCCAGCCAGAAATCAAATCCCAACTCGGAATAGGTCAACTCCAATATATGGACAAATCAACTCCCACAAACACATGAGAAGGATTAAATCTTTGACCTCAAGTTGAATGAAGGAGGTGAGTACCACCAGGCTAAATAGCGGTTCCTGTCTCCATGTTTGCTTAACAACTTGTTGTAACATATTAAACTTTAATAATGTGGTCTCAACTGCTCACGTCACATCTTCGGAAATACAAAATATGCATTGATAAAAGAGAGAATCTCCGAACAGCTACAACCAAACAAAGGAAACAATTTTCTAACCTGCTTTCTGTATATCTTTTCTTCCACGGTTCCACATGTCATTAATCTGTAGACAATGACATCCTTCTTTTGCCCGATTCGATAAGCACGATCAATGCTTTGATTATCAGTACTGCGTAGATAAAAGTTCATTAATAGATTCAAAAAGTTGAAAGTTTTCTTCTAGGGGAAACATAATAAGAAATCAATTCAGGTAAACTACGAATATTTAACACCTTAGCAATATTCTTCGCTTATCACCATCACACCATAACCATAATTAGCACATCAACTTTGCAGTTGACTTTTGTTCCTGAAACGCCACTCTTTTTTCTTTTATTTTTAATTTTTTATCCGACAATTAAGAACTGTTGTTACCCTGAAGACAGGTTTTGAACCAGGTATCCTGTACTGAACATGTGAGGCTTAAACGCCGAAAGGTAGCATCTTAATGACCAAAATACAAAATTTTCACTTTTATTACAAGCCACAGCTACTGTTATCTCCTGTCACAAACAATAAACTCAATATAACCAATTGTAGGTTGATCCCATAGCTTTTACCATGATAGATATGAATATAATATTGTCTACCAGAACTTCAAAAGCACTATAAATCGAAAAGAAATCTCTATCAACTCTTAAAGGATTCAAAAATGATTTCCTATGCTCTATGCATTTAGTTGTTGATGGGTGTTATTTTCCTGGACATTGTTATTGGAATATTTAATTATGTTTTAGCAATGATCCAATCAAAGAGATTCTTCCTTTCCGCATTCTAGCAGGCCAAGAAAAGGCTCTGGTCTGATGTACTAGCACATGGTAGTCATCTTCAATATTAAACCTCTTTTCTTACAAATATACCAAATGCGACTATAAGGTTACTTTATCCAGCTGATAACCAACAGCCACAAGATGAGAGAAGAATGGTTTGAGCAGTAGATGACATTGCATTAATATTTTTAAAAACTAAACGATCAGAGATAATCAAAATGGTAGGGACAGTAAACATCTCTTATCAACAGATCATCTGAAACAATCAAAATGAGATAGATTGCATACTTATCTTACATAAACAGGCCAAATATTCAATACAGAAATAAACAAGACAACTTTATGGGCACATGGTAGAACCCACTAAAATTAGGTAAACAAAGGTTGTGAGAGGCCAACAGACTTATAGCAAAAACTTTAACGAAGTACCAATTAAGCAAATATTGAAGGTAAAATCGAAAATTTTTTGGAACTTTTATGGTCAAATATAGTCAACCCAATGTATAATATATCTGGAGGAGCACACAAAGCCTTTCATAAATGTAGTGCGCCTTCATATTGAGATTTAGGCGTAAATAAATTACCAAGTCCCAAAAAGAATAAAAAAAAAGTTAAGGAAGCACCTTGGATTCCAAGCAGTATCCAACGCAATCACATGGTCTGCTTTAGTTAGTGTGAGGCTAGACCGCCAACTTGAGATGTCAAGAAAAATACAGGAGCTACCTCACCTTCTTAGAAATCCTGAAAATAAAAGAAAAATGAAGAGAGGTGATAAATCTTTGACGCGAAAACAAACAATTCTTATTATTGACTTTGTTGTGAGCTTACATTAACAATCTTCACTCTGTCACTAGCTTTCGTAGTACCGTCAATGCGTAGAAACTTGTATTTGGAAACAATAGATTCCTATCAACATACCAAAGTTCAAGCACAAATTACCTTTTACATACAATATATTAAAAATACGACTAATTTAATATCTCAATTTGTGAACTAGCTTATGTTCTGCAAACAATGCAAATCAAATTCAACAGAATTGCTAAAAAAATGCAAACTGTCACCCTAGTTTTTATATTGTTTCAAACTTTTAAGTTTGCAACAATTGAAGTCTTTTCACATAAAAGGAAAAGTACAAAATTAAGACTCTGAAGAATAGGATTGAAAAAAAAAGAAAGTTGAATCCATCAATTTGTATTTCACTACAATCAAACGTGTCAATGGAAAAATTGGGGCAAAATTTATACAGTAACTATTTTAACTCTATCCTAGCTTTCGGCATTATTACTGTATGTGTTTTCACGGCCATAAATTCTTTGCAACCTTTGCATGAAGCAAAGGTAGCCATGAACATCCGCATCAACTACTATTTTCACAGATCAATCATTAACAGGTTTAACAAATCCATATTTCCAAAATGACACACCCATAAGACATGTATTCAAACAATGGCAACTAGGTTTTCATGAATAATTGCAATCATTTTTGGCTCAAAAGAATGCAAGCCAGGTGCATACAGCCTAGGTTACCAACTACTCATAGTTAGAATTCACCTATCTTTGACGATTGTAATAAAGAATTTGTCTTCATTAAGTAGTGACTGATAATAGAATAATGAGATTTGAATTCAAATTTCATGGCACATTCCAGAAATGCAGGAATTCATGTCACTTTTACACTGCATTAATTCCATATCTTATATTCCAAATGACCACATTACCAACTGCCCTCACGAAACACTTCGAAAGTCAACAGGCCAAACATTATAATGCTTCAAAGGCTTCACAAGCTTGAAAACAATAGTTTAGAACAAACCTGAATAAGACTAAGCATTTTGCGAGTTTGTGAGAAGATGAGGACACTATGACCCCCTGGAATCAATTTACCTTGTGAAAGAAAATCAAACCAATTACAATTCAGCAAACAAAGAACATTTTTAGATCATTAATCTGTAAATTCGTGGCATCTCTAACCAATAGTGACAATATGAAAGATATTTTGCATGAGATATTGTCATGCTGCTCTTGAAAGTCCTCTTTCTCAGCAACATCCACAATATACATAGCCAATTTTTCTTCTGCCAGGCCGGCATCTTCAGGATTAAGCATTGAATCCATCCTCTCTAAACATCTTCAGCTGCTCTCTTTGTCAAGAGAAGAGGATGATCGAATATTTTCTTCAGAATCTGCTTAAAAGCAAATGATAACTGTTTATTATGTACTTGAAACTTAAAGACAATCAAAAATATTAAAGTGTCATAAAGAACTTTTCAAAATGTTTGCAACATTCCATCACAAAACCTTGCAAATGTTTAAATGAAAAAAACACAAAAGACTAGGCACAAGACCAAAGGAAAAAAAATGTACAGAAAGACTGAATAATTCGAAAAGAAATCTGTAAAAGCCTTACTAGATTTTAGGAAAATACACTAAAGGAATAAAAGAAAGAACACAAGAAAGGTAAAAACTAAACAACAAAAAAAATACCATGAGTGCAGCCAAGGGTGAGCCATCAAAAGCAGAAAGAACCAACTCAATATTCAAAAAAGCTTCATAAAGTTGTCACTACATAGAAGAAGAGGACTATGAGGTTAACAAGATAACTGACATGAAATAACTAGGAAAAAATAAAAACGTAGACACAGAAGCCTAATGTACCTGACAATTAGTCAATTTTAGCCACACAATGATCTCATTCTTTTTAGAAAGTGTGGCACTTATAGAGGGATCATCTTCATGAAACACCCCATTCTTTGAGCGATGCAAAAAGTAAGGTTGAATGCGTTGCCGTAGTTCCTGAAAAAATGGAAAATGCTAAACATTTTGCTGAATCTGAGAAGTCTATTTAGCAGTATAAAATGATGAAAGCATGAAAGAAGAGTTGAGCACAAAAGTTTTACAATATATGAAGAAGGAAAGGGCACTTCACAATAAGAACTATCACACAAAAGTAAAACACATGAGAAAATATGTCAATACCAAGAAAGATTGCTGTCAAACTAGCAATCGCATCTTTAATAAACCTTTGCTGATATGCATATGTGTTTCACTGGGCAACCTCATCAAACCCCGGAATTTTTTCCCTTCTAAAACAGCTACTAGTCATAGGAAAAACAGAATATCCACAATAGCTGCAAATCTAACGTATAATATACTCATCATTTATACGAGTTTGAATGCTTTTAAGTAATATTTGCTTCGTAATTGTTGAATAAACGTAAAGAAATCAGAAAATGTAGAGAAACCTGTGACCTGCAGGTGTACATTTATATGATCGTATAGAAGACATGCAAGAATGGTTTGTGATTAACATATTTTTCTTAGAGATTTTATGTACTTAAATGCATGTCATTGTAAACTGGAATACCACTCCAAAACAATTAATCAACTTTGAAAGAAACTGTGAAAAGGCATAGCATGAGCCAATTTTCATTTACTACAACGTATATGCTTGGTCAAGAATAAGAAAATACGCTTAAGGTATCTGCAAAGCTACATATTATATGAATACAGATAAATGTGATAAACATGCCACAACAAATAAACCAGAAAAACAAAAAATAAATTTTAATGTCATAATGTATGGTCAAAAAAAGGAGCGCCTAAGATTTCAAGTTATGATGGTTCTAATAAGATAGTACTATTAAATCATCACCTTTGTAACTGCTGAACCAATACACTTTTCCCTATCAGAAGCATGTTTGTCATTTCCATGAAGTATGGGAAGCTCATATTTTTCCTTAAACCTATGGGAGCTCATATTTTCCTTAAACCTGACAAAGTTTCAAAGCTTCATGCGACAAGAAGCAGAAACTTAAGCAAAATAGTGCTTGAAGAATGTAATTACCATTTGCTGTCGCCCAGTACCTCAGGGCAACAGAAGTTGAACAAAGCCCACAATTCCTATTTCAAAGTAGCAGAAAAAGGCAAAAATCTATTATATATATATGTGTGTGTGTGTGTGTGTGTGTGTGTGTGTGTGTGTTTGCCAGAGATGCAGTAAAACCATAGTGAAGTATACAAAGAGTACAAAGAACAAAAAATAAGAAAAAGGTTAAAGATAAAACTTTAAGATTGTTTTGAATTGGAGTGCCACTTATGATTATACAGTGAACACTAGGTATCTCAAGCAAACTTTTGGCCCTGTGTGTGCTAGGGGTTTTTATGAGATGCCCCTACAATGGTAAATGTGCCAATCAAGGGAAAAAGTCGCAATGAAATAGAAATATTATCTACTAGCGTCAAAGTAAATCAAGTTCTGAGGTAAGAACAATGAAGAAAGAAGATAATTCTACAAGCCAGTATCCAAGTATTCTCTCTAAGCTGAAAAATGAACCCCAAAATAAGAATGTCTGTTTTTGAGTGCATAAAAGGAATAGAAAATAAAATAAATCTAAGAGGACTCCAAATAGAGGGGAAAAAAAGACAATTGACAGGATCTAAAACATATACCACATCAGTATCTGGAATCAGCATTTTTAGTTGTCCATATTCTGTGTTAATTCTAGTAAAACACATGAACTGTACAGCATCCTTTTAGTTTGCATAAACTGATGCACTTAAAGTCCACAAAGTTTACAAATACAAAATTTTCAACATATCCAACATTTCTAGTAGCATCCATAGCAAACCAAATTTATTAGAAGTTTAAAACGTAGGGAATAGGCCATCAAAGCAACATTTGCGGCAGTAGGACATCTTGTCACAACGGTTGTAAATAATAAGGCCAACTAATTGCTAAAAATACCCGCAACCACACTCTGGGTAAAGTCAAACTCCAGCAGCTTCTCTGGAGAACCAAAAAATTGAAACATCTAATTCATTAAGTTCATGCAACTTCACCAGAACATAGACAACTAAATCATATATGCGCAGGCAAACTTTTTTGCACTTCGAGACCAGTTGACAAGAGATCATTCTGATAGAGCTTTGATTGAATCAACGAATTTTGTTGGAGGTGTTGCATCCATAGCAAACCGAATTTTGTTGCTTATTGCATGTATCAGTTAAAAGTACGAATGTATGTATATATGCACAAATGTATGCATGCATGTAGAGTGAAAGAGAGAAGAAGATAGATAAATCAACAACATAAAGCATAAGATGTTCATTAACATATAAAATACTGCATAAAACAAATCCTGTAAATAAGGAAATACAGAAAGTAAGAAAATAATTTCTAGGCAAACAACAACTAACTGCATAAAAGTTAAGGAATTTCTAAACCACAAAAGTCATAATGGTATCTACCTCATCGAGGATCATATAATCCCATATGGCATCATCGTCGCCACTGTCACTACCGATGTAACAGTTCCCACTCAGAAACTTTTTGCTCTAGACAATATCATAAGTTGTCAGAAGAACACCGTCCTACAAGGAGACAAACAATACAGATGAAGAAGAAGCCCTTAATGTCATACCCAAAAAAAAACAACCATTGACTCTGAAATAATTCTCCAAGAACCAATGTTACAAAACTGCCCAATGGAAACATCATAAAAAAGAGAAAAAATGAACGAAAAAAAAGATGGATCCAGACTTCTAGAAAACTCTACAAACTGATTCAGCATCAAAACTGGCCATCGTTAAATCAACTTTGAGACCGTGCATTAATCAATATAAACCTCGTCTAATAAAAAGTAATCAATTCAACTTCCTTCAAGTCCCAAGTTTGACTAGAAGTTTAAGATCTACAGGCGTTTCTTGCATCTTATTTTGCTGTAGATATTTTTATATCTAATGTGGACAAAAATTCCTGCTTCTTATTTTTTAGCCTTTTAACTGGTGATTAATCAATGTCATTGATAGATGGAATGAGCAACGACAGAAACTAAAACCTGAAGTACATTTTGAAGCTCATATTGCCGAGTTTTAGCTCAAGTCCCGAAATA
Organism: Swietenia macrophylla; assembly: GCA_032401905.1. Lineage (NCBI taxonomy): Eukaryota > Viridiplantae > Streptophyta > Magnoliopsida > Sapindales > Meliaceae > Swietenia > Swietenia macrophylla. The sequence goes on along the minus strand of CP135560.1, from coordinate 2,266,442 downwards.
TCTGCATGGAAAGACAACAGCTATTGCATATTATTAATAGACAATTTGTTTCCAACAAAATAAGAAATATCACAGAATTCAAAAATTACAGGCAAGCAGCCTCACTCTCTAATCTTCGAAGAAAGCCCTACAGCAGTTAATTCTTTGATCCAATGAGAACTGTTTTTGGGGCAACAACCAATGCTTTCTTGATCTATCCTGAGAGAAACAATCCAGCTAGAAAGCCACATATCTGCAAAAAGAGGCATGTCAAAGTCAAATGATTTTACAGCATACGTTAAGAGTTAAAAACATCACAAACTAACCTGCATACATTCTTTACCTGCATAGTTTTACCCAAACCCATGTCATCCCCTAAGATTCCACCCTTACTATTAAAACTCAATGCAATATAGTTCTCTCAAGACTAACCTTAACCCAGAAAAACAGATTGCAATCAGCACCTCAATTGATCATAAAAGATTACAACAATACTCTTGCTGTCTTCTATTTACAAATCTCAGTAACAATCAAGCAATCAACGAAGCAGTAACCATAACCACAACAAAGAACAGAAAACTTCAAGAAAATCAAGACAGAAAAAAATTACGTGGTTTAGCATATAGCCTACATCCACGATCAGAACAATAGCCAATAGACTTCATTCATAAGCTCAAATATTATAAGAATTACAGAGAATCAATTCAGCTTCTTACTTATAAGATTTCTCTCCTGCAAATCTCCTAAATCTCTCTTTCTCAGGTCTCTCTAAGAATACAATAATTTTAATTGTAAAATCTATCCCTTATGATCTCACGATTCTCCCTTTCCTTGAGAATATATGTAAGTAGAATAGTTGACCACTGAAACATAGTTGAAACTGTTATTCCAGCTGTTAAACTCAATTAATTAACTTTCTTGTAACTGATTCTTAATCAACTCTCTTCAATTCTCCACCTTGGTTATGAATCTGTCTGTTTACCTGCTTGTTCTGCTGTTTTTATTTTTTCCTTCACCCCATTTCTCCAACAGAAACTAAACTCAAAGAATATTTGAACTTAGAAACTGTCAATGTCTTTGTGAGCATATCAGCTGCATTGTCATATATATGAACCTTCTCCAGTTTAGCAAAACCTTTTGAGACTTCTTTCCCGATAAAGTGATATCTTACATCTATATATTTTGTTCTTTCATGATACATTTGATTCTTACTCAGATGTATTGCACTTTGATTATCACATTTGATGCACAAAACTTCCTGTTTTAAGCCTAAATCAGCCATGAATCCCATAAGCCATTTAGCTTCTTTAACAGAATCTGCAGCAGCTATATATTCAACTTCAGTAGTAGACAAAGCTACCATATGCTGTAATGAAGATTTCCAGGAGATAGCACCATTGAGCAAAGTAAAGATTTAATCTATTCTTGACCTTCTCTTGTCCAGATCCCCTGCAAAATTAACATCAACATACCCCTGCAACCCTTGAACTTTGCTCTCAATGCTTCCAAATTTAAGTTCATATCCAGAAGTACCTTTCAAATACTTAAGAATCCATTTAACTGCTTCCCGATGTTTTCTCCTTAGACTTGACATGTATTTACTCACAATACTAACAGCATGAGCAATGTCAGGTCTGGTGTAAATCATAGCATACATTATACTACCAACTACACTTGCATAGGGTACTGCTAACATCTGTAATTTTTCTTCTTCAAAACTTGGACTATCATCAACTGACAACTTAAAATGTGCTGCCAGAGGACAGCTTACTGGTTTAGCATTTGTCATCCCAAATTTATCCAGAATCTTATATATATATGCTTGCTGAGAAACAAACAATATACCTTTGTTCTTGTCCCTTGTAATATCCATTCCAAGTATTTTCTTTGGTTTTCCTAATTCCTTCATCTCAAACTCTCCCTTAAGCTTCTCTTTGAACTCTTGAATTTCAGACATCATTTTAATAAGCATATCATCAACATAAAGTAGTATGTATATGACTTTTTCACTTCTAACATGTTTTTGGTAGACACAACAGTCATAGTAGTTTCTTTGAAAACTATTTTTTATCATAAAGTTATCAAATTTTTTATACCACATTCTAGGAGATTGCTTCAAGCCGTAGATAGACCTTTTAAGCAAACACACTTCATTTTTTTTCTGTTGTCATTCAAAACCTTCTGGTTGTTCCATTAAGATTTCTTCATCTAGTTCTCCATGTAAGAAAGTTGTTTTCACATCCATCTGTTCTAACTCAAGATCAGATTTAGCTGTCAAAGTCAGGAGAATTCTTATTCAACTATACTTAACAACAGGAGAAAATACTTCAGTATAGTCTATGTTGCTTTTTGTGTATATCATTTTGCCACCAACCTAGCTTTATATCTTGGTAGAGCATCACTTGTCAGCCCTTCTTTTATTTTGAGGATCCATTTATTTCCTACTACTCTGGCATTTGTTGGTCTTGGTACCAATTTCCATGTTTCAGTTTTAAGTAAAGAGCTTATCTCTTCTTTCATAGTTTCAAGCCATTTTTCCTTATCTTTGCTGCAAATAGCTTCAAAATATGATGCTGGTCATCTCCTATATGCTCTTCCATAATGTTGTATGCATATGCTATTAGGTCAGCATATCCATACCTAGAGGGAGGTTTGATAGTTCTTTTTTGCCTATCTCTTACCAACTGATATCCTTCTGCAGCTTGTTGTTGTTGATCTAAAACTTCATTTTCTACATCAGCTCTATGTTCTTCTGATTGAGGTGTTATTTTCTCCACCTTAATTTGAACCATCTCAGACCTGCTTTCTGTTTCATCATTTGTTTTTTCTTGTTTTTAACTTAACATAGATTCCTTATTGAAGATAACATCTCTACTAATAACACACCTAAGAGGACTTAAGCTAGTACACCAAACCTTAAAGCCTTTAACTCCTTTTGGATATCTAAGGAACACACCCTTCAAAGCTCTTGGTTCCAGCTTGCCATTCTTGACATGAACATATACAGGACACCCTAAAATCTTTAATTTTTGGTAGTTAGCTGATTTTCCTGACTACTTTTCTTGAGGTGTTTTCCATTTTAGTACTTTTGTAGGGCTTCTATTTAGCAAATATGATGCAGTAATCAATACTTCTACCCAAAAACTCTTAGCTAGCTTGGAATGACTCAACATACACCTCACTTTCTCTATTGTGGTTCTATTCATCTTCTCAGCTACTCCATTTTGTTGTGGGATTATCCTAACTGTTCTGTGTCTTACTATACCTTCTAATTCGCAAAATTTATTGAACTTTTTTATGACAAAATTCCAAACCATTATCAGTTCTCAGAACTTTTACTTTCCTTTCAGTTTGATTTTCAACCAATGTTTTCCAGTTCTTAAAACATTCAAACACCTTATCCTTTGATTTCAATAGATATACCCATAGTTTTCTAGAATAATCATCAATGAGTGATAAGAAATACCTACTTCCTCCCATTGATTTCACTTGAGATGGCCCCCAAAGGTCAAAGTAGATGTAGTCCAATATGTTTATTGTTGAATGAATACCCTTATCAAACTTGAACCTGTAAGCTTTTCCATATACACAGTCCTCACAAAATTCCAGCTTTTCAATGCGATCAGAACCTAATAGACCTTGTTTACTCAATTCTTTCAAGCCCTTTTGATTTATATGACCAAGTTTCAGGTGCCAAAGTCTTGATTTATCTGTTCTTGTTGATGCAGATACATAGACAATACCATTTACAGTCTCACCTTTAAGTACATATAACCTATTATTCATAAATCCCTTCAATACTACCATGGAGCCTTTGATTACTTTCAATGTTCTTATCTCGGCTTTAAACATGTAACTTGACTTGTCAAGCATACCTAAAGATATTAAGTTTCTTTTTAAATTTGGAACATGTTTCACCTCTTGTAATTCTATGATCATACCATCAGTAAACTTAATCCTGATAGTTCCAATTCCTACAACTGTACAAGCAACATTGTTTTCCATCAAAACTTTACCTTTATCACTTGTATTGTATGTTATAAATGAACTTCTATATGGGCACATATGAAAAGAGCACCCATAATCTAATATCCATTGTCCTTCTGTTCTGTTATCAGTTGCCACAAAGATCCTTGTAGATTCAATATCATCACTTGATGAACTACTATCTTCAGAGGCTATAATGGCATTGCCATTGTTATTCTTAACTCCTTTTTGCTTGTTTTTCTTCTCAGGACAATCTCTTTTAAAATGTCCCTCCTTATGACATTGAAAACATTTGAATTTTTTGTTTCTTGACTTTGATCTTTGTTGATTTTTCTCTTTTGTATTCTTCCTTTTCTCAGGTCTTCCTGTTGCCGAAAGAGCTTCATTCTGTCCTCCATCTCTTACTTCTTCTTTCTTTTTCAATTCTTTTGAATTCAAAGCAGCCTTTACATCTTGCATTGAAATGGATTCCCTGCCAAATGTTAATGTATCCACAAAGTGTTCATATGTGTCTGAAAGTGAGCTTAACAGCAGCATAGCTTGATTTTCATCTTTTATCTTTACATTGATATTTTCAAGATCCAAGATTACACTATTGAATTCATTAAGATGATCTTTCATCAAACCACCCTTCTTGAATGCAAATGTATAAAGTCTTCTTTTTCTATACAACCTGTTGGTTAGTGATTTTGTCATATATCTAGCCTCCAATTTTGCCTAAATACCTGCTGCTGTTGTTTCCTTTGAAACCTCTCTCAAAACTCCATCTCTAAGACTCAACACCAGAGCACTATGTGCTTTATTTAAAATCTCCTTTTTTTCTTTATCTATGTATGTTGATGGCATATTGTCTTTTCCCAATAATGCATCCTCTAAACCTTGATGCACTAAAATTGCTTTCATTTTGATTCTCCACAGATTAAAGTCATTCTCACTAGTAAAATTTTCAAACTCAAACTTAGGTTAAGCCATTTTGAAAAAAAGAAAACCAAGCTCTGATACCAATTGTTAAAACTCAATGCAATATAATTATGTCAAGACTAACCTTAACCCAGAAAAATAGATTGCAATCAACATCTCAATTGATCATGAAAGATTACAACAATACTCTTGCTGTTTTTTATTTATAAATCTCAGTAACAATCAAGCAATCAATGAAGCAGCAACCATAACCACAACAAAGAACAAAAAGCTTCAAGAAAATCAAGACAAAGAAAAGAATTACGTGGTTCAGCATATAACCTACATCCACGATCAGAACAGCAGCCAATAGACTTTATTCATAAGCTTAAATATTATAGAAATTACAGATAATCAATTCAGCTTCTTACTTACAAGATTTCTCTCCTGCAAATCTTCTGAATCTCTCCTTCTCAGGTCTTTCCAAGAATACAAGAATCTTAATTGTAAAATCTATCCCTTATGATCTCACGATTTTCTCTTTCCCTGAGAATATATATATGTAGAATAGTTGATCAATAAAACATAGTTGAAACTGTTTTTTCAGCTATTAAACTCAACTAATTAACTTTTTTGTAACTGATTCTTAACTAACTCTCTTCACTTACCCTGACAATGCAAAGACCACAGCCACCTTAATCCCTTGTGCTGATGTGGAAATAACATTTTTCCCATTTTACTTGGCAGCGTGTAAATAGACCTTGGTCCATTCAAGGTAATGGAACCATCACCATTCGAAACTGAATCTGTGGAATCATCTAGCACATTAATCGCACCAGAGTTGCAGACTCCTTGACCTTACCGCTGTACCTCTCTAGTCAATCAACCAGCTCTTTTACACTTAAAATGACACAATCATCATTATTATCCTCTTCTCTGCCATTAGGTACAAAAGATCGACCCACAGACCTTAATTTCTCATGCACCTTTTTGGGTTAATTTTTCTTTTGTCTTTGACTATGTTTCTTAATTTCATCTACTCTACTTAGATGCTCATCATCCTCAACCTCACCCTATGAATCACCATGCTCTTCTTCATCAAGATTAGAATCAAATTGCGGACACCATGTTATAATCCTCCTGTCTTGGTTCACTTGTGTTTTAGCTCTATACCAACATTCCTATTTTCATGTCCCTCATCCCCAACCCTATAACCCCTGGACTCTTCATATTCATCCACCACACTCTCAACAACACCTCCAACATTATACTTAGTTGCACCAGATAAGGAATCAAAAAGATCAAGCGTAAGAGAAAAAGAGGACTCTGCACTTGCATATTCATGCAAATTAACTTTGCTACTTTACTCTCTAGACCAATATCTCCAATTTTAACAAACCCCGAAAAACCATCCACTGGATCTATAGTTTTAGGAGATCTTTTTTTCTCAAATGACTAAATCTCTAGCTTTGTGCTCAAATCATTTAGAATATCCCTAATTTCATTCCTACCATTGTAATTATCACTCTCACTTGTATTTTTAGCTTGAGGAGGTGAATCAAAATCGGTAATATCTAAAAATTTAAGTTCATCATCAATAATAGCATTATTTTCACTATTGTAACCATCTTGAGATGAGACTTTACAAAGGTGGCGTCTCCCTTCAATTTCATCCTTTCTTGGCTTCTCTTCATCTGAAATAGATTCATTCAAAAACAAAGTTATGAGAGAACAAATTATCCAGATTCCCATGCATAACTAAACGCGTTTGCTCGGATAGATAAATACACAATAAACGTTACTTATATTATTGAATGCCAACATATGAGGAAATGATTGTCAAGACATGTAATAGAAAAGTCGTATGCCAACAAGTTTGGTATTAAAACTCACAAGTCTTGCATTAAATGCCGTCACTGAACCAATAACATTTGAAAAATCCAACAAATAAAAACATTGGAAAAACAATGATCACAACCACAAATAGATTTCTTCACCGTTTACTAATGTTTTCTTGATGAGATCATTATCTCGAGATAAGACACTGCAAACATCGAGTTTACCTTCTCGTATCACCTTTCTTGGCTCTCTATGGTCTGAAAATCCATGTTAATTAGGGGAAAAGAAAAACCATTATGCAAAACATTAAAAAGTAAATAAATAAATTAACTTAGAATAAACTTTTCCCTTGAATTTACTCAAACCTAATTCTAAACGTATAGAAATCTGGACAACAAAAATTTCGCTATGACAAATATTGTTGGAGATGATTTTCAAAATAATGCATATGAGTGTATATATAAAAGTGATATTGTTTATGAATTAATGGCGATATAATTTCAAGTCAAATATTCGTGGATGCACGAGTACATATACACAAATAAAGTCAAAAATTTTATTTATGTATCAATGACCAAATTTCCATGTTTCTTATGCATGCATTTGTGAGTGGGTAGTAGCGTGTATGCTGCAGCATAGGATTGTAGCATCCAACATGTTGTTTGGCACTGCAGCATCAGGTTACAGTGTCTGACTCTGTTTTATGTAGTAGGTACAGCATTGCAGCACTAGGCTACAATTTGGACTGACTAAACATGATCCTACAATATATTATTTCATATTTTGATTTGATTATCATTCTAGATTAAATTTAAACATGATCTAATGACTATAAATGAAGGGATACTATGAGTAAAAATGTTTTTATGAAGAATTGTATGCACATCTATAAAAATGAGGTATAAAATGGTTTTAAAAAAACTAAAATTTCTTTTACTTTCTCCTATTATTCTCCTAAATTTTCTTTCATTAAAATTCATATTTTCTTGCGTCAAAACTCTAATTTTTGTTTATATGCAAAAACAAAACATTAATTCTTGATAAATTTACAATATTCAAATATATTTAGATTTACTTTCATCAATGCACAAACAGGTAAACATAAGTGCCTTATTTTATTTTAGAGATGTATTTATTTAACTTATGTGCACATTATAGGTTTGTTTTTCTAAGGAAAGTGAATGTTATATGACTTGAAGGATGCCATTTACAGGTTTGTTTTTTTTCTCTACACATTATATTTTTGTTATTTGTTATTATTTATTTCATCTACATAAAGATTATTTTCTCTTCTTTATCAACTTCACTTTATAAATTTCTATTCTACTATACACACATCCCGCTGACAATATTAAGATGCTATTTTTTGGGAATGGCATTGATCTCATCACAGTAGTTTGCAATAGATTTTGTGAAATTGGAGCATTTTGATGGTAATAATTTTAAGCGTTGGCAAAAGAAGTTGCATTTCTTGTTGGCTAGTCTTAACATAGTCTATGTTTTTACTACATCAAAACTAGAAGGACATGAAGATGACACATTGGCAGAAATAAAAAAATGCCAAAAGTGAGAGTAAGATAATTATAAGATAATTATGTGTGCAAGGAACATATATGCAATACAATGTCTGATAATCTCTTTGATTAGTACCATAACAAGTCTACAGCCAAAATTATTTGGGATGCATTGGAAGCAAAGTGTATGATAGAAGATACTGCAAGTAAGAAATTCTTGACTTCTAAATTTTTTCAATATAAGATGGTTGACAATAGGCATGTGGTTGAACAATATTATGAAATAATATATATACTTGATAAATTCAACCAATTTAACATAAAGATAGATGAGTCTATTATTGTTTCTTTTCTAATTGATAAACTTCTACTTTTTTAGAAAGATTATAAAAAAGTCTTGAACATAATAAGAAAAAGAGATTACTCTTAATGAGTTGGATTAAAACTTTCATATTAAAGAGGAGATTAGATTTAATAATCTTGAAGATTTGAACTCAATGTCCTCCAAAATTAATGCGGTGAAGGAAGACAAGTAATTTAAACATTCTGATCATTCTTAAGGCAATCAAAAGAGGAAATTTAACTTTAAAGAGGATCAAGACAAGAAAAGAAAAGGCATGTGCCATTACTATAAGAAGCCTGGTTATTATAAAAGAGAATGTCGACTTCTCAAAAACTAAAAAAAAGGTTTGACATCTAAGTTTATGGCCATGATATCTGAGATGAATGTTCTCAAAGATAATAAAGCATGGTGGATGGATTTTAATGCAACTAGACATGTGCAAAGTTTGAAGTCTTTTTACATCATATGAAAATATGGAGGATAGAAATGTGCTGTGTATGTGGGAAATTTTTCCATAGCAAAAATTAAAGAAACAACTTAATCTGAGGGCAATTATGCGAAAACTTTACAGAATTATTATGAAGCTTAACTAGAATTCGCTTTTGAAAAAATGCTAACTCTTACTAATGTTTATCATGTGCGAGAAGTTAGAAGGAATTTTATGTCTGATAGCTTATTAAACAAGTTTGGTTTTAAACTTATATGTGAGTTAAATAAGTTTGTACTGTTTAAAGGTGGAATTTTTGTTGGAAATGATATGTTAATATTTTTGTTTATATGATTGACTCATTATCTGTATGGTATAATCGTCTAGGATACATTAATATTAAAAGAATGCATATTATGACTAATTTACATTTAATTCCTAACTTTAAGAATGACATGCATGAAAAATGTAAAATATATGCACAAACTAAAATTACAAAAACTTCATTTTCAAAGGTTAAGAGAGAGACTTCATTATTCTAATTGATATATAGTGATGTATATGATATGCATAACACACCAACTAGAGGTGTTAAAAGATATTTTGTGACTTTTATTATTGATTATTCAAAATATTATTATGTGTATCTTTTATATTTCAAAGATAAAGTATTAGATAAATTTAAAATATTTAAAATTGAAGTTCAAAATTATTGTAATGTTAATATTAAAACTTTTAAAAGTGATAAAAAATATGAATATTATTTTTCTGAATTTTGTGAAACATTTGGTATTGTGCGTGAGATATCATCTGCATATACACCACAATAAAATAGAGTGGCCACAAAAAAAAAAAAAAAAAAAAAGAATAGAGCACTCATTGAAATGGTAAATGCAATATTACATTATTAGGCTATGAAAAAAGATATTTGGGTGAAGCATTATTAGCTGCATGCCATGTCTTTAATAAGGTGCGTAATAAGAAATCAAACATCACACCTTATGAATCATGGAATTATAAAAAGCCTAATATTTTATATTTTAGAGTTTGGGATTGTCAAGTTATTATAAGACTACCAGAACCTAAAATAAAGAAATTAGGAGAAAGAGGTATTGACCATATTTTTCTAAGATATGCAAAACATAGTAAGACATATAAATTTTTAATGATAGAATATAATGATTTTATAGAGGTTAATAAAATAGTAGAATCTAAAGATGCTATATTTTATAAAAATAAATTTTTTACTATTCCTAAAAGTATTAATTCAAAAAAAGTAGATAAATTTTTAGAAATTGACAAAAGGTATACCATAGATAAAGAAGTTGAACTTAGAAAGAGTAAAAGAATAAAAACAAAAAGGGATTTTGGACCAAATTTTATTGTTTATTTAGTAGAAGGCACTAGAGATTCACATAGTGAATAAACCATGTTGTCATATACTATAGAATATGATCTTCCTACTTATAAAAAGGCAATGAAATTTCAAGATACTATATTTTAGAAAGATGCTATTAGTGATGAAATATAGTCTATAATGAGTAATAAAACTTAAAAATTAGTTGATTTACCACAAGAATTAAAACCTATTGGCTGTAAATAGATTTTCAAGAGAAAAAAAAAGAGTTGATGAAACAATAGAAAGATTCAAAGCAAGGTTAATAATGTCATGTTCTCAAATTTAGAGTTCATGAATTAAAATTTGATAGAATAATTTAAACCAATAGATCGTGGTTATAAATATTTTAGCAGAATTTTTCTTACAATATAGGTACTACAAATATAAACTTATAAATTTTAAATTTCTATAGCACTCCCAATATGTTTTATAAAATTCTAAATTATTACCACAATAAAATTTATGATATCAAAAATTAATACATTATTTTAACTAAACATGTATAATTTCTAATTTACTTATAACATTCTGACAAATATGATACACATAGCAAAATATCTCTCTAAAATATACCTAATAAAAGGACTAAATTTTCTCCATAATCACTTATTTTCTACTGCTCAAAAATAAGTTTTAAAAAATAAAGAGTGAGTGAAAATTCCATAAATATTTATATCTAACTACGAGTTCTTAAAACAATTTAAAATAATTATATTTTTAATTATTCATGCTATAAATAAATATAAATAAACATAAAAGAGCATAAATAATACTAATAAAGTAATAATACAATTTAGTTATTATTATATACAATGTATAGTTTTAAAATACTATTTCTAAAAATTGCCGTATAAGAAATGTGTAGTTTATGTACCGTAGGAGATTTATACTTAAAGATTGTTAAATATAATTTTAAATTTACAAGCTTTTATCGTGGAACTGAAATTATATCCATAGTCACTTGTGTTAAATAAAAGGTCGTATACTATTTTATAATCTAATCACACATAGTAATAACAAAATAATTTATTCATATTATTTCACAATATTTTAAATATCGGAAGTATAATGTAACGATAATAACATTATTAAATTTTTAAAAAAATATGCAAAATATGACAAAATAGTAATCATATTATTAAAATATAAATTTTGAGATTATATTTTTAAAATAAAATATTGATACTTATTTTAATTTAAGAGATTTGTATACTATAAATAAATTCATTTTATTTTTTTCATAACAATTTAATATAAAATAATACCTTTTAATTTTTAAAATTTTAAAATACTCAATTATATATGAATTAATTACCTGAAATTGAGAATCTTCTTTTAAAATTTTCACTGATCCTCCTCCTTTCTACTGCTACTGCTTAGTATTATTTTACAAAATTCAACGTAAATTACTAAAATGAACTAATAATTTGTATTACTTATATTAAAATATAAATAAATTTTTAATTTAAAATTAAACTAAGATTTAGTCTAAAAAATTCTAAAATTTTATATTTTTAATTTAAAATTCTTATACTCTTTTTTTTTTTTTTTTTTTGTTTCTAATGAGTTGGGTATTACAAGTAGCAAAAAACTTTACTCAAAGTAAAGGCTTTGATTATTTTAATACTTACACAAATGTTACAAGAATTGCTATTATTAAAATGTTAATTGCTTTGGCATCTATTTATCATTTTGATTTCCATCAAATAGATGTGAAAATAGCTTTTTTTTAATCAATAGTCAAATGTTTATATGGAACAATCAAAAGATTTTGTCATACTTAGACAAAAAAGTAAAATATATAAGTTAATTAAGTCATTATATAGACTTAAAATAATTTTCAAAGCAGTCGTATGAAAAATTTAATAAATTAATTATATCAAATGGTTTTAAAATACATGAATCAGACAAATGTGTTTATTGTAAGTTCTTTGGTAATAAAGGTATAATTATTTATTTATATGTAGGTGACATGCAAATTTTTGGAATTAATAATGATAGCATTAAAATTACTAAACTATTGTTGTCATCTAACTTTGATATGAAAGACATAGGACTTGCTAAAGTTATTTTAAGTATTAAAATCATTAGAAGTGATAATAATTTAATACTAACTCAATCTCATTATCTAGAAAAAATATTCAAGAAGTTTAATCATTTTTATTGTAAGTCTGTCATAATACCTTTTGGTCCAAACATAAGGCTATATCCTGGCACTAGAAGAACAATATCTCAATTAGAATATGCTAGTATTATTAGTTATTTTACGTATGCTATGACATGTACGAGATCATATATAGCCTTTATTATTGGAAAGTAGTGTATAGAATTCAAGTAATATACAATGGTAAGTAGTGTATAGAATTCTAAAAATATTTGAAACATACAATGATTTATGGTATATATTATTCAAGATATCCTTTGGTATTAGAAAGATTCTCGGATGCTAGTTGGATAACGCATTAAAATGATCATACTTCCACAAGTGGGTGGATATATACCTTCGGTGGAAGTATTGTTTGTTAGGGTTTTAAGAAACAAACATAAATAACAGATTCTTTCGTGGCTACAGAATTTGTAGCTTTAGCTTCATGTTTGTAAGGAAACTGAATGGTTAAAAAATTTGTTAATTGAAATACCTATATGGCCCAAACCAACGCCTTCTATGTTTATACGTTGTAATAGTGAGGCAATATGATAAAAAGTATATAGTAAAATATAAAATAGTAAGTCTTGACATATTGGTTTAAGACATGCATATGTGAGACAAATGATTACTGAACAATTGACATTGTAAGATTTAGTCAAAATTTAGCTGACTCCTTAACTAAAAACCTTGTAAGGGATGTTATCTTGAAAGCTTCTAAGGGGATGAGATTAAAGCCACCATTAAATATCACCAATGATGGAAACTAAACCTAATACTTAAAACATCAAATTCTTAGGTTCAATGAGTAAAGTACCTCATAAGTTGTGATTATAAGCACTATAATATTTAAATGTGTTCCAAAGGTAAAGTGCTTGGTACTTGTAATGAATTAGGAGATAAACTATTTAGTTTTTAATGGACTTACAACATAAAAATGTAAAAAATGATTGGTTACAGGTATTTTTAAGTCCACTTATATGAGTGTCGAAGGTGGTGTCACCTTCTATGTAACTTGGTTGGTTATTAGAGCACTCATAAAAATAGAATAAAAGACATTAGATCAATTTATGTGTCAGCTAAAATAAATTCAAGAATAAGAAAGTTTATGTGTGAGATATGTTCGATTAATCATATAAGATAGTTAGTTTAAAACTTGCGTACCATACTACTTGATTAATTTTGATATATTTTTACTAAGTGAAGATTCAAGTCCAAAAGATATCTTCATTTATGGAGGATTGTTGGAGATGATTTTGAAAATAATGCATATATGAGTGTATATATAAAAGTGATTTTGTTCATGCATTTATGGCTATATAATTCCAAGTCAAATACGTATGGATGTTGGAGTATATATACACAAATAAAGCCAAAAGTTTCATTTATGTATTAATGGCCAAATTTTCATGTTTTCTATGCATGCATTTGTGAGTAGGCAATAACGTAGGCGTTGTAGCCTAAGGCCGTAGTGCCCAACATGCTATTTGGCACTACGGCGTTAGATTGCAACACCCGACTTTCTGTTTTGTATAGTAGGTGCAGTGCTGCAAGGCTAGTTTCGGCTTGAACTAAATAAACATGACCCTTCAATATATTATTTCATGTTTTGATTTAATTTATACATTAAATTAAATTTAAACATGATCTAATAGCCATAAATGAGGGATATCATGAATAAAGATGTTTCTATTAAGAGTTGTATGCATATTTATAAAAAAGAGGTATGAGATGACTTTGATATATAAAAAAGAAAAAAAAATCAAAATTTCTCTTACTTTCTCCCACTATCCTCCTAAAGTTTCTTACATTAAAATTTATATTTTCTTGTATCAAAACTCTAATATTTTGTTTATCTGCAAAAATAAAACATTAATTATTGGCAAACTTGTAATATTTAAAAATATTCAGATTTGCATTTGTTAGTACACAATACAGGTAAATACAAATACTTTATTTTATCTTAGAAGCGTGTTTATTTAACCAATGTGTATTACTGGACTGGTAAGAGCAAATAATGTGTTTAAAAAAGTAAGTGTTACGGGACTTGAAGTACGCTGTCTACAAATTTGTTTCTTTTCTCTCCACATTATATTGTTGTTATGTGTTATTATGTATTTCATCTACATTAAGATTATTTTCTCTTATTCATCAACTTCACTTTGCAAGTTTCTATTTTACTATACACACATCCCACCAACAAATATAAAAGACCAAAAATGAATATGGAGAACAGAATCGAAACAAGTTATGCCAGAAAACTTAGATTTATTACTTTCAAAGTTGGCGCTTTCTTTGGAGGTAGTTGTGAGTTTAGCCATGGATCACTTTTCCACATATTCTAGATGGGAAAAAAATAAAATAAATTTAACAAAATAAAAATAGCATATTACTTATAAACCCCAAATTTTATTTAAAAGAAAAAAAATGAAAAATTGGGGTTTACCAGGAAAGGCGAGATTGGTTGTGGTTTTTGAAGTAGTGATGAGTGACTATCATTTAAGCTCGCTAGTTTTCTGTTGCTCTTCTTCTCTGCCATTTTTTTGAGTAAAAGGGAAACTCAGTTGTCAATTTGATAGAGATTAAAGGCAAACACCGAATTAGTACAAAAATGGGTTATTAGTTATTAGAATTAATTTCTGATGTTCCTTTGTTTTCCTGCTTTCTGAACAATTTTTGAATTTTGATTGCTTTAATTCGATGCTTGAATTTGTTGCAGCACCATGCTAGGGCATGGCATCATTTGTTGATCGTAGTCCCGTTGCGATAATGCCTTTTCAAATAGAGGGTTATTGAAAAAAGGTTGTTATAATTTGATAAAACAACAAACAAGATTATATTTTTTCTCAATTACAACAAATAGGTTATTGCACAATGGAGCTATAAAAATCTAAATAACGAATGTCAATAGCAACAATGCGAGTTATGGTATTACATTCATCTCATATCATATAAAAATCAATCAAAATTTAGCATGTTTAATAATCTGTGTTACTACATAAAATTTCAATCTGACTTTTAATTATTAAACATTAGAATGAGTTGTAATTGTGTTAATTATTATGTTTTATCTATTTAAATACATGTATTAAAATATTAGATGATACTACCTATTTAAAATGTTTTCTTCAATTTTTTTTTATATAGTATTAAATTCCTTCCAAGATATGGCAAACGTAATTAATTTTTTTGAAAATATTAAAAATATAAAATTAATTTATTATACTAAATAAGTAAACAAAATATAATTAGTGTATAGTTAATTGTGTAAGAAACAAATTCACATATCAAAACTAATTTTTTTGAAAATATTAGACCTATAATTGTGTTACTCGTTTGATAATCAAGTCCTTTTTTACCAATTCAAACTTATAAAATGCAGATCATATTTGTATTAAATTTATGAATCATATCTATAATTGTAACCATTAAATATTAGTGATCTGTTTATCACATTTTTAATTAGAGGGATATTCACACGTACCTTTGAGGTTTGTGAAAATAAACTGTAGAGAAATATTTTATATTAAGTTAATTAGAGTTTGTCGTTAGTAGTAAGCACTTGACTAGGCATTTAAATGAAAAAGACATCGTACAATTTCTTTTTCTATCTTTTTCACATATAATAAATTTATCCAATTGAGCATATCATGAATTTTACCTATTTAAATTATTGTTAATAAATCTTAACATATTTTCTAAAAAAATTCTAACACTACTTAATTAATTTTATTTTAAGTATAATTAATTTTTTGAAAATATGACAAATTAATATATGTAATTCTATTGAATCATAAATGAATTGTAAATAAAAATGAGTTGTAAAGGAGACAATAACACAATTACTTATATAGTTAATGAAAATTAATATGTTAAGACTCTAAATTTAAACAAAATACAATTGTTAAATAAGTGAAATAAATAAAATACGATTGTAGTTCTGTTATGTTAAGTGAGGATAATATAATAGAAATCGTGAGTTGATAGGCATAAATGACTCCCAACATCTTTTTTAAGCTAAGAAATGATCAAGGTATATGTATAAAGTTAAAACAAGCATCAAAAGTTAAAAATAAATAAAAAATAAAAATAAAAATAAAAAAGAGAAAAATAAAAATAGAACCAGAACAAAAAAGGGAGAGAGAGTCATGGGGAGTTCATAAATATTTAGATGGCTCCGTTGCTTCATATATTTATTTCTTTTGTGATCAATGAATAAAAAACTTTCAATACTAAATTTAGTCTTTCAATTGTTAGAGTATTTTTATTTATCCTTGTATAAAATAAAATTGGCATAAAAGAAAACAATGTATTTGTCAATTGTTGATTATTATTAAGCACATGTTGAAACATCCGAGTTGAAATATAACTTTCATATTAAGTTTCAAATTAGCGGATGTCGCTAAAAGAAATGGCGATGTCATATACAAGATAGAAGAGACTAATAGAATGGCAAAGACAGAGTTTTTGCACTTTTTTGTTAATTCATAATAGGATGTGTATAAATTTATTGATCAATAAACCATACATCTCAATAATAATAATAAAAAAAGAGTACAAATTGATTAATATATTTCTTGATAGACAAATAAAAAAAAAGAGAAAATATAAATTATGAATCAATTAAACCTATTCAAAAATTTACTTAAGAACGAAAAAAAGGCATTTCATATAATTAAATAACTGTTAAGTGTAAATTTCAGTTAATCTTTTGTGAAATACAACTCATAAACTTTTTTAACATGAAAGGAAGTAAGGACAAGAAAGAAAAATAACACGTAAGAAGTAATACACACTCGGAACCTTAACTCTCCTAATTTGTTCTCTCTCTAGCCTAGTGGAGTTAATTTTTCTATCATTGTCCTGAAAATTTTCCCAAGAAAAAAGTTGGTTTTTTGATAAAAAGATACATGTAAATGAGTAGAAGAGTAAACCTAATACAGAATTGCTGGTTCCGCCTTGCAAAAATGGGGACATCTTACATATATATTATGAAAATTAAGAAGTACTAAACCTCTCTCTCCAAGCTTAAAATAATTAGGCAAAACTCAAACAAACTAATCAGAGAAAAATGAAAAAAAACTTAATTTACACCAAGAACCAAAAAAGGAATATCGAGTTGAAGTTAATTTCCATGACTTCATCAGACAGATGTTTATAAAAAAATTAATACAAACAATCCTCAACTTTACAATTACACAACGTGCCACCAGTAGGTCAAAATAATTGTTGAACATTCATGCGTGCATGGATGCATTTTTTTCTCAGGTCTTTCTTTTCCCATAATACAAATCCTATATATATATATATAATAAGGATCTCACAGGATCCTTAATGATCCCCAGAATCTGCTTATATAATAAATTTTAAGTTCAGCTAACGTTCCTATTTTGCAAAATGCAGATTTCCGTTCATTTTCCACAGTAATTATGTTGGATGTTGAATGGATTGTGTTGAAGAAATTCGAATCAGATCACTCTGTGAAACATTATTTGCAATCAAAGCGAGAAACAGATCCATAACTTGCCTGCTGAAAACTGATCATCAATGGCAGCTTGAAAAATCAGTCAATTAATCCAATATGATTTGATCTCGAAACTCAATTTCTGTACCTTTTTAAATTTTTGATCATGGCGCCATCGAAGATGTCAATGGTATTTCACTTTCACGAGAAGCAACTGAATTGCCTGAATCCTTTCTTTCCTCAACGTTATCACCATCTTGCGCTCCGTTATTATTTCTGGATTCTCCGCTATCGTTGTCATTATTATTATTCACAGTACCATGATTCGAATTAACATTTCGTCCTCTCGTTGAATTAACGACACTTCCTCCGCCTCTGCCACCACCTCTCTCACCACCTCCGGCACAACCAATCCGAAACCCGCAAAGCCGAGAAATGATTCGATACAAGCAAGTGCAGGACCAAAACAGCCAAGGAAGGCAAACAAGAGTAATACCAGCAATAGAAAGCCAATAGGTGGATTCTGATTCAGGAAGAATCATGTACACTATGAGAAAGCCGCCGCCGACGGCGATGCAAAAGAACAAGAAGCAAGAGATGAACCATATTGCAGCGTATCCGGCCCTGGGATCTGGAACTGGCATTTGGGATCGGAATTGCAGAAAAAAAAAGGAATAATAATTATAATAAAATAAAAAGAAAATCAAAGAATGAGGATAACATTACGTGTAGCCTGAAGGATTAAGATCTGATATCTTGCAATTTGGTCCATTCTAATCGATCAGAATAATTGGTTTGAAATTGAAGATGAATGAGAGAAAGTTTCTAACGGGAAAAGATAGAAGAATGTATGAAATCATGAGACAGGGCTGTGTACAGATTCTGGACGTTGTTTGCATGGAGATTGGGTTTTTTTGGTTCTTTGTTTTTGGTTTTTGGTTCGGGGTGGACGCATTCAAAAGTTGTTTACGTGAAAATTGGTGCGTGTAAACAAACACAACACGCACAAGGAGAGAGAAAATTAAGAGAGATGTTGATAACAATAACAGAGAGAGAATTTTGAATTACATATTTTATTTTTGTTAGACGATGTTATTGAAACTGTCCCACTTTTTTGCCTTTTATAAATAGATTATATTTTGAAATTATAACAATATTATAAGATATACATATTATAAAATTTTACCAGTTGAACTAACCAACATCTCTCTGGAATCATCGCTACGAGTCTTATCTATTTTCATTAACTAGCCTAGTACTCATTACCCAATTAATTTCACGATTTCTTGGATTCCTATGAAAATGGTGGTTAGACACATTGTCTCAGTAAGAAATGGACCATATCTTGACCTATAACCAGCTTTACATCCCCCAAGCACCCCTTAACTCAGGGGAACCAGAAAACACCTTTCATTTTCCCCTTTTGTCGGCCCTTTCCACCTTTCTTAACAAGCCCTCGAGCGTCCTTGATGTGACATAATGTTAGATAGTCTGATGAGTTGAAATAAAGATATTAGGTAGTGTGATAAGTTGTAATAAAGTTAAACAATATAATGTAAAGAATGACGTAACATAGGTAGTGTGATGAGTTGTAATAAAGATCTTAGATAGAGTGATGAGTTGTAGTAAAGTTAGGCAATATGATGTAAGGAATGATGTAATTTATTTGTATCATATAGTTCCCATGGTGCCTATAAAAGAGAAGTCTCTAATATTGGAATGGATAATCAAGCTTATTAAGGATCAAGTTTTTTTCTTTGTTTATTCTTAGAATTAGAAATGAGTATCAGAGCTAGCACTCTTGAAAGAAGTTTTCCTAAGAGTTCTTTCTATTATTGCGATAGAGTATACTTTGTGGTTGCCATTGAGACAGATTTTCCACACTAAAAATATTGCAAGTGTTTCCAACAAAAAAGCGAGTTTTAGTTCTAGCTATCTTTGCTTGCATAATTCTTCATCATGTGAAACTCTCGGATGTTTGATGTGGCATGATTTATTGCTCTTTATATGGAAGAGAAACATTAAGTATTTTTCTCTTGAGTAAAACCTATTGGGTATATGTACACAACATTCCAATAATTTCTTGTATTAGGTTTCAAACTTTTGGACTAACAAGTTTTGAGCTTGGATTTACCTTTAAAAATAAGATTGTGTAACCCATGACATTAAAAAAAGATTATCTTTTTGAGTTACTAGTTAACAATAATATGGGTAAATTAATTAGGATGAAAGTATAAGGTGCTACGAGGGTAAGAAAACTGTTCCAAGTAATAGATCTTCATCTTTTTAGTGAAAAGAAGAAAACTATTTTTTTTTCAAAAGGTAAAACTTTAAGGGGATGAGTACACCTTTGGCTATAAAATTGATCTCACTATACAAGAGAATAACAACACAACACTTAGACTCTTTGTACAAAATTTTAGTGGATTCATGATGCTCAAAAACACAAATAAAGACCCTTATTTATAGTGGTGAAAGGAGGTTAAGAATGGCTTTCTAAGAAGCTTAAAGCAAGTGGCTCAACTTACTGATTTGTCCTAGTTGAGTTACTATTCACGTCAAACTGTGACACTGTTCATGCAAGTTGGTAAGTTGAGCAAATGGTGAGAAAGTAAAGAAATTGGTTGGAAAAGTTGAGTTTCTAGAAGTTGGACATGAACTTCTATTGTTTTGACTCTCGATGCCTTGTTTTGGGCTTTAAAGCCCGCAAACCATGATATCCTCCCCCATCAAAGTCCATAAAACCCTTATCAACTGTTCCTTGCTTGTACCCTGTAATAGAGTCATGAAACTACTAAAAGTCTTCTTCTTTCTCCCAACTAGGTTCATGGCTTGGCAAATGCTTTCATTTGACAAGGTATTCTAAGTAGTTATGAACTCTACTTCTTTGAACTAATTGATTTGTGAATATCTCTTTAACTTTGTGATCATAAGAGTTTAAGTTAGTAAGTAATGCTCTATGTGACTCATTGTGGCTTATGTCTTTCGTGTTTACATGATATGGCTTTAAGTAACTCACATGGAAAGCTAGGTAGATTCTGAACTTATATGGCAACTCAAATTGATAAGAAACATTCTTGACCTTTATAAGGATAGGAAAAGATCCCTCATACTTGCATGCTAATCATGGATGTATTTGGCGTATAACCTTAATCGTCAAAGTGAAAGCTTTACCAAGACAAGTCTTTAACTTGAAAGCTTTACCAAGACAAGTCTTTAACTTGGAGCTTTAATGGTTTTCAACTCTTGTTTGTCTACTTTTGCCCTTTCTAATTATTCTTGACAACCTTTAACCTAATTGTAAATGGAAGGATTACAACTTATATATCCTTTAGTCATCACTTGTAAATTCTCTTCATGCCTTGACAAAAATTTCTTTGGCAATTTTGGGGATATCATGTTGCTGAATTCTTCAAGAATGCTTTGCACTTTCTTTAAAATGTCTAAGGTTGGCACTAGAGTATTACTTTCCTGTAGCATGGTCAAATAGGTTTCATCCTTTTTCTTGACTAGTTTCACAACTTGTAGTGTGAATAGCACTTTAACTATGACATATTTCTACTTAATGGGCAACTTGTGAAATTTTAATATAGGGGTGTTTTTTTTCTTTTTTTTAAAAAAAGAAGACAATCAAGGAAGACAAGAAAAAGAACAAAGTAGATGAAAGAGAAGAGATAATTATTTCTTTCAGCTAATTTTTTTTAGTTTACTTCTTCAATTCTTAACTTTCTTACTTCAAGATATTAAACTTAGTTCATTTGATTTTTGTTTTTTTTACATTATCAACTAAATTTATTGTTCTAGTGCTAAGATGTAGCCAAACTATGAAAGATGAATGCTTATTTGTTTCAGTTGATTTGGAATTTTCTTATATAATTGAGTGTTCATCTTATTCTTATTGCATTTATGTCAATTGGCTATTGATTAAATGAATTGATTATATATTGATATACTAGAAAAGATATTTTGTGTTTATGATTTTAAGATGAAATGTCATTAAACTTACATAAGATAATGATATACTTGCATGTGTGGTGTAATGTTGATTGGAATCTATGAATTTGAAAAGTCTCTAATTATTTGAATTCAAATAAAAATACAATGAGTTATTGATTGCGAGATAATTTTACTGTTACCGCAAAAAAAAGTCGATGAATACATGCGAGATTTTTCATTATCAACTATGAACTTAATTTTAATTAATAAGAATAGTGAATTAAATTTGAATTAGTTTAAGTGAAATCAGATCTCCTAAAAGCTTTTTTATTTAATAACAACCTTAGTCTTTATCTTGTTTTTGTTTTATTGTTATTTTAGTTTAATTATTCGAATGAAACTGGTTCTTAGCTTGTTTAGATAATAATGAAAGTAGGTAAAATTGGTACTAAAATTTTATATAAATAATTTTTGTAGAAAAGATACTTATCTTATTATTTTATTATTTAGTAATGATAACGTCCACTTGTATTTGTATATTTTCATAACAAGCAAAAAATATCATATTTTAATATCATATTTTAAATAAATATGGCATTCAATTAGTCCTATAAAAATATTAAATTTTCCTTTTTCCTTTAACTTAATGTGACAAAATTATTTTTTAGGGATTGAAATGAGACATACATGAAATATTAGGAAATTTTTGTAGTAGAGTCAAACTAAGTGACTAAAATGTCACTTCTAAAACAATGGAGACTTAAGTGAAATTCTCCCTCAAATTTAATTTATCTTTATATATGTAATATTAAATTTATGTATTCTCATTAGTTCTAGAACAAAAATAGCTATCATGTAATCTTTAATGGTTTTTCCTAAACCAAAAAAGACTAAAACTTGCCAAATTACAATTAATTTAAGAATCCTAATCCTAATCCTTAGAGACCAATTAAAATTAATTGCAAAATATTTTTGTAATCACATTCTTCTTGGTTTATAGATTTCATTCCAGCTTTTACGTATGGATGCTTAAATAAATATACGCCTACTCGTGTCCGCAAAATCGAATTACTTTCTCAAATCTTCTAGTATTTTGAAATAGAGAATTTCTATCTTGTTTGTGAGAGCTTTTATGGCTTTTGTACTATCAATGTACTTTAATATCTTGGTCGATGAAGAACTAGACGATGGATCAAAAGTCACTTCCGATGCTCCCAAGAAGGCTAAGACTTCGTTGCCGGAAGGCAGGAAGAAGAAGCCACCGGCAGCAAGCAAGAAACAAGAAACGAAACGCGATGCCGTGATGACGAGGGCAAAGTCAATATTTCTTGTTTAAGACCGTGCCATTAGGAGAGAAACCAATATCCAAACACAAACATCAAAACAGAAACTGTAGTTTGATTCCGTGCAAAATCATCAGCAGCAACAGAAAAGAATGATCAAAAGAAATTTGAGTCTTAAAGAGTATGAGAGGGAGCTTCTTCAGAAGAAAAAGGTGGGGTTTGAATGCACTTAATCACAAGAGGAGAGGAAAGTCAGTCTCGACAAGGAATTCAAATCGATGAAACTCGTCGGAAGGAAGAAATTAGAAAATGTCAATAATTTAATGAAGCTACCGAAGTCCGATAGGATAGCTGTAACTTCGTAAGCTAGTGGACGTTAGCGGATTCTTGAAACCAGGAATTAGGAACGAGAGATCTTTTACCGCAGCAGCTAATGCAATAGCTGAGCAACAAGACGATAAAATGAAGGCTGATTTCATCGTCGAAGATCTCGGCCAATTCCCTGCTCTCAATTGAGTTGCTATACGAAAGAAAAAAAAATTAATTTCTTTTAGTTATTGGCGTCTTGGTCTTTTAAGTTTTAGGTGGTTGTTAATTTAAATCTTATGTATTATGATATTGGATAGAATCTGATCTGTTTAGGTATAGACGACAATATGTGTCCAAGAAATTAATTTACTGAAAACGTTTATAATTAATATGTGATGATAATTCTATTTTAGTAGAAGGATATTGTGGTCATTTGTTATCTTAACAAATAAGAAAGTTACATGTGTAGATCAATGTATATAAAAATTGTAATTGCCGTTAGTTTTGTATCCTGGAAATAGAGAGATGAAAGAAATAAAAACAGAATGCTTCTTGAAGCAAATGGCAGGCGGGTTCTTCCTTTCTTGAGTTTCTTTTTGATATTCTGTGATCTTAATTCTTGATTGTGTTTTGATTTAACTTTGCATATTTGATATTGTGATTGAGCTACATTTTTTAGTTAGAATTGTGAGCTTCAATCAACAAGTAGTATCAGAGTAACATGTTTAAGCAATTAAATGGGTTCTACGAAATTCACCATTGAGAAATTTACTAGTGAAAACGACTTAAATCTCTAGAAGATGAAGATAAAGGCGTTTTTTGTTCATGAGGGATTAGAAGAAACACTTGTGGGAGAAGATAATATGTCGGCTGAGTTGAAAGATTCTGAGAAAAAGGAAATCTTGAAGAAGGCTCATAGTGCAATTATTTTATCCTTGGGTGATGGGGTTCTGCGTGAGGTTTCAAAGGAATCGACAGCCATGGGAATTTGGAATAAATTGGAGTCAAGATACATGAAGAAATCTTTTGCACACCTTATGTATTTAAAGAAGCAGTTTTATGCCTTTAATCTTAAAGAAGGTGATGGGTCTTTAAGAGAGCATTTGGATAATTTTAACAAGATTATCTTTGATCTTGAGACCATAGATATAAAATTCACAAATGAAGACCAGGCATTGATGGTCTTGACTTCACTGCCACCAAGCTATAAGCATTTCGTAGAAACCTTGTTTGTATGGTAGGGATACTATTACCATGGATGATTTCAAAACGGCATTAAGCTCTAAAGAATTAAGTAAAAGATCAGAATCAAGAGAACCCACTACTACAAAAAGATTGACAGCAAGGGGGAGAAAACAAAAGAAAGAATGGAAAGGAAAGAAAGAAGGCAGATCAAAATCTGCAGGGAAGAAGCTGAAATATTTTTATTGCCATAAAGAAGGCCATTTTAGGAAGAATTGTCCCAAAAGAAAGAATTCCAAGAGGGAGAAAAATTTGAACAAACAATCTGAGGCAGCAGTGGTCACTGATGCAGATTTCAGGAATTTTTTCATACTAGTAGCTTCAAGTGGAAAAACTAAAGGTAAGTGGATCCTTGATTTAGGTTGTAGTTTTCATATGTGTCCAAATAAAAACTTGTTTTCTAAACTAAATGAAGTTAGAGGTGGAAAAATCTTCTTAGGAAATGATATGCCCTGTGAAGTAAAATGAATTGGAATTATAGAACTGAAATTGTATGATAGGGTGACAATTAAATTAAAAGATGTGAGGATTGTGCCTGATTTAAGAAGGAATTTAATCTCCTTAAGAATGTTAGATAAATTGAGGTATGTAATAAGGGTAGAAAATAGAATCTTGAAAGTGATGAAAGGTTCTTTAGTATTCTTGAAAGGATCCAAAAAAAATGGATTGTATGTCTTGAATGGAACAGCTGTAATAGGTGAATTGGAAGCTATTGAAAGAAAGACTACAAATAAAACAAAACTTTGGCATCTTAAGCTGGGTCATCTAGGACAGAAAGAAATTGTTGAACTTAAAAAACAAGGCTTCTTAAATGGAAAAGTTGATAGTGATTTAAGGTTTTGTGAATCATGTGTTTTGGGCAAACAATATAGGATTAAGTTTGGGGTAGGAACATATATAACTAAGGAAGTTTTAGACTATTTATATTTTGATTTATGGGGACCATCTCAAACTATGTCTCTTGGAAAGGTTAGGTATTTCTTGTCAATAATAGATGTTATTCAAGAAAAGTTTGGGTGTTTACTTTGAAGTCTAAAGACCAAGTGTATGAAAGGTTCAAGGAATGGAAAGCTTTAATTGAAAATCAGAAAAACAAAAAGATTAAAGTGCTTAGAACAGATAATGGGATGGAATTTTGCAGTGGATTTTTTGATGAATACTGTAAAAGGAATGGGATAGAAAGACATAGAACTGTTAAGCATACACCTCAACAAAATGGTGTAGCTGAGAGACTTAACAGAAATTTTGATAAAAGGGTAAGGTGTATGTTGTTTAGTGCTGGTTTGTCAAAAAATGTTTTGGGGGAAAGCAGTGACTACAACAGCTTATTTGATAAATAAATGTTCAACTCTTGCACTTAACTTCAAGATACCAAAGGAGATGTGGACAGGAACACCACCTAGTCTGAATCACCTAAGGATTTTCAAATGTACAGCCTATGCATACTTAAAACAAGGAAAACTTGACCCTAGAGCTGTTAAGGGAATGTTTATGGGATATCTAGATGGTGTTAAAAGGTATAAACTATGGTGTTATGATGGCAAACAGGGCAGGTGTATTATCAGCAAAGATGTAACCTTTCATGAAGAGGAGATGCTAGAAAATACAAGGAATACTAAGACTAGTGATAAAATAAATTCTGAAGAAACTCAAATGGAGTTGAAATCTTTCAAAAAAATTTGAAATGATCTAAATATGATGATTATTCAGAAGAGACACCTGAAATTGACTTACCAGATCCCCAAAACTTAGAGAACTATAATCTGGTTAGAGATAGAGCTAAAAGAAACATTAAACCCCCATCTAGATATGGTTATGCTGATCTAATAGCATATGCTTTAACTTTAGGAGAAAGTTTTGAAAATTCAGAACCAATGACAGTTTTTGAGGCACTTAAAAGCAAAGACTCAGATAAATGGCTTGATGCCATGAATGATGAAATGAGTTCTTTGGAAAAGAATAAGACTTGGAGGCTAGTGGTTAAACCTAAAAACAGAAAGATTGTGGGAAGTAAGTGGATTTCAGAAGAAAGGTTGATAATTCAGATGTAGGGTCAGTAAGACACAAAATTAGGTTGATGGCTAGGGTTTTACTCAAAGGGAAGGCATAGATTTTATAGAGGTGTTCTCACCAGTAATTAGACACACATCAATTAGGATTCTCCTAGTCATAGTAGTTGTGCAAGATTTGGAATTGATACAAATGGATGTCAAAACTGCATTTTTACATGGAAGACTAAATGAAGAAATTTATATGTCGCAGCCTAAAGGATTATCGATTAAAGGCAAAGAAGAAATGGTTTACCTATTGAAGAAATCACTCTATGGTCTTAAACAATCACCTAGGCAATGGAATATGAGGTTTGATAAATTTATGCAGGAAAATGGCTATACCAGAAGCATGTGTGACTGCTGTGTGTATTTTAAATATGTTGGTGTTGATAAATTGATATATTTGCTAATATATGTGGATGACATGTTGATTGCTTGTAAGGACATGGATAAAATCAACACATTAAAGTTTCAGCTATCTTTTGAGTTTGATATGAAGGATTTGGGACCAACCAAAAAGATCCTTGGAATTGAGATTAGAAGGTTTCTAAAACTAAAACACTTAACACTGACACAGTAGCAATATTTGGAAAAGATGTTGGGAAGGTATAGAATGATAGATGGTAAACCTGTTATAACTCCTTTTGCTACTCATTTCAAGCTGTCTAACAATCATTCTCCAGCAACTGATGAAGAAAAGACTGAAATGAGTAAGGTACCTTATGCAAGTACAGTAGGTAGTTTGATGTATGTCATGGTGTGCACTAGGCCAGACTTAGCGCATTCTATAAGTGTTGTAAGTAGGTATATGGCGAGTCCTAGAAAAAAACACTGGGAGGCTATAAAGTGGATCATAAAATACATTAAAGAGAGTCTAAATTGATGTCTAGTATATAGAAAAACTAATTCAAAGCAAAAAGGGGCTAATTGGTTATGTTGATTTAGATTTTGCATCTGATTCAGATAGAAGAAGATCATAACTGGATATGTGTTTGTCTTGAATGGATGTGTGGTAAGTTGAAAGTCTTCACTACAACATGTTGTTGCATTGTTAACAACAGAGACTGAATATATGGTAGCAACTGAGTCTATAAAAGAAGCTATCTGGTTAAAGGGATTTATCTCAAAGTTAGGACTAAGGCAGAGTTCAATAGACATATATTGTGATAGTCAAAGTGGGATACAACTTGTCAAACATCATGTGTTTCATGAGAGAACAAAACACATAGATGTGAGGTTTCATTTCATTCGTGAAGAAGTTGCTAAAGGAAGAATTAAGTTGTTCAAGGTTAGTACTGATGATAACCCTGCAGATATGATAACAAAATCAGTAACTGGTGCAAAACTCAAGCATTGTAAAGAAATGCTTGGTTTATTTGAAAATTAGTTCAGTTGACAGAAGAATATAGCAAATTGCAGAAGTTCTATTCAAGGTAGAATTTGCTGCTTATACTTGTATGATTACGATGAATTCTTAGTACGTTTTTTAAAATTTTAAGAAGGAAGCTGGTAAAACAAAATTAAGGTGGAAAATGTGATGATAATTCTGTTTTAGTATAAGGATATTATGGTCATTTGTTATCTTAACAAATGAGAAAGCTACATGTATAGATCCATGCATATAAAAATTGTAATTGCCATTAGTTTTGTATCCTGAAAATAGAGAGATGACAGAAATAAAAATAGAATGCATCTTGAAGCAGATTGCAGACGGGCTTTTCCTTTCTTGAGTTTCTTGTTGATTTTCTTTGATCTTAATTCTTGATTGTGTTCTGATTTAGCTTTGCGTATTTGATATTGTGATTGAACTACATTGTTTAGTTAAAATTGTGAGCTTCAATCAACATAATATAATGGAAGGAATTAACAAAGGTAACGACATCCACTATTAAGAGAAAGTGAGTGCATTTTCTTACAGCATTTGGTCCAAATCTGTCCTTACAGGCTTTATGGCAAGCATCATTCGCACAACCTTGTGCTTTAGCTGGAGTCGAACCCTTACTATGAGTTATAGCATTCACCGATGTTTGCTTGTTACCTACAACAACAAGAAGATATATATTCAAAATTTAACATCTCCTATCATTCATTTCATTTACCAGTGCTTTGGTTCCATAAATAGATTAAAAAAATGTCATTTATTTATTTGTATGATGTCCTTTGATATAAAAATAACATTTATAAAGTTTGACTTACTTATCAAATATTCATAAAAAAAAAAAATCAATTAAGTTTAATGTTTGCATATCACTTATGTGTTTGTAAGTTAAGAAAAATTATAGGTACAATCGCTTTTGAATTTGTCGGGTAACATGAGTAAATAATTTCAACAAGACCATTTTGTCTATGTCATATTCACGCTGATCAAATTAACTCCATTATTGAGTTAAGCCAATGTTTTAGATGTTCTAAGTGTGATGATTAAAGATTTCTGAGGTTAACATGGGAAATAATAAATAAATAAAATAGATAATTTCCTAGGCTTACAGGGATACAAGAGTTTCTATGATTATTAGGAAATAACATTACCTAAATTTAAAGGGAAATAAGATTGTGTTGCTAAGGAAGCCTTGAAAGCAGCAGACACTACTAGTAAGGTCAACGGAGTCTCCATCAATAAACGCCCAAAGGTTTGCTAGTACGTTGCATTGTTGAAGAAGCTCAAAAATTTTCCAGCGAGCTTCGAAGTTCTTGCTTCCACTCAAGTTGATAAATGGCTTCAACATCTCAAGAATAATAACATAAAGAAGGTTCAATTAATGGCTAAATAGTTGCTAAAAAGTTGAAGCTTAACAATCAAATTTGGCTTCTAAGAAACTTAAGAAACAATGCAATATCCTCGGTAAAAACATATAAAGTTGAATCAATGAAGTCGAGAAACGATAAGTGATCGAGAAATAAGAGAAAACATAAAAGCGAAGAGAGGATTGAGAAAGAGGAATGAGCTTTTAATTGTTTCAAGAAACCAGTGAGAGAACCTAAATTTTCTAAACAAGTGGCAACTGATTCGATTAACTGTTCGAATACTTCATGTAACAATATTTGTGAAATTATTGCAGAGGCATTAATGAAAGTAACATGTGATGTCAAGATACTTAAGAGACTTTTAACTATAATTATAAATAAAATTTAAAATAATTGTTAGATATATAAGAGGCTTAACCTTTTATAACATTTAGGAGGCACAGCCTACTATATAATCACAATAATAAAAATAGCAGGTTTAGTTTTCTATCATATTCAAATGGCAGTGCCTACCATGCTACCATACAATAATAATAATAATAGAAGATGAAAAATAAATAATACAGCTTTTACGTAAAAAAAACTTCAAATTAATTAAAGAAAAAACTACGGGTAAAGTAGAAGAATTCACTATAAAAATTAAAATTACAACTTCTCGCTCAATACTATACTCTTAAATATTTTAAAAAATATACTTAAATAAAGTTTTGGTAATACTCTGAGAGAAATTGAGAAGTTATAGAAAAGAAAAAAATTAAATTAGGATGAATTGAAATTGACTATGATGAAGAAAACTGAAATAGAAAAGCCACCTATTTATAATGAAAATCTTCTGCATCGTTACCCAATCAAAATTCATTTCAATTGTCATTTATTTGTTCAATTATGGCCTACCTGTTTTTCTTCATTGAAAGCAAGTTCAATATTAGTTTTGGCAAAGATAAATTGAATTCTTCTTTTTCACCATCAATTGCACCAATCAGCAACATTATTTCACTTGGAGACTTAATTGAGAATTAATCCATGTCTTCACACCATTCTTTCTACCCTGTCATTTCATGGTATTTATGTTTTTGCTAGGCTATAGGAGGATCAACACCATTCAAACTTATCAATATTAATTAGTTTAGTTAAAACATTTGTTAGGTTATCTCTGATATATAGTTTCTGTATAGCTATACTTCTATCCTCCGCGACTTCTCGTACAAAATGAAATTAAATGCTTATGTGCTTTATCCTAAAATAAAAAGCTGGATTACTTGTGATATGCAAGGCACTTTAACTATCATAAAATAGAATCATATTTTCTTGTTTGTGACCGAATTCCTCTATAAGCTTTCTGATCTACATTACTTCCCTGCATGCTTGTGTAGCTGCCATTTACTTTGCTTCTGTTGTAAACAATACTACTATAATTTACAGTTTTGAAACCTAGCTCATAACTCATTTTGCAAGTGTAAACAGACAACCAATAATAAATTTTCTTTTATCAAAGTCACTTGTATAATCAAAGTCTATGCAGTCTTTGATAATAAAATTTGATCTTCTTTAATATAATGTAGCACCTGAGGTTCTCTTGACAAATCTCAAGATCCTCTTCATAGAATTCTAATGCTCTCTATTAGAATTTGTCATAAATTAACTAACTACTCTTATTATTTGTGCAATATCTGGTCTTGTATTTATTATGGCAAATATTAAACTTCCCACTGTGGATGCATATAGTACTCGAAACATTTTCATCTCTTCTATATCATTGCTAAGATACATAACTAAGGATAATTTGTAATTCACATAAAGAAGAGTAAAAATTAGCTTACAATCTTGTATATTGATGCGTCGTAAGATTTAATTTAAATAATTCTTCGAAGAAAGCCAAATCTTTCTATCTTTTCTGTTTTGGTGAATCTGCATCCCTGCAATCTTGTTTACTAATCTCAAATTCTTCATATCAAATTATCTAGCTAACTGTGCCTTTAATTCTTGAACTTGATCTTTATTAGAGCTCACTTTTAATATGTTGTCCACATACAATAGTAGAATGATATCTTTGCCACAAAACCTTTTCAAATACATATAATGGTATGAATATAGTCTGTTATATCTAAAACTAATGATGAAGGAATCAAATTTCTTATACTAATACTTTAGCGCCTGTTTGAAAGTGTATAGAGATTTGGTCAACCTGTACACCAAGTTCTTCATATAAATTTGCAAAACTCTTTGGTTAGAGCATATAAATTTCTTCATTAAGTTTTTTCATGAAAAAATATAATTTTTATATTTAATTGGTCTAGATGCAAGTCAAATGTAACATATATAACTAAAATTACTCTAACTGTAATGAGTCGTACAATCAAAGAAAAAATTTTATTAAAATCAATACCTTCTTTTTGAGCACTCTTTGACCATCAATCTTACATGATACCGCTCCACTTAATCATCGTTATTCTGCTTGGTCTTGTAGACCCATTTATTTTCAATGGTCTTTTTTCTATGTAGTAGTGGCACAAGATCCTAAGTCTTATTATTATGAAAAGCTTCAATTTCCACTTGTATTGTTGTCATCCACAAAAATGCATCTAAGTTATTCATTACCTTTTGGAAAGTTAACGGCTTTTTATCCTCTATTAAAAGACAGTATACAATATTACCTTCTATAATGTATTCTAATTGCCAAGATGATGTTCTTTTGTCATGAGTTGATCGTCGAACTTCTGGAACTATAGGCTTAATAAATCCTTCTTTGTTTTACAGTATTATTTTAGTAGAATTTTCATATTTTGATTTTTCTTCCATTTAAATTATAGTAGCCTCTAGTTTCTTTTCTTTGGTGCTATCATTACTTTTTTTTTTTTTGTAACTTGTCCTTTGTAAATATAACATCTCTACTAATGATTAGTTTATGAGCATTGGGGTCTCACAAGCGATACCCCTTTATTCCATTAGTATAGCCTAAGAATATACATATCTTGGATTTTGAATCCAACTTCATTGTTTCTTAAGAATTATACATTATATGTATAAGACTTCTAAATGTATAAAGGTTAAAATAGTCAGCTAGCTTACTAGTCCACATCTTTGTAAATGTCTTTAAATCAATCGCTGTTGATAGTGATCGATTTATCAAATAACAAATATAATTGATTGCTTCTATCTAAAATAACTTTGGTAATTTTTTTAATTTTTAATATTGCCTCTATTCTTTCGAACAAAGTTTTATTCATCTGCTCTGCTATTTCATTCTATTGGAGAGTATATATTGTAGTGAACTACTTTTAAATGTCTTCTTGCAAATAAAATGCATTAAATGCATTATTAATGAATTCTCTTCCATTATCAGTCTTGAGACACTTAATCTTTTTTCTAAATTTTAGTTTTATCAGTACTTTGAAGACTTTAAGAACTTTAAACATATCTACCTTTTTTTTATTGGATACACCTAATATTTTTTGGAGTAGTCATTAATAAAGGACATAAAGTATTTTATTCCTAACAAGGATATAATTGATGCTTGGCAAATGTCTAGATGAATTAACTCAAAAATACTTTTGCTTCTAAAATCAGATGTGCTAAATTTTAATCTGTGTTACTTACTAATAACATGGTGCCTGCAAAATGATAAAGACACCATTTTGAGACTAAGAAATAGTTTCTATTCTAAGAGAATTTTCAAACCTTATTTTGACATATGTCTAAGCTTTTGATGCCACATTATCATTAATTCTTCTTCAAAAGTTGTTGATGCAACCAATGCCCTATTTCCTGCAGGAGTTTTTCTTGTAACATATACGAGTTTGCAACTACTTTCTCTACTTTCCTGACCACAAGTGTACCCTTTACTATCTTCATAATTTTATTTTAAATCTGGATTTTACACCTAATCCTATCTAATTATCCTAGATAATAGATTCTTCTTGAAATCTTTCATATGTCATACCTTCTAAATGATGCAAGTCAATCAATCATGCATCTTTAACTTAATAGTCCCAATACCAATAATTTTCAAGACATGGTCATCTCCCATGAATATAATTCCTCTAGAGATAGGCTTGTATTGATGGAACCATTCTTTCTGAGAGATCATATGCCATGTTGCTATTGAATTTATGAACCAAACATCAACAAACTTTTTTCTACCTTTAGTAATTATTATCACCTCATTATGCAAGATTTCTCTATTTTCATAGATATTTGCCGCATTTTTTTGAAAGCTTGAATTTGCTTTTACATTCCTTTTCTTTTTTCAATACTCCTTTTTCATGTGCTCAACTTTGCCACAACTGCAGCATTTAATTTTCTTTCTATTCTTGAATTTTGATCTATCATGATTTTGACTCCCACCAGAGGCATGTTCCATTACTTTTCCTTTCGTCACCAGTAAAACCTTCACTTATTACAAGCTCACAAACCTATCTTCTTTATTTTTATGCCTATTTTCTTCTTCTAATATTGCTGTTGCTATATCATCAAAAACTAAGTTGTCAAAATAGGTGCTTTAAATTGCCAAATTGATGATAAGTTGACCATATGAGTTTGGTACACTTTGAAATAAAAGCTTCGCATATTTATTTTTCTCTATTTTATGACCGAACGTTGTGAAATTAGAAAATAGAGTTTTAAAAGTGTTGATGTATTTTGTCATAGTCATTGATTCTAATATTCGAAAAGTATAGAGTCTTCTCTTGAGAAAAATCTTATTATGAAATAATTTTTCTTCATATAGTTTTGTAAGAGCATCCTAAATCTCTTTTGCCAAATTTTTTTCTTCAACGCTTGATAATACTTTATCAAGTAATTTCAAGTGTAAATCAATCATTGCATCTTCATTTATTTTATTTCACTTCTCATCTATGATATTTATCGACCCATATTCAGTGGCTGCTAGACATTTATCTTTTTTCAGAACCACTTTCGTCTTCATCTTCCGTAATGATAAATTGCTACTGTTGAACTTTTAAATTTTAAATTTTGCCGTCATAGTCACTATTTACTCGAACTAACTTTCACTATTTCACGTGTATATGAACAGTGTTACATACTTAAATAATACCTCTTTGAATAAGTACAACAACTTATAGTTTTAATACCACTTGTCAAGATACTTCGAAAACTTTTAATTACAATTATGAATAAAATTCAAAATAATTGTGTTGTGTATAGAATGTTTAGCCTTCTACAATTAAGGTGTGTTACCAATTATACAAGCACAACAATAAAATATAACGTAAACAGGAGATTTAACCTTTTATAATATTTAAATAGCAGTGTTTACTATATAATCACAATAATAAAAATAAAAAGTTTAATCTTTCATCATATTTAGGTGATAGTGCCTACCATACAATAATAATAATAACAAAAAATAAAAAATAAATAACACAAATTTTATGTAAAAACTTTTTAAATTAATTGGAGTAAAACCATAGATAAGGTATAAGAATTCACTATGAATAATGAGATTATAACTTATCACTCAATACCACTCTCTTATATATTTTGAAGAATACACTCAAGTAAAATTTTGATAATATTTTGAGAGAAATTAAGAAATTATAAGAAGGAGAAGAATTAAATTGGGATAAATTAAAATTGAATTAGACGGGGAAAACTAAAATAGAAAAGCCAACAATTTATAATAAAAATTCGCGGCCTCATCACCCAATCAAAATTCATTTCAGTTGCTACCTTACTATTCAATTATGGCCCGCCTATTTTCTTCAATTGAAAGCAAGTTTAATGTCGGTTTTGGCAAAGCCAAATTGAATTCTTCTTCTTCACCATCAATTGCACCAATCAGCAACATGTGAGGATGCTGACAAAGATAGCGAAGGGATGAACGAGGAAGTAAGAGCTTCTGGACCAGTTGTTGTTGCTATATCAATTGAATATCAGATGTTCAAGATGTTGGGGCTGTTCAATGGGGCAAAGAACTTCAAATGCAGATCGATCATGTTCAATATCAATGACCCAATGATTCAAGATTTCAGTAGGAAGATTCTTCTTGAAGAGGTCAAGCCAGAGTTACGTGTTACTATGACCAAAGAAGAGATGGCAAGCAACGAAAGACAGTGTGAGATCAGGAAAATTAAGGAGAAAACTTTGTGTAGATTCAGACGCCTGTCGAGGAATCATTTGACAAATCAGAAAATGAAGCCGTGGGATTGGAATATCTATGGTGAGAGCATTGCAGGCAGGGCCATGAGTTTTTCAATTTGCATCTGTTATTTTTACAGATTTGTGTTTCAATTAATTTTGAAGAATTTGCATGACCTTGATATACCTGATGTTTCCACGCTATATTCACTTTAAATTGTAACAAATTCATTGAGAAACCTCAACATTATCAATCATATAATACATTATATGAAGATTCTAATGCGTGGCTTAGCTTGTTTTCCAGTTCTCTATAAATAATTGTAAGACTGGAATGGAGCATGGGAGAGAAGCAGATGTTACTGCCCAGGACTTCTAAGGAGTCTGCATTGACAATCGTCCCAAAATTCGCCTGCGTGTTGCATGGTCAGAGGAGAATTGAAGTGCAATAATCAAACATGAATTGGAACAAAACCAAAGGAATATTTTGAATTTGATATATCCGAACAATTACTAAAACATTGAATAATAAGAAAAGTAGTGAATGACAGACGGATGATAATGATTTCGAACCATAAGAATTTCTTTCAAAAAATTATTCAATGCTTTGAACTAAAATGTACAAGTATGTACAATCTAGAAAGGATAAACCCTAAAAGAAAATATATAAGTTTTAAAATAACAATAGAGGTAAAAGATAGTTTATATAAACGACGTTAAGTTTGAAATCTCTCTCTGTGGTCGTAAAAAGCACGAGGAAAGAGTGAGTGAGAATGGAAAACTTTTCATAATTTCTCTTTCATGGATAGAAGCTGTGCAAGTATTAACCAGTACGATTTTTATTAGTCAGTGGCCATGAATATATAAGCATGCCTAAAATTCACAAATACATGTATAGCATGTATTTTTGCGGTGCAAGTTAAAGTAAGATATATTGTGGTAACAATATTCAAACATGTGCATGGTTAGACAGTACATAGTTCAAAAGATTCAAGTTTGTTCTGGGAAATATCTTGTATTCATTACCTCTTATTAATAATTTTTCATGTATATTCAACCTTTAGTAAAATTAAAGGTCCATTTTTTTGGGTAGACTCAAAACAAACTCTTAGTCACTTTATTGTGAATATTGAACATTGTATTTTTTTTTTTTTTTTTGAAACAAATTGTTATCAATACTTTTACCAAATTGTTTTTTTATAAATTTTTTTAAATATTTTCAGAACAACTTATAACGTGCCTTTCCAAAGGAAAAAAATTTTAAAAGAGGATTCAAAACAGTAACGTCACCTTCAAAAGCAAGCTATTAAGAAATGTTTAAAAAGATAATACTACAAGACAGTTTAATATTTTCTTTATTTCTTTGAATTTATGAGACTCTTTATACTAATATATCAAAACAAATATAAACTTATATTTTTTACTGTTGTTAAATTTGACTAACCTCTATCGTTAAAGAAGAGCAATTGAAAGACAGCTAGAAAGCTGAAACTACTTTTCCTCTAATGCAAACTCTTTTTAACCGTTCAGTGAAGGCAAATGAAAGCATTATACAAATAAACCAGTAAAGAAATCGAGAAATCGAGTATCCTAACGAAGAAAGAGGTTCTGCATCTTGCCGAGGCAGCCTTGAAGGCCGCAGCACTATTTCCAAGATCAGAGGAGTCTCCGCCGACGAACACTCAGAGGTATGCCGGTGCGTTGCATTGTTGAAGAAGCTCAAAGATTTTCCGTTGTGCTTTGAAGTTCATGCTTCAACTCAAGCTGATAAATGGCTGAGACATCTCAGCAATCACAACAAAGAGAAGTTCCCATTAATAGCTAAATGGTTGCTTGAGATTTGGAGCTGAATAATCGAAGCTGGCATATGAAGAAACCACAGAAACGGTGTAATCTCCTCTGTTAAAAAGTGCAAAGTTCAATCAACGGAGTCGAGAAACGATGAGTCATCGAGAAATAAGAGAAAACGTGAGAGCAAAGATAGGATTGAGAAAGAGGAACAAGTTTTTAGTTATTTCAAGAACCCACTTAGAGAAAGTTAAGTTTCTACACAAACGGCAGCTGTGTCGAATAAGTGATCGTTAAAAGAGTTTTC
Organism: Swietenia macrophylla; assembly: GCA_032401905.1. Classification (NCBI taxonomy): domain Eukaryota; kingdom Viridiplantae; phylum Streptophyta; class Magnoliopsida; order Sapindales; family Meliaceae; genus Swietenia; species Swietenia macrophylla. Next base: position 2,228,687 of record CP135560.1, on the reverse strand, counting down.
TCCAATGGCATGAATCCAAATTTCAAGATTATAAATACCAAACGCCACTACATATAGCTGCCTTAGTGGGATTACATTCGATGGCAAAGTTGCTGTTAGAGGCAGGGGCCACAGTTTTTCCAAAGGATAGGTACCACAGATGAATTCACTTTGCATTATTGATTTAGGATACATTCATGTTTTTTATGTACTATTTAAGGCTATGTGCAGTTAATTCAGTAATTTTTTAGGACTAACTAGAAATGAATTGATGTTTTGGTATCACTCTAAATGACCAACCAGGTTGCGGTTTATGCTTAGCGTCTTTTACATTGTTTTATTTGTATCTCGTACAAACTTCGATGATCGAGTAAAAAACATTCAATTTTCGTTTATTAGTAAACTCTCTCAGTTTGACAACTGCATTATCTTTTGGTACTGTGCTTGGTAGATGAACGTTTATTACCTTTGGACAAAATTTCAAAGTAAACAAGTTAATGCATCTATTCCTGGTATCATCAACAAGTTCTCAGCAAATATTAAGGTAATTATTCATTACACAAATGACATAAAATTCGTATCTCAACTGGATATGACATTCATCGCAACGATTATATGAACGATACTTGTCGTACTTCAACTCATGAAAGATTTTTCTTATACTGCTTTCAATTATGTTGATGTGTGCTCCACAAAGTATCACTGATCAAGGAACCAAAGAAATATGGTAAGTGATATAACTTAGAAATTTAGTTAACTTGGTTTGGTTATGCTAGTAAACTGTTAAATTTAATAATTTAGGTTACATAGTTGACATATCAGTGTTTATGTTTAAGTACGTAAATTAAAAGATTTTAAGTTTCATGTTCCAAATTTGTAAAACTTAAATTACAAGTCTAATTTATTTAAATTTCAAACTTAAATAAATATATAATATATTATTGTATCTTCTTTATATTCGAGGAATGGCTTTGGTCAATTGTTTTTATATGGTTCGGATAGCACATAATTTCTAGAATTGAAAGCATTTCTCGATAAATGGCAGGCTTTGAGCTTCCTTTGGTGGCTTGCTGCTGCTACGATGACAAGTACGAGTACAGCGGTGCTGTTGATTGTGGGCAATCTGTTGTTACCAATGGAACTAAAGTAAAAGTGGGTTGGTGTGATTGTTCATCGATTCGCGTAAATTAGGATAAGATTCACAACACTGACGTTACAAACAAGCTTATTTACAGCTAAATCTCAACTGGTTTTTTTCAATTCCAATAAAGATGGCTTGTCACACTACTTCAAATTATTATTATATTGACTGAAGTAAGGCACATGAATAAATACTTCGGATAATTATATATGGGTTATTGAATCATCAAATTCATATCAATAAGAACATAGACTATTAATGAGTATCAAATAAGTTTGTGAAGTTATACACGTAGTAATACTCTTAATTTGATCTGTAAATTTCTTGCACATAGTAGAAATCTTCGTATTCCAAACGCATTAAAGTCAAATCTTCCCCAATCATTTCAGTATCATGAGATCTTAGCAGAAATTCAAAAAATGAAATCACAGGAAACAAATACAAATTCAATCTAGGAACTCATAATCAAACACTAAAACGGGCCACGTAACGTCAAGATTTAGAATCAAAAGTTACATTCATCAATAATTTAAAACGTTACTCGATTCAATTTTAAGTATACATGGCATGCAAAAACTCAACAGAACAGTAACAGCACAAGAACTGAACACAATCACAGGCATCAAAAGTCAGCAGAATTGTTAGATTTGAATGAAAATTTACCTAAAACATTAATGGCGCAGGCCATTTTGACTCCATACTTGAATTCCCCTACGTATGAACTTCCCTCAGCACAAACCTGCACACCATCGCCATAGCTCTGCCCATTACACCATTGTCCTGCGTAAGAATCACCTGTGTAAAATTGATAAACGCCGTAGCCATGTCTGAATCCTTGCCTATGTTGCCCTTTATACCCACTCCCTCTTGCCCAGCTTTCGCTTCCGTGCCATCATATCTACTATTAATCTACTTGCCTTCCTACCTTTCATTGACAAAAACTTATAAACCCCACTACCTTTACATTTCCCATTGCGAAACTCTCCCTCTTAGAAGTTGTCGTTGCTGTAAAACTCCACGCCTTCGCATTGTTAAGGTAATCTCACAATCAGATCATAACCAAATGAAGCATCAGGTGAGCAAGTCAAGTTCACCGCTGCCATCAGATCATAAGCAGATGAAGCATCAGGTTATCAACTCAAGCTCCTAGTTGGCAGCTAAGTGGATGCATGAAGATGAAGTAATCAGATCAAGTTCAACAGCAGCTCAGCTTCTAAAGAGTGAAGCAGATACAGTCTTTAAAACAATTCATTAATTTTGAAAAACCAAGTAAGATGAGTCAAGAGAGATGATGAAACTGAGGGATCGAAAGGAGGTGTTTTAAGCTCTTGGGTGTATCAATTTCATCTGTTTTTTTATTTTTCCTTCTTGTATCTGAATTACTCCGAGCTGTCTTAGATGTTTTAGAGTCTGAACATAAATAATTTTCAGTATTTGTTTTAGTATGCTTCAACTGAGATTTTCGGCACTCCACTTCAAATTTCCAATATCGATCGCTGGATTATCTTCTATCTTCTTTTCTCATTCACCGGTTCTCCATTGCTCTGCTGTTCCTTTGATAACGCTAGATTCTCATGAATGCTACTCTGATGAGCTTAGTCATTGACATGTACAAAAGTTAAACTGTAATACCCGCCCTTTCGAATCTTAGGGTAATTTGGTTTTTTTGTACTTATTGTATTTTTCTATATGTACCTATTTTATAACTAGTTGGCTTGTCATTAAGGACTTTATTTATTTGGAAGACTTAAATATAGAAAAGAGAAAGGGTTAGGGGTTTCATGAAATTAAAAGGTAGGGGATTGAGTGAAATTTACCCTTAGTATACAAACCCAAGTATCCCCTCCCGGTTCTTGCCGTCTCTTCCAGTTTCTCCTCCATTTTTGCTTATTCCCTCTGTCATCAACTCATCCAAACCCCATCAATCTCCTCAATTTTCTTTTCCATTTCTACTAAAATAAACTTTTTCTATACTCTCCTCAATCCTCTGCATCTTTTTCTTCAAAGATATCACTCTCTCTCTCTCTCTAAAACTTCTATTTGGGATTGAAAATTTAAATTGGAAAAGTTTAATTCAACAATCTTTCATGAGTTTTCAGAATTTTCATTGAGTTTTGGTAAAGATCCTAACCATTCTAAAATTTAAAATTTACGTTTATTTTGTTATTTAACTTGAATATTAAAATAGATATTTAGGTATTGTGATTTAGTTTTAGATTGTGGACTTGATTTTAATATTTTGAGATTGATTATAAGTTGTAAGTGAATGAAAAAACTTTGCCATAAGATTTCATTTAATAAAAATTGGTTAAATGATAATAAGTTTCAATGTTAAATTAGATTTGGGTTTTATCTATTGAGTTAGAGTGTAAGTTAATAAGTAGTTTAAGGTTTAACTTAAGTTTAAAATGATTATATTTGAGGTTTAGAAACTAGGCTTAATGTTTGATTTTAATCTAATTTGATTTGAGTTAAATTTGGTATTAACAGGGAATAAAACTAATTTATACTAATTTTGACCCCCTTACAGTTTTCATGATTTTATCAAAAATAAAAGTACTTTTGAGTAAAATCTATCAGTGATAAAGTGTAAAATCTTAGAAAGCTTTCCAATGAGTACTTATAAGACTAATTTAGAGTCTAATTGCTATATAGAAAACATCCATTTCTAAGTTTTTTTGTAGTTTTTACTATGTAAATCTTCAAATTGGAGCCGCGACCTTGGGTTTAGGGTACTGCAATGTGGAGTTTTTATTTTCAAAATCTCAATTTTACTAGAGCAAGTTACTATAGCATTGTATTATAGTACGGGGTATTGTAATGCATCGCGTCGCTGGCAACTTGGAGCTATGACATTGAGTATGTTATCTTAATTTTATAAATTATTTTCAAACCCTTAAACAATTTTCAAATTGAGTAATTCAAAAACTATTAGAAAGTTTAGAGAGTTTAGTTTATTTCTTGAAGAGAACATATTTTAAAATTTTAACTTGATTATTTATGAAAATACCAAATAACTCCTAAAGGTCAATTTTAACTAAAGGCCTTACTATTTACCATATATAATTATATATAGATTCGAGTCTTAATCTATATGTTAACTTAACAATTTATGTTCATCATGCTTATAAATTTTATATTAGGGGTAGATAAATATTTTATTAGAGTTTAATAAAAATTTATATTATATTCTTTAGGTGCAAACACTTCAGAAAGAGACTTAAGTGTGCATGAGGATAGATAAAAGAGTGTATACCCTCCCTTAAACGGTGAGTAGACTAATTTGATTATCAAATTTTTTAAAACTTATATTTCATTATTTTAAAAATATCTTTTAGAATTGATGAAAACCCTAGGATATATGAACTAGTTTAAATAATTATGTTTGCCTATGTATTTTGAATTACTTATTGTTTATACGTATAAGGCTTCGATTTATCTAAATGGTCGTTAGAGCATTGATATTTATTTATATGATTTGTTTATTAATTTTATATATAGGTTATGGGGTCAGTAAGTTGATATTAATATTGATATTGCCATAGTACTATAGGAACTAACCTATGGATGACTTAATATAGAGACCACATAAGTGATTACACATTATGTGAGACTAGTTTAAGGGAAAATATAGTTGTCAAACCCACCTAGTGAAAAGTAATGCGAAGACAATCATGGTTGTCACTATATGACTATTTAAGGCCAACACTGGTGATTTAGGCAAATGATTTTATTAAAAATAACTTTCTTATAAATTTATTTTTTAAATAAAACTTAAAAGGATATTTAAAAATTTTTGTAAAAAATATATTTACTACGATTAATGGTTTTAGTAAAAAGAAATAACTAGTGATCTAAGGTGCAATCCCTAGCCAAGGTAATACTTAAAAATGGATGTTAGCTTTAAATTGTATACAAATGAAACTTCACAGATTTAAATTCTATATGGTATAAATTTTTTTTCTTGGTATAAAGGTGTTGGTTAAATGATTACTCACCCCCTTACCTTTCAGTCTCAAGCTAAATAGATGAGCAAGTTCGTGGAAGTGACACTTTGATTGAGTTTCTCTAGAGATTTTATTACTTTGATAGAAAAAATTCAACTCATTCCATCGTTAGCAAGGTTCATTGGCTAAATATTTTCACAATGTATTTTAACATTTATATTGAAAATGTTATTTAAATTTGGATTCTTGAGATTTTATAAGCATACATGCTCTATTTTGATTTAAAGTATGATTAATGTTTTGAATTTGAAAAAATATATTCGTATATGTTTATGTGCTTATATTTAAAAAAAAAAATTGAAATATTTAGCTTAACACTTAAGAGTCTTGCAAACTTTTATAAGATGTTTCATAATATATTGTAAACAATATCTAGATTTCGGTATAAGTATTTTGAATTTTAATTGTCACTTAAGCTAACTTATTGTTGTGAAAAATATGCAAATGCAAGTGAATATTATCGCTATCAAGTAATATAATAATGAATAGAGTATCATTCTTACAAAGACTATCTATATAAGTTCTAACTACCAATTTTACCTACTTTTATTGTTATTTGAACGAATTGTAAACCAATTTTATTCAATTACTAAACTAACTTTATTCACTAACTAAACTAATTATTAAACTAAAACGATAGTTGTGATCAAATAAGAAAAATTCTAAAGTATTCTATTTCACTTAACCAATCCAAACTAGTATTAAATATATGGTTGATAATAAGGAATTATTAAATTTATTTATCGGCCTTTTTTAAGGTGACAATAAAGATAACCTTAAACTATTAATTTATTATATTCTTATAGCAATTAAAATAATAAAAGATTCATTAAATTTATAAATTCTACACATAAATTACACTAATTAATAAGTATATTACTATCTTATATAGATTTAATGGTATTTATCTTAATATCAAAAATATTTAACACCTTTTCTAAAGTATAAACATGCAATCAAATTATTTAATTACTAGCTAATTTAATTAGGTGCATTAAGAAAAAGATAAATATTCAACCAAATAAAACAATTCAAACCAATTTAAATAAATAAACATCTATTTATCATGGATTGGTTATATTTTAATTCTAAAAAAATAAATTTAATTCATAATATAAGAAACTAAAAATAAATCGAATGAATTAAGCACCTTAAATATAAGGAAAACTACGGATGACTAAAACTTATATAGAATTATTGATCAAAAGCTTGAAGTTCTTCTCGCCTATTTCTCTTTAATTTCATCCTCTTTTTACCTTAAATTTGTTGTCTTTTCTATATCCATTATAAACAAATGTGTTCCCTTTTTAAATTTATGAAGAAACGAAGAAAATTCTAAAATAATTCTCAACAGTCACTACAGTGCTAAACCATAATTTTCCTAGCATTGTAGCCTTCAAGTCTTTACTTACTATTCATCCATTGTAATGCGCCACGGCCTAGAGCTGCTATATTAGGCGCTCTGATTACTATTCATCAACTTCATATTTCTTCATTAAAATTTCACCTATTTAATGTTTATTGGCCCCATTTTTTTCTTAAGTGCTTGTTTTTTCATTAACTACCAAAATCAATCAAAAAATGCATTAATGCTTCATGAAAAATCTCAAAAACATAACTCGAAGCATTAATATTTCATACATATAAACTCCTCTTATCAAATAACCTTAAACTTAAGTTTTTACTAGCCTTCATGTTAAAGAGGTAAGAAAGGTTAAACACTATAAAAACCGTTTAGACCAACTTCACTTATAACTATTGAAGATTTTTCTCAAAACAATTGCACTTACTGTGTAGCCTTATCTGAATTTTCAACAACATGCACTTATCATTTCCATTAAACTATTAAAGTAAGTTCAACTAAAATAAATAAACCATTAAAACAAGTTTTACCTATTAACTAGAGCTCAGGATAAATGCTCCTAAAATTAATTATACATTGCCCTTAATGAAACAAGAACTAAAAAAAACACAAACATAAAAATGAAAAAAAAAAAACCTCTCTAAATGATAGTGATCATTTGTTCTCCTTATTATCTTCTACTAGAGGTTGTTGTGATGAAAATTGAGGTGTTGGTTGAAAGCATAATATGCCGATACCCATGTAGATGGTGCATTACTGAAACATATAAGTGAGCATGGAGTTATACTCGACTTGATATTAGGTAAATTGATCAAATTAAGTAGTGAAAAATTAAAAGTCATGTCACTAGGCTTGAATGTCAACTTTTATCTGAGGTAACCCAATCAACTATGGTAAGATTGTAAAATCTAGTTAAGAAGAACTTGTTAGAATGTCGCTCGTATCCTTGAGGTTATCAATAAATTTATTATCCGTGATATATTAATATTGAAATAATTCTTCATCGAAAAGCCATTGAATGCCAACTTTTTAACAAAAAAGTGTGACTAGTGAAGGAAAGTAAAGACTTCCCAAAGTTAAGAATGTGAAATGAATGATGTTTTCATAAATGATTTGCTCAACATCAATGGACATACTAGTACAAATGGCAAAAAGGAAAATAACCCATTCTTTAGTTACATTGCGAAGATGTGTAACAGGCATAAGTCTAAATCCAATAAAATAGTGCCATACCTTTCTAATACGATCCAACGAGTTAGCAAGAAATAAAATCTTATTGTCATTGGACTCTTTTCATGTTATACCTAGTTAACACAATATTTGAATGACCTTGTCAAGATCTAGACCTTGTTAAAAATAAGCTATATAGTCATTATTGTCAATGTCTGGTAATTAAAAGCATTGATTGATCATGTGTCTATTGAATCAAACATGATGCTTACAAACATAAATAACCTAATCGACATATTCATAGGCGTTAGCATAAAATCCCCTAACAATAAGTGCCATAGCCACTTTAGGGTGAGCTACAAATATCTGCCAATGCTGAGCTTCAACTATTTCCTATATACTATCATAAGTGGTTATAAATCTTCATTTTGGTATGAATCCCTTTTTCACCAAGGCATTAGTAGCCTATAGTTGCGCAAGAGCGCTAATAAAATGACCCTTGTTAAAAATAGTACTAGATAATAAAGCGCTCATTTTGGTGCCATAAATATTGCAAAAGAAAAGAAAGAAACAAATATCATGTCAATATTACACAAAATGGACACCAATGCAAAAACAACTTTATAACCCCATATCATAGTAAGTAAGTGATCCGTGATTGAAAACATGCCAAAACAGTAGAATTTGACCTTGAAATTGACCTTAACCCAGTATACCCAGTTAGCACATTAAAAATTTAAAAAGAGTTTTTTGTTGATATGTAATGTGTTTTGTAACTCTTTTCAAATCAAAAATTATGACTCCTAAAAATTTAGCACGTAGAAACTACCAACTGTGTCACATAACTATCACATTACATTTAAAACTCCTATCAATTCTAAGAATAATTTATCAGATTTCAAAAAGTAAGTTATAAGAAAAACTAGAAATGTGACATCAACACTAATTCCATTGTTCCAAAATGGCTCCAAAAAAATATACATAATAAATTTCCAAAATAAGACCATGCATCCACTCCAAACAAAACACAATTGCCAAAAACAAAAGCCACACTCCTTCCATAATTGAACTAATCCATTTTAAATTTAAAAATAAGAATACACTAAGACTAAGAAATAATCATAATTTTTCAAGAGAAAAAAATCATAACTAACTTAATTTATCATATAAAATATTATACATGTAAATAATCTTATATAAATCAATTCTAAGTATAACCTGTCTCAAATTCACCATAAAAATAATGATGTAAGGTATAAATGTTAAATAATAAAGTAAAGAAACATTTACATGATGATTCTCGAGTATTGAGAGGAAAGATCCCAAAAGAAAGAATTATTTAAGGTTTAAAATTAAGTGAGTGAAAAGTATTTAAATTTGTGAGATTCTGTAAGAGAAAAATTACTTGGCCATAATTTAGAAAGAGAGAGAGAGAGAGAAAGAATGTTAAAAATAGAGAGCAAAAAGCAAGTCATGGATAGCCTTATTTTGTCGACTATCCCATCTGAACCTTAAGATTTTATATAGAAGGTGCTTAATTCTAAAGAATTGTTTCAGTTTTGGTTATGAACTGAGAAATGTTCATAGTTAACTATACAAGTGCATCTTCCAATGACATCTATTTTTATGGTTGTTGCTAAAAAAATCTTAACTATTACTGAAGGTCCAGCGGTCTTATAACATTTTGATTGTTGCCCCATGATAGGTTTAGAAGTTTCTTCCGTCCTAAATTGTATTTTTTGAAGCATGAATTATTTCTCTATCGATTGAAGTTTTAAACAAATTATGCCTACTTAAGCTAAGGTATAGATGGAAAACTAACTATCCATTTGACATTCACTAGATGCATGTCCCCCACCACATATCTCACATGCTATAGAAAGTGTATAAATTACATTGATTATTAAAATACCCAACTGTTTTGATATCGCAACCATTTAAGATGACAATATAATTATTAGGTCAACCTTTTGTATCCTAAAAGCATTTTTATGTGTAAGGCAAAGACGACCATTGATAGGCATTAATAGCCATCTTCTTAAATAAGGAATAAGCTTTATTGTGTGTTTTACTCATGAAAGCACCCCTTACTATAGCATCTATTAAAGTTCTAGTTGAACTCCCTAAACCATTATAGAAAGTCTAAATTTATAACTATACAAAAAGTCCATAATGTGGACATCTTCTCAACAAGTCTTTATACCTTTCCCAAGTTTCATAGATGATGCCATGTCATGTTAAGCAAAAGTAGTGATATCACTTCTAATCTTTGCAATCTTCGTAGGTAGAAAAAATATAGCCAAAAATTTTTATGCCAAATTTGCCCATATTATAATACTTCCAGCTAGCAAAATGTTTAGCCAACATTTAGCCTTTTTTTGAAGAGAAAATGAGAACAATCTTAGTCATATGGCATCATCTAAAACTTTATTAGTGTTGAATATGTCACTACTCTCTAGAAAACTTAAAATGTAAAGTGTAGGATCATTTTACGATGAACCTCCAAATTGATTTACTATGACCATTTGAATAATGGCTGGCTTAATCTCAAAGTTATTGGCCTAAACTGCCAGACGAGTTATCCTTGACACATTGCTTGTAACTGTTGGCATGGCATAATCATGCAATGCCCTATTGTCATCCACTTCTGTGAGATTTTCAACCATCATGTCTAACTGTCAAGCTTTTTCTGTCTTCTTCTTTCTATAGTAAACAAGTTTTCTCAATTTTAAAATCAAACAATAAAAGTTGACTACTCCCAATGAGTTGCATAAAATAGCTAAAATGTTTCTAAAGATAAAATAAAGCAAATAAACATATTAAATAAAAATAAAAATTCAGAATAAGCGTCAAAGTAGCTTTCCATGATATTAAAATGTATATATATAAAACAATCCCATGCAACAGTGTCAAAAACTTGTTGTAACAAATATGCAAATGCATGTGAATATTATTGTTAACAAGTAATAAAATAATGAATAAAGTATCATTCTCACGAGGACTATCTATATGAGTTCTAACTATCGATTTCACTTACTTTCATTTTTATTTGATAGAATTGCAAACCAACTTTATTCAATTGCTACACTAACTTTATTCATTAATTAAATTAATTGTCAAATTAAAACAAAACTAAAATGGTAATTGTAATCAAATAAAGAGAATTTTAAAATATTTGATTTCATCCAAACTAATCCAAATTTATTTTATTATTCTCATTAATCGATATTGAATACAGAATTGATAATAAAGAATCATCGAATTTATTCATATACTTTTTTTAACGTAATAATGAAAACATTCTTAAATTATTAATTCACTATATTTTTATGTAAATTCGAATAACAAGAAATTCATTAAACTCATATATTTTACGCATAAATTATATCAAACATGTAAGTATATTACTATTTTACATAAAATTAATAGTATTTATCTCAAGATCATAAATATCTAACACCTTTTTTAAAGTATAAACAGGTAATCCAATCATCTAATTACTAGCCAATTTAATTAAAAACATTAAGAACAAGATAAATACTTAACCAAATAATATAATGCTAATCAACTTAAATAAATAAACATCAATTTACCATGGTGTGGTTACTTCTTAACCCTAAAAAAATAAATTTAGTTTATGATGTAAGAAATTAAAAATAAATTGAATGAATTATATATCTTAGATGTAAGAAAAACAAAGGAAAAATAAAATTTAAACAAAATTGTTAATCAAAAATTTGAAATCCTCATTTCTATGGTTCTTTTCTCATCTTTCTCTTTGATGTTTTCCTCCTTTTACCCTAAATTCGTCGTCTTTTCTAGATTCATTATAAACAAACGTTTTTTTTTATATTTATAAAAAAATAAAGAAAATTCTAAAAAATTCTCAACAATCACTGCGACATTGAGCCATAATTTTTTTTGTGCTAAGGTTTTCAAGTCTCTGTTTACTTTTTATTCACTATAGTGCGTTGCGACCTAAAGCTGTGACCTTAAGCAATCTAACTACTATTAATCAACTTCACATTTTTTCATTAAAATTTTGCTCATTGATATTTGTTAACTCCAATATCTTCTTAAGTGCTTGTTCTTTCATTAACTACTAAAATTAAATAAAAAATATATTAATACTTCATAAAAAATCTCAAAAATATAGTCCAAAACATCAAGTATTTTACGTAAATAAACACCTCTTATCACTTATGTCTCAATAGTTTTATAAATCTCTTGAATTACAGATTCAAAATATCTATTAAATTTTTTTATGTCACAAAACAATGTAAAACAACTTGTAAAACACAAGAGAAAGAAACAAAAATTGTGCAGTACTCTCTTCCTTAGGCATCATGCACAGCTCTTTGTTGGGTGCCGTAGAAAAAAAATAAGTTACACACATATCAAAAAACCTAATACTAATAATATGTAATTTTATTTTTTAAATAAAGAATAAAAAATGTATCTTCTTAATTAAAAAAAAATTTTTTAAATAGAATTATATTTTTTTAATTTTTTTCTCTTATTTACAAAGTACATTACATAATAAATTTTTTAGTTAAGTAAAAATATTAATTTTATCTGATGTAATTAGAAAACTCTAAAAATCCTTTGCACCAATCGTATCATGACTGTGCGACTCATTTGTCACGCGTCTACTGTACTGCACTACCAATATAAGATTTTTTTTCTTTCTTTCTTTCTTTAAGGGCGACAAATGTTTTTATTAATGAACACCGCGTAATTATAACTGTGACTGATTACCAGCAGCGTAGGAGACATGACGAAAACTTTTGCAAGAATTTTCGAAATTTCTCCACTCCAACGTGTCCTTTCCAATCGCGAGACGCCGCCTGTCTGATTGACATTCTTCAACTTACCAGGCAAATTCAATTTCCCTTCTGTATATGCACGTGTCACAATTACGACTAATTTGAAAACGGATATGTGATTTTCGTGTATCTTCTAGAACGTTCTATTCATCAAAGCCTAAACAACAATTTAATCTTTTTTTCTGTATTACGTATCCAAGAGAAAGTTTTGAACAGCAGATATATACACGTCATTCCCATGTTTGCCCAATGCATTTATGACACGTGTATTTATTAAAAACTTCTATCAAAAACTTTCTTAGTTTATAAAAAAACGACGAAGAAAAAATCTATAAAACATAAAAGTTTCTGTGGTCTTTCTCTGCTGTATGGCGATTGATTTGGATATCCGTAGTGATGACTTGAACAACTTCACTGGCTCTCCTCTCGCTGTCCCGCAAGATAATCTAGAAGAAATAGAATTGTATCCGAATTTCTTCAACGATCCGATATCTACGCCCGGTTCAGATTTTTTGGAGGAATTCGAAACGCCGATTTCGATAGCGGAAGAGCAGCAAAAAACGCCAGTAATGTTAAGAGAACGGGTGGTTTTACAGGACTGTAATGGTTTTGCGAAGAAGAAAAGAGGGAAAAGGGAAGGAAGGAGGGCATGGTCGATAAACGCAGCGAGTTTTGCGCCGGAGAACCAACAACCGGGCAGGCGAAAGTGTAGTCACTGCCAAACTACGAATACTCCACAGTGGAGGATTGGGCCATTGGGGGCGAAGACACTGTGCAATGCTTGCGGAGTGAGATACAAGTCCGGGCGGCTTCTGCCGGAGTATCGGCCGGCGGCTAGTCCGACGTTTGATAGTAACAGGCATTCTAATTTTCATAGAAAGATATTGAAGAAGAAGAGTCCTATTGTATAGGAAATTGATAATTTTTTTGAAGTTTTAATTCAGATGATTAATATTATAATTTTTACATTTGTTTGATATTCCTTTTATACATAAACCAGAGGTTTAGGACTATTATCACATTGTTTAAATTAAATTAAATTATATTTATTTTAGTAGGTTTTCTTTTACTGTTTTTCATTTTTTTATATTAATTAAATTATTTCCGACTTGTTACGGTCGAACATCATAGTAGGGACGTTGTTATCTTTAAAATTTTGGTTTATAAGTCAGGATTGATATCTTTAAGATTATAATGATAATTATAAAACGTCGTGATTAATTATTTGTCGAAAAACAGAATATATCGTGGTCAAATGCAACGATTCCTGACAATGAAAAGAGTGGTATTAGTTTGTTACTTGTATGACATGATAACTATTATCAAAATACAGAAGTTGACTTTTTCAACCACCATTAAACGGTCGTGTGACTTGTATGAACAGAGTCAAATGCTCGAAAATTTATTTATAAAATAAAAAAATGTTAATAATTATTTTAAGAGAATTACTAAGGTATAATAGATATTATAATCTATAATTTTTTAATTTTCTCAAAAATTATTTTAAATCTTTTTAAAGTCCTTTTAAATATTATTTATTTATATTTTAATTGTTTTTATATATATATATATATATATATTATGTTTTAAATATTATAAATTTGATTTTAAATCTAATAAACAAAAAAAAAGGAGGCAACAGAATCTGTGGGCACTATAACCAATCCCTTATTTTAATTATTTATCTTATTGATCATTGACTAACGCACAATTTTATAATACAATGGGACATCCCATCTGTCTTCTTTTTTTTTTTTTTTTTTTTTTTGCATATATACAAAAATCTTTCTCATTATTACAATAATAAAATATATACTTTCATTTTCTTGTATTAAAAAATTGGTTCATAAATACAAAAATAACCATGGGCACATAATCATCATCATTGTTTGATCAAATCTGAAAAGCAGAAGTTAAACTTTCAATCACTACAGAACATCGTTGATTAAAGAGGCATCACCACCTTCATTTTATAAATCATGCTGACAAAAGAGGGAATGGACTTAATCGACATAAAAGCAAAGTAAAGGCGGTCAACACAAAAGAAAATGGGTTTTTTTTTTATACAAATGGCCCAATTTATATTATTTAATATTTATAGCTCGACTAAAATAAGCCTTATATTTGGGGGCCAAATATGCACTTTTATGACCAACTTAACCCTGATTCAAACTTGCATGCCCTATTTTACCCCTGTCTTCTTATTTTCCCTTTCAAAATCCAACACTCATTATATTCACCTTTCTTTTTCGCTTCTTCACTATTAGCGTTCAAAAATTAAATTTGTGGACAAATAACAAGTGTTTTCACAAAATTTATCATATTTCTCAAAAATTTTTCCTTTTTGACTCTTATTGCTTCTTCAATAAAAAGTTTTAACATATTGAATATCTCAATGAAATTTGTCAAGTATCACCTGGCAACAAATTTCATTAAGTATTTTGATGAAATTTGTTGCGTTCTCTTGAGAGTTTTATTTTTTTTTAATTTTACTCTTATTGCTTCACGATAAAGAAATGTTGAGATATTTGTGTTTTCTTTCCATTTTGCAATGTTATTCATTAATTTTTTTTCATAATGTGCATGGGATTGATGGGTACACTAAGTGAAATGTTAACCGATCATTAAAGAAACAAGTAGAGGATTTTTACTTTGCTATGGCTAGTTCACTGTCCCACTTATGGGTGATTGAAAGGATCAAGCAAAAGTTAATTGTGGCGCAACTTAATTTGTTCCAACAATCTTATTTCAATAGGTTTTTACATATATAAAAGCTTGTGTTCTCAAGAAAGCTTTTACATAATGTGCTACTAAGAGAAGTTGTAACTTCTGGGCATGAATTAGAGTAGCAAATGTGGTTCTTAGCTTAGAAATGTGATTTGGTTCTTCAAGGTTAAGTTTGGGCTCATAATTGGGTTAAACTTCAACAATTATCCAACAGGACGAAACTTTCTAAAAAGCGGAATGAATACTTATTAGCTTTATAATAAATTATTTATAGATTTTTATTTATTTTACACTCAAAGTTTGATCAATTCATTAAAATAACATACTTAAGCATGGTAGATGATCAAGATACCTTAAAGATGGCCTCCATTTTCTATATGGAGTTGTTTTAACTAGAATCAGATAGTCGTAATAAAGTAGATCCATTTGTGCTTGAGCTAGTTAATGATCTGGAAACATTTAGAGCTATTCTTGGGGCATAGCATCGTGGGTGCTAACATATGGATATCTTTTTTGGGCATTAGTTGATAAGGCAAAAAGATTCAAAAGGCGGTGCCAAAAAAGTAATAATGACACTTGCAAGCATTATAATTTAGAAGGGCTTCCTATAATACTTTAGGTAACTATTCTTGGTTAATTGCGTTATCCTGTTAATTATAATAAATTATGTTTTTGAGGGTGCTAGAGATTCCATTTTGGTTAAAGTTATAGGTTGTTGATATTGGTGGTCATCTATTGTATTTGAAAGTGTACATGCACATTTATTTGCATATTTAAAATTTTGAATATTTTTATATTACAAAGGAGGCTATCAAATTTTTTCTAAATTATAGTGATTTTTTTGTAGATATGGATATATTAGGCAGTCCTTATTTGTTAAAGAAAGTATGGTGCAAAAACAAATGATAAGCTTCCACGTATTTTGTGGTAAGTTACAGTAAAGGTTAAGATAACATCAACAAATCATTGTTTGAAATGATAAATGTAAGAATTTAATTTATTTGGTATCATTTTTCAAATAAATAACTATATTCAAGATAACATAATCGACATGAAAACCATTTATGCAACTTCTCCTCTTTATGAGCTAGTTTCTACATATGCAAAAAATTCTTTTATCGTATGTCAAGCAATTACATGCCATCAGGATAGCATGAAGAGATTACAAAAGATATGTACCGTTATCTCATTGTGCGCTTGCTAACAATATTACTATGCTTGTTAATGACAAAATGATTTGACAGATTAATAGATGAGTTATAAGTTTCTTTCATCCTTAATTTCTTATCATATACATTTTTTTTTGGCATTTTAACATATACGTAGTGATTTGCAAGCACAACCACCTCAAATTGAGGAAAGCACACATATTACACCCATGCCTTATACTAAGGAAGGCATACATTCAACGCCTTGATTCAATGGAGAGGAGGCAACACTATTTGTCCCTCACTATCACATGCCTTCACCAATATATATCAAACCAAAGACCACACCTCTAAGGCCTCAATATGCGTATGTGGATAAAATACTCAAGGTAAGGTCATGTGAGCAGACGCATAGGCACTATTTATTCTCCAAGAAGAGTTATTTCATGCTGAAATGGCATTAGTTAAGTAAAAGGTTATATAAGAAGTGCTCACGTTATGAACTGAGATACATGGCTACTTTAAGGCTTTCACGTTTGATAATCTGCCTTAGGTGTACTTTTGCCTACTATATTTGTTATGTTTTCATTTATTATGTTCCTTCAACTAACAATGTCTTGCCAAGAATTGTAAGATGTTGCAAATGCAGATGATGACAATCTCCCAATTGTTGCAGTAGCTTTTCATGAGATTCTTACCCGAATCTTTCAGCTGTACACATCATGTATTAGACATTTACATGCTTTATGTGTAGTAAGTTCGGTTGGCAGTACAAGAGAGCCAAAAAGTTAGATGGCCTTTTTGTAAGCTCTGTTGAATTAAAAAACTGGAAGGCCGGTGGTATTTCCTGCTTACAAGAGTAATGGACCAAATTCTTGAGCTGGATGCATTGTGGATACTAATCTAGTATAGTTGCACTGTATTAGTTCCAATCAAGATTAGTACTTGACAATATTAAAGGGTCAGAGTGGTTCTTGATTGGAGGATGAAGTAAGTATCATTTTAAAAACATAGTTTTAGTTGTAATTATTCCATTTTAAAAGTTATATTTTCATATGTAATTATTCATTTGTCCCAAAGGATATTAATTCATACTTAGACTTGTTATGGGAGTAACAACCTAACTAGCGTACGGTTGTCTCACATTAGAGGACCTTGACGGACACATATGCATATGATTGTCTTATATGTAATTATTTATTAACACATATGCAAGGCTATTTTAAGGAGATTTTGCAAAAGATACAACAGAATGAGTTAACTATAAATAGTATTGCTTGGGGGCAAGAGGTCTTATGATATATGGCTGGTGAAATATTATCGTTTAAGAAAATAACAGACGGTTAAAGGACATGGTTTAATGTAGATGTCGTGTGCTTTTTAATGAACATGAATCAAAAGCATTAGATTGTAGCAATAATAGATATATTTAGTCATTAAATTGACATCTACAATTCATCCATATCATTGACTCAATAAGACTTCATCATGGCTCGCCTTCACTCTATGTTTAAGCTACCACCATCTTTATTGTGCAAGAGTGGCTTTTATGCATGTAAACCATATATGTTCAACAATGGTTCACCGTTTCTCACTCCCAAAGTATATAAGTGTGTTCCATAGTTGGATATAGTGTGAGCTTATTATGATCTGTTTATTTGCAAGTACATAGCGTATTTGGAGTTACAGTGGGTTTTTTATTTTGGTCCATCTAATATAAAACAGTTAAGGAAGAAGATGACCATCAGTTTAGACACATACGTACACATAGACACACCCACTCCAAATTAATATTAGTAGTATATATTTCTTCTTTACCTGAATTGGTGCGCATATCCTTACAAATTAATAAATAACATTAATGAATGAATTACTACAATTGAATAAAAAAATCAATTCACATTTATTATTACCAAAGATAAATAAATAGCTGATACAACACATAATCCTTTATAATCATTCTATAGATATTTGAAGTAATAAAGTTATATTCATTAGTACAAGTGCATAAAAATTCAAAACAAATAATGTTCCTTAATAGATATTATTTTAAAATAATTGCTATGTCAATTAAAAATAGAAACAAAAATTCACAGTGATAGCAATAATTTTTTATAATAATGGTAAGGCAAATAATATTAAAAAATAATGCATAATCTTTAATTTAAATAATAACAATGTATCATCCTTATTTTATTTCATATATCATTAATTTTATTTAATTATGTTATTATCAACAATTAATTATTAATAAATTACATAATGATTTTGTTCAAAAACAAATAACGTTCCCAAATACATTACGATCAATGATTAAATCATACATTTTGCTGCCATTTTAAACCTCTCCCTGTTTGTTAATGTCTCCCATGACCCTTCAGAGATAATCATCAAGTAAACACTTACCATCTATATCAAAAATATAACAATTGTCAAATTTAAATATAAAGATGTTATTAGTTTAGTAAAAAGCAAAAAAAAAAATCTCTCTTGAGTTTTTGTTTTTCTTGACAAAAATCAATGAAACAAAAAACTTTCTTAAAGATATTTATTGAAGAAACTTCTTTCTCAATAATTTTTGTCGAGAAAATTATAAACTTAATGAATTTCAATGAGATTTCAATAGATTTATGTGGTCTCAATAAAAAATGTAAGGATTACAATTCAAAAACATCGAGGAAGCACAATTTATCATCTCCTTTGAAAATGCACCAAGTATGGTCGCAAGAAATCATGAAAATCACTCACAAAATGTAATGCTCATGCATAAACTGACATAATAATAATTCCTAAGCTTAAGGATGCATTAAATAAACAAAAATCATTAGTATGATAACACAAACTTGATTTATTAAGTTTGAGACACAAAACAAACTTGTTTAGTACTAGCTTGACTAATATGCTTATTTATCATATTTGTTCATCATAATTGAAAGCCTTTTGAATGGTGAATGAAATCATGACTTCGACTAATAAGCTATGTCGTGTTTTAATTGATTTTGGTCGTTAATAACTTAAGGGACAAAATGTGATAAATATTTAAAAAAAAAAAGGGCAAAATAGTCATGGAAGTGCATATTTAGCCTCAAATTTAAGGCTTATTTGAGTTGAGTTATAAATGTTAAATGACATAAATAGGCCATTTTTATTAAAAAAAAATCCAAAGAATATAGTGGTGTAGTATAATCTTACTTGTATTTTAAGATGACCAAAACTTTAAAATAAAATTAAAAAAATGTTGAGTTTATTATCGAAAATTCAAAACAATAATATTTTTGAAAAATATGGATTGAAAAATATTTACTTATATATATTAATTAAAACTATGTTAATGGAAATTTTGTTGTAGTTTATAATTCTATATAGTAATATTTTATTTAATTTATAAGATGACTTTTGGTAAAATCCTTTTCAAAAATTCTTGAATTTTGACAAGTAAAATTGAGCAAAGCTAAAATAAATACTTGCATTAAAAAAAAAAGGTAGAAAAGTTACTTTGGAACTTTACTATTTTTTACATTGTTAGAATCTTTTGAAAAGAAATACTTTTTTTCGGAGAATTACTATGATACATGTATATGTCAATACACTCAAAAAAATTTTTAATTTTGAAATTTACATATGTCTTTGTAAAATTTATAACAAAAAAAATAATGAAATATATAAAATAAATGATAAATGGTACTTAAAATATAATTAAAAAATTTAAAACGTATAATAAAAACTTAAAATATGTAATAAATAGTACTAAAAATATAAATAAAAAATTTAAAATATTAATATAAAAGTTAAAACAATATACAAATTGATAAGTGAAAATCATAAACAATACTTTTTTTTATTTACATGTTTTGTTGTCAGCACAACATGAACTGTAAGCACTGTTTGCAGAAAATAAATATTAACCCACGTTTGGTAAGTGGATGGTCTGCATTACATTTTGGGATAATGCATGCCAACCTTGAGCAGGACTGATCTATGGGAAGTAAGGGTTAGCCTTACAGTGTTTTTTTAATTGAAAATAATATTATATGATATTAAAATATTTTATATTATTATTTATTTTATAAATAAATATAACAAATGTATATTTTATAATATAATATAATAATAAATATGAATATAAATATGAATAATATAATATAATGTTATATATTATAAAATATATGTAATATTATATTATAATTCATACACACACAGTCTTTTTTTAATTATTGTATATTAAGTACTAGTATTATTTTAAAAAATTAAATCATGTTATAGTCTATTACTTTACTGAATCAAATACGTGTTAATTTATAATATAGTACAATATGTATTGCATCAAATATAATACAAATTTTTATTTAATTTATTCTAGTCTAATATAATTCAATCCATTTAAAGTAGTATAGTTTAGTAGTATTATCAAACTAGTTCTTTTTATTATGTTAGGTACAAGTTAGGTTTTATATTTAATTATCTAGTTTAAGATTGATTTAGGTTAAGGTTTACTATTAAATGAGTCAGAATTCTCTTGACTCCTATTGCCATTAATATTAAGTAAAATTCTCAAAATAACTTTATTTTAAAGATTATTTACATAAATAATCAATTCTAAAAAATCTTACCAAGTTAATTTGTTTAATCAATTTTGGACAAATTTCTCAAATATGACCATTTACTTTTAAAATAACATTATATAATGAATAAATACAAATAAATATTAATTTATTGGACAAATGTTATTATAGCTTAATGATAAGTATATTGTGTCTCGCTCATGGGACTTGAGTTCAATTCTTAATATTTATATTTATTTTAAATATACAATGGTGGGACCGAACTCAAATCTCATAACAAAATATACTTATTAATAAGCTACAATAATTTTTGTCAAATAAATTAATATTTATTTGTATTTATATAATTGGAATCAAATTCAAATGTCATCACAAAATATACTTATCATTAAGCTACGATAACTTTTATCAAGTAAATTAATATTTATTTATATTTATCTAATATATAATGTTATTTTAAGAATAAATGGTCATGTGAAGATAAATTTGTCCAAAATTAATAAAATCGATTAATTTGGTAAAAAAAAAAATTTTAAGATTAGTCGTTTATGTAAATAATTTCTAAAATAAGTTTATTTTAAAATTTTTTCTTAAAATTAAGCATTGGTTCGGAAGTGTTAAAAGAAGGATTATATTTCATAGTAGTTATGTGTGATATTATTTCTTTTAACAATTTCTTGTAAAAGTATTAAATATTTAGCTTTTTTCATTAAATTCTCTAAATATCATTATAATTAGCATTTTTCGTAAATATATATTAATTTATAATTTGTTTTTGTATTAATTAAATTTAATAAATTTAAAATAAATAATTAATTACATAAATAAGTACTTATATTACTTTGATGTCTCAATCAACTACAAAACTCATACATTTTTGTTTGATTTGTTGCAGTGTGGGTTTAATTGCTAGGAATAAATTTATATATATTATTAATTTTAAATTTTACGATTATTGACTTTTAGTTTGTAAGGGAAATAAAAGTTATTTTTCATGGTAACTTACAGCGATAAGAGAGCAATAAATTATTTATTTATTTTTTTAATAAAAAATCTAACTGTGAATGACATTTTTTTTTCATTAATATCTTAATATAATTGTTAATAGTTTTGCTTTTAACAATGAGAAAACCAACACTTTTGCTTACTCTCCCTTATAAATTTTAATTCTTAAATAAATATTAAATGTTTCTTAAAAATATAAATAAAACAATATATACTTAGACATTTTAACAAAAATTACATAAAATAATACTTATCCATAATATTATGCTAATGTAAACTTTATAAATTTATATTAATTGTATTAAGCTAAAAATGTATGAAAATTTCTATAAGTTAAAACAATAAATACACTTAAGTCCATTTGGTATTATTAGGTAAGTGTAATCAGCAGCTTATTTAATTATTATTATTTTTTTTACAAAGTTTACATTTGTTAAAATAAAATTAAGCTACTTATTTTAATTTCAAGATTCTCACTACAACTCTTGCTTTTGAATTACAACTTATTCATGTAAGCAAATTAGTACATATATGCAGCAAAAAATACACAAAAATAAATAATTTATTTTTCAAAATTCATGTGATAAATTTTATTGTCATCATATGTATATAATTAAACTCAGCAAATATGTACATACTTCTAATTAAATAATTTGATATCACTTTATCTGTAATTAATGTTATCATGTAATTCAATCTCTTTATCATAAATATTTTAATTGAACACCATATATAAAATGTATTTTCTCGTATGATTCAATTTTATATTTTTTTGATATTATAAGTAAATTTATTCTATCAAATAAAATTAATATCATTTATTAATTTAGTTGAATATTACTATTTAATTTCAAAGTTTCACTAATTAAAGGACCAAAAATATCACTTCTATTAAATAAGAGAGACAAATTCTATTTTGATCACACATATCCCTCTATCCGAGCAATAACATATATGACTATTTTTTTTATAATCTACTTTGTTATAAATGACATTTAAAAATATCAAAATATATCATTTTTTTATGTTGGAAACTGTAGTGATTTCAAGTTTTAGAATAACATACATCATTATCACTATGAGAATCGCTTATGATATTCATACAATGATTTATATAGTATTCTCATGATAAATCGATCTAATATATTAGTTTACTAACTTGTACTTATGTATTAACTTGATATCTTATATTATAGCACATATATGTTGTTATCAGTCATTATACATACTAGTCTTTATGTATTATCTTTATTTTATTCATAATAATACTTAATTAGAAATATTTAAAAATAGTTTACAACTAATTGAACTTATTATTTTAAAAATATTATTATATTTATTAAATACACATGTGTAATAATAAAACAATCAAATAATATATAAATAAAAAATATTATAATACAAAATTTTGTTAAATATTTAAAATATTATTGAATTTAGGATATATACTAATAATTTAAACATAACATTAAATGTGAGTTTTAATCAATGCATTTGTCCTAATTTGGCCATCTTCTCTTTTTCTTTTTAACTGGTAGTCATTTCTATCTCCAAAGATTGATGCGATTGTTTGATTATTATTTAACAAATTTTAATATATATTATGTATTATGTAGTATTCATTTGGTTCTTTAAATTTTTTAATTCAAAGATACATATTTATTTAATTTATAAATATTATAAATATGTTTGGATTATATTCTTTTTTTTATTTAATAAGTTTAATTTAATTTCAAAAATTTAAATTTTAAAACAATTCAAAACATAACTTCATCGCACACATATTAATTTATAAATAATTCAATACATTACTGTATTAAATACAGTACAAATTTTTATTTTAATATATTACAATATAATATAATCTATTTTGCTATTCAAAATAATACAATACAAGCTATGTGCCAAGTAACGAAAGTCTCTTGTGTCTTCTTGATGCCGGTGCCGGTCTCACTTGGACATGATGCCAAGATCCCATTTATGACTCAAGAATTCCCAAGTTGTATAAAAAGATTACTTGTTATGATGCTTCTTGTGAGGCGCCATTCGAACTGCTTTGAAGGAGACTGCTACTATAATATCATCTATTGCAACAACTCTGAAACTAAAGGGTTGAATATTGGGAAACATTCACCTTTACGCTGCCTGAAGAACCCCCCATCGAAAGAAGCAAAATAGAGCAAATTACGAATGAAAGCAATCCTCTCACTCTCTATATTCCTTTCTAAATCTTTTTCTCAACACATACAAACATTAATCTAAAAAAAAAAACATAAATCGAAATGAATAAAATTAAATGGAATTATTTGGGAGAAGAGCTGATTATAAATGAAATGAAAAAAAAATCTTGTTCTCAAAGTTTTCTATTTCCGAGTTTGAGAGTTTTTCTTTTCTTTTTGTTTTAAGTCTTTATTTAAAATAATTTTTGTGAAATATTAGTAAGAATATCACTAACAGCACGCTTGAAATTCACGTGTCTAGCACGTGACAAAACCTACAACTATATAAACCATGAAAACTGGCGGGAATATCATTCTCACTTGCTCAAATCCCTCCAATTTCCCTCGCGCGCGGAGCTCAGCCAGCATGAACAGCAACAACGGCAGCGCAAAGAAAGCAGCAGCCACCGCGGCCGACGGCACCCCAACAACCGCCAATCAAACACTAACAACACAGAAAAACCTAGTAGACGACGAATTCGTCGACGAGGACGTATTTCTTGACGAAACCCTCGTGCCGGAGGACGAAGAATCTCTCATTCTTCGTAACATCGACCAGCGTCATGCCTTCGCTTCTCGTCGCTACAAGTGGACTCGTCCACTTCTCTCACACGCCTTCGTGTCCCAATCACAAAGTATCGGTGAGTCACTTCCTTTATACTCTATTTTTGCTTACTGGATTATGAGGGTTTTAACGAATTCTGAATCTTTTTTTTATGAAATTTTGTTTTCTTTTTGTTTATTTTTTTCAGCAATTAGATATTGATTAAATAATTGGAAATAGTCATAGAAAATTATTGCCTCATTCTTCTGGGCCTCCAGCAATTATCCAAATTTTCGGAGTGACAAGGGAAGGTTCAGTCTTTGTAATATTTGTAATAATTTATGTCGTAAGTTTCATAAAAATGATGATATTATGTGTTAGATGCTTCGTTTGAAAATATTGCTTAAAATTGTTTAGAAATTTTTGGAATTTAGTATCTGAATCTTCTACATTAGGTGAACTGTAATGTTACATACTCGTGATTTATGAAGTAATATGAGTGCCATTCTATGGTAAACGTATGAAATTTATGTTATGATTTCTGTTTTGTTACAAATGTTACAAATGTGATGTTGAACGTTACGAGCGTATTGTTCCACATTATCATACTCTTATCTTGGTAACCCTACCAGTCTGTACTAAAACGAATCCCTTACTTGTGAAAGTGATTTCCCTTGACAAACTGTGCTTTATGTGAATCTAATAAATTAATATTGGCATTTGTTGGGGCATAGTTTTTGTTGCAATGTTCATGGATTTGAGCCATATTTCTACATAAGTTGCTCTCTGGGAAAGGAGCCAGATGATATTTCTGGTTTTCGTCAAATTCTTGAGGTATTTAGTCTTACTTCCTGATTCAGTTAGATAAGTCTGTTCAATTGCTATAATGCATATAATTATGTAGATTCTTGTTGGTATAATTAATTATACCACTCGAATCATCTCCAGTGATAACTATATCATCTACATAAACAATTAAATAAATGCATTTTTTTGATGAATGGCGATAAAAGACAAAAATAATTAACCTCACATCGAGTCATACCAAACCCCTAAATCACTGAGTTAAAACATTCAAACCAACCACGTGCAGGTTGCTTAAGACCGTATAATGACTTCCTCAACCTGTAAACTTTGTGTGACTCCTCTTAAGCAACAAACCTAAGCAATTTCTCCATATAAACCTTTTTGGTTAAATCACCATGGAGAAAGGCATTCTTGATGTCCAGCTGATATAGAGGCTAATGATAATTAATTATAATGGAAAGAAATAATCGTACAAAGTCTGTTTTAGCCACTGGAGAGAACATGTCACCATAATCCAAACCAAAAATTTGAGTATATCCCTTAACAATTAGATGAGCCTTCAGTCGATTGACTGAACCATTGAGCCTTACCTTGACTATGTATACCTATCGACAATCAATAGTAGATGTTCTTGAGGGTAAAGGAACAAGTTCCCAAGTTCCAGCACTATCCAAAGCAGTCATCTTTTCAACCATTGTTTGACACCATGTAGGATTAGCCAAAGCTTATATAATAACACTAGGAATAAAGACAGAAAATAAAAATCAAATAAAAGCAGAATGATTGTTAGATAAGCAATGATAGCTTAAGAAATTACAATTGGGATGAGGATTATGAGTGGTACGAATATTAAGACGAAGAACATGCTAATAAGATTCTGGTTTAGCATTTAAAGGCACAAAAGAAGAAGGCACAAAACTAGGATCCATAGATGTAGTTGGAGAACTCGTTGTTCGCAACTCCTCAATAATTTGCACAGTGTCTAGGCGAGGATGACAACGATAAACTTGTAATGGTACATGAGTTTCACATGGACTCGAGGAAACTGTAGGCGTAGACTCAAACCATCAGACTGTGGGATAGTCAAAAAAGGCAATAATAAAATGTGACTAACATCATCAAAGTGAGACAAGGACATATAAAAATAAGAAGTAGACTTAAAGAAGGTGACATCAGCTAACATAAAATATTGATTGAGCAATAAAAGGATAGAAGGGCACTGCCTTCGTAAACACTATGTTTCTTACTTTTTGATTACTTGTGGTATTTGTGGGGCTAAAGTTTTGTCAAATGAAATGAGAATGTTGATCAAGTGAGAGCGCTTGAACGTCATGAGGTGTTGCTAAAAGCAAAAGACAGAAAACCCCTTTGACACTTAGTATATTGTAGTTTCGAGATTATGCCAAAAATGTAAAGTCCAAACTTTTAGATGTCGAATTTCATATTATGTGAAATAATCATTAGTGGATTTGGGATTCGTGGCTTGGGGTCGCACAAAAGTGCATCCTCTACTGCTGCTCTGATGGGGGTTGGTACTTCTCCTTCCAGTTTTGTACTTTACAGGTGCATTTTGGAATTAATTTCAGCATTATTTTGCTGAAAGAAATTTATCATTGAGGAGTGATGTCAACAGGCAAGCAGCTTTAGTATTATACTTCAATTTGAAAAGAAAAATGACATGATGCACTTACTATTTATCTGATGCCTTTATTTGCATTGTACAAAGCATTTTTTTATAACAATAGAAACTAGAAGGCCAGATAAGTTTGCTGCACACGAAAGGTACAACGGGGGATCTATTTACAATCATCTAAATTGTTGTTGCCTTTGTAGTCAATTGGTATTTCTTCCCCTTTAGAAAAATGTGGTTCAAGGTGATGTAGGACTAGCAGACAATTAGAGGGAGAAAGAGAAGGAAGAGAGAAAGAGTAATGTTAATAATATAACTTGGTGTAGTGACAGACATTCACAGATCTTGAGAGAAAGAAAGCCTACAAGTTGGGAATGTGCTAAAAAGAAGCGAGCTTTACTAGAAAGATTGCTTTTGAATTTTCCACAGAAAGAGATGGCCTACGTCGTGGGCAGTAGCATTTGGCAAAATCAATACACCTGATCTTGTACAAAAGAGATGGTCTACATAAGCATTGATTCTCAATTGGAATAAGATGTGTAAAAGGGATGGACAAAGCATAAATATTCTTTTCCTTCACTGTCCTCTGGGCCTAAACCTATGGTATAATCTCTTAAAAGTGATGGACAAAGCATAAATAATCTTTTCCTTCATTGTCCTCTGGGCCTAAACCTATGGTATAATCTCTTGAAGGCAGCAAAGCTTAATAGGGTTATACCAGAATCTTTTTCTGTTATATTTGTGGAATACTTGTGTTTTTGGTGTTGGGAAAAAAAATCAAAGGTTCTATGGATATGTATTTTGATGGCTATGTTCTGGGTAATTTGGTTGGAGAGGAACAAAAGGTTATTTGAAGATACTCTAGAAGACGAAACCATTTATTGGGTTTTGTGGGATAAAATTCATTTTTTGACATCGATAAGGGCTTTAGCTACTTAGGAATTTCAGCACTCTTCCTTATTTTTTGGCATGGATGTGCATTGATGTTTTATCGTTTTAATAACTTCAAGTCACATAGAGATCTAGAGGTTAGATTGGAAATGTTTTGTTTTATATTGTTTTGGTTTTAATTTTTTTCTTTTTATAACCTATATTCTTTGGTAGTACCTGAGTTGATTGATTGCTTGTTAAATTTTGTGCCTCCCCAATATTATTATACAGCTGTTTTGTTTGCCTCGTGGACCTCAGGTTCACTTTTATATCTTCTTCCCTTGCCATCTAACAATATTTTGTTGTTTCTTATAAAGAAAATATTATTCTTGTTTCTTATAAAAGAAAATATTATTCTATCTCATGTAGTAAATACTTTATTTATTTATTTATTTTTTCCTTTGGATAAGTCATGGTGTATAAGAAGATTTTTCTTGCAGGATTTTATCCATGAAGTGGACCCTGATATTATAATTGGATATAATATCTGCAAGTTTGATATGCCATATCTTATTGAGGTAACTGATGTATCCATTTTTCCCTTTAAACACATTACTGTCACCCTGAATTTTCCTGTTTTATACTTGTAACACTTGATTTTGCTTTTCAGTTTCTTCCCTTTGTTAATATGTATCTTGGTTATAATTGCTAAGGGTTCTTGTTTCTGAATACATTGTTCTAGCATAAAGTGCTGGTTTTAATGGTTTGTAGAGATCTCAAACCCTGGGAATAGCAGAATTTACTATACTGGGTCACATCACGAACAGCAAGGTTTGGGTCAAAGATACGACTTTTTCTTCAAGGTTCGGTCTTATTTTTATTTTAAATCAATATATTACAGTTTTGCATGGGTGGTGTTGTTCACTTTGTATTTACATTTAATATGATTAATGCTGTCGGAATGGATGGTGAAAATTATATTACCAGATCTGTAATAGTATTATATCCTGTAAGGTTGCATTGCCTTGGCAAATGCAATGTGTGACACAAAATTTTTTGAACTTTGTACGTGTGGACTGGTCAGATGAAATCATTGCTTGCATAACATTCGGCCTAAAAGTTCAAAAAAGATATTTCATTCTCTTGTGTATTCTCTATGTTGTTCTCAATGCTAAATCCATGTTGACATTTTCCATTACCAATATTGGAATGTTGGAGTTAGTGTTGGAGTTAGCATTCTTCTTATTTCTATGCTTGAGTCTTAAGTTGAATTTTAATCGAGAGGTGTTCCTTAAGTGGTTGTTCAAACTAGAAAATCTAGTTTTGTTTTGGAGACTTTTGGTTTGATCTCTGCCCTAATAATTAATTTATCCAAGAGCTCAATGGCAAGAGTTAATTCACAAGAAATAAACTTACTGATTTAGCTTTCAATTCTCCTGGTCTGGAGCTGTGCCATATTTAATGTAAATTCCCATGTGTTCTTTTGGGTTCAGTTGACAGCTAGTTCACCTCTTGAAAAGCCCTTTTCAATTATTACAAAATTATTTTTGCTTCTAACTAAAAAAAGGAAAACATAAAAAAAATGTTTTGTCTCCCATGGAATGTACAAATTGTCATTGTGCATGATACAAAATGGATATATATTCATGCAATGATTGTTAGCTAGGGAAAGAAAAGAAGTTACTGTAGAAGGGAGAGTTCAATTTGATTTGCTTCAGGTTTTTTCCATTGAACATATTTACTTAAATGAATCTTTGCTCTGTCAAGCGGATATAAATGATCCATATTGGATGACAGATAATTTATTCTATTATCTTCTTCATTGTAGGCAATGCAACAGGATTATAAATTAAGTTCTTATTCTTTGAACTCTGTTTCAGCACACTTTCTTTCTGGGCAAGTATGGTTCAGGGTTTCTTTTTGAGATTGTTTAATGTATATTTAGATGGGTATTGAAGGCAAATATATGTAAAAGCGTCTGATTAACTCTAGCAATATTGTTTGATTATCTTCTTCATGGAGTACTGTTTTCTACTTTATAAGTACAGTTAAGCGGTTTTGTCCTTAATTCTTTTTCTCTTGTTAATGCTTCCTGTCCTCTTAACTAATTTTTGTGGTCGTTTACACAACTAGAACTTATATCCTCAGGTAATATCTGGTTTTTGCGGATAATTGTTCACTTTTTTGTACATCTCTCTCTATAATAATATCCCAAAGTGGCAGTAAAGGCATGAATTGATATGGGAAATTAATTGAATCTGTCTCTTTGAGATTTCTTATGATAGTAACAGTAGCAATAACATGGGAATCATTATGAATCAATGTCTTGGAGTAGCCAGTAACTACCCTTTTTTTCACTTTTTTGTACATCTCTCTGTATAATAATATCCCAAAGCAGCAGTAAAGGCATAATTGATATGGGAAATTATTAATTGAATCTAACATGGGATACATTTGAATCACTGTCTTTGAGCGGCCAATAACTACCCTTTTTTTTGCCTTTTATACATCTCTATAATAATATCACAAAGTGGCAGTCAAGTCATGGATTGATATGGGAAATTAATGAGATCTAACTCTTTGAGAATTCTTGTGATAACAGTAGCAATAACATGGGAAACATTTTGAATCAATGTCTTTGAGTGGCCAGTAACAACCCTTTTTACTTTTTGTGCCATGAGGATTTCATTTTTATTTTTATATAATGTTTATATCATTTTTCCTTTCCAAATAATTGGTTTATTTCCTTGCTTTGCTTTCTTTCTGGTTATTTTATTATCCAAAATGTTATTTGAAATTTGTTTTTGGTACTACTAACACCATTAACTTCCGCAGAAAGAGGATGTCCACCATTCAATAATATCTGACCTTCAGAATGGAAATGCTGAAACAAGGAGGCGACTTGCTGTATAATGTTTGAAGGTGTGTGATTCATTTTAATTCTGCTCATATTCCTCACTTTTTATGTTCTGTCCTTTGCTGCACTAATGGTAATTCATGCTTATTAGCTAGATCAGCTATTAGTTCTTAAATCATATTTAACATCTTTAACAAAGTGCCTGAAAGGTTTTACTACAGTGACAACTACTATAGAAGAATTCTTCATTCTCATAGTACTTTGCTGTCTCAGTGTAGCTGTCTATATTCAGTGATGGAGCCATTTTTTTCTTCTTTGGCTGGGGAAATTTTAAACCGTAATAAAAATAAAAGTAATTCAACAAAAATATAGTATAAAAGCATCTTGATGGATTGTAGTATTTTCATTCTGTGAAAATATTCAACCGTGCATCAAGTGTTTTCATAGTTTGAATATGTTTCATGATATATCTGCGTGTTAATAAATGTCTTTCTATGTAAATAACCAAACTATCATTTTTTCACTGTATTGCAGTCAAGGGAAAAGGATATTTGCACCCCAGATTTCGGAGAAATTGATAACTTCACCCCATTAGCTCAGAAATGCCAAACCTGAACCCCCTCTGTTAGTAATTTCTGATAGTTTGAATGGATATTTACTAACAGATAAGGCCTGGTTGGGTATATCTGAACTGATGGATTGAAATTGTTAAATTTTCCCAAACTCGGGGTATGGATGCTGTTTTCTGTTCTTTAAAATGATCACAATCTTAGTTGCCATGAAGACAAGCTCAGGAGAAGTTATTGAATGAAAAAGGAAGGGTACACTTGAAAATCAGAGTGCAAAACTGGGGCAACCCTCTTACTTGACAAAATGAATAACTTTGAAAATTGTTGGCATTTTCAGAAAGAAACCTTTCAGTTTCTACTGGTGGTCTATTCTCCTGAGTGAAAGAAGAGCAAAATTAGAGTATGGAGGAAAAGAGAAGAAATATTAATATAGATAGAAAAGAACAATGACAGATAATGTATAGAGACTTGGAGAAAGAGAGAGGAGGAGATAATTAGAGGTGCTGAAATAGAGATCAACATATATTACACAATGTGTTAGTTCAAGGAAAAATGTATGTGGGTTGCTTTAAATTTGTAGTAGTGTTGCAGCAGGTATTGATTGAAAATCATGATCAATTATTTTTTTGTTTTTCAATTTTTTTTTTAATTTCAGGACGCATACCTCCCACAGAGGCTTTTGGACAAACTGATGTACGTTTTCAACTATGTTGAGATGGCTTGTGGCACAGGTGTTCCTATCTCTTTCCTACTTTCTAGAGGTCAAAGCATCAAGGTTGGTATAATGAGTTTTCTAGTTGGTTAAAGTTTCACCTAGTAATTCAACTGGCTAAAGTCTATGATTTAAGCTGTTGTTTTCAGCTTTCTCAAGTTCTTGGGAAGGCTGAACAGAAGAATCTTGTTATTCCGAATGTCAAACAGGCTAGATCAGAACAAGAAACATATGAAGATGCAACTTTAAGTTTGCTTTTTTCCTCCTGCTGTTATTTTAGGAGTTGATGATCACATGCTTGCAGTATATAATGACAGTTGAGTATCATTTGTTGTGGCTGTATCTTTTGTGAACTTTATTGACCATCTTCATTGGGGCAAAAGTCCATGGGGGATATAGTCTTTCAGGTTATTTCATCTAGGTTAAATAGTTTGCAAAAATCATCATTCAGCACCCTTTTCACATACACAAGAACTTTGTAATTGAATAAAAAGTCTGTTTTGCCCTCAATTATCTGAAAATCAGGAAAATGACCAATGTACCCCTGTACTTAAATGAAAATTGTGCAAAATTTATCTTGGTTTTACTACCTGAGAAGTTTATTGTAGAACCTTGAGACATCCTTTATAAAGGAATCACAAATGGAAGAATGGTTCTCTCAAAAGCTTATTTCATTCTCCATTAATGTATTATTTTGTTATACAATTCTCAATTCAGTATAACGGTAAAACAATTATCTTCCTGGCTTTTCAATTACATGCAGCTATGTGAGTCCCAAGTTTATAAAATGGTGCTAACTGATGATTCTTTTACAAACTATTTAACATAGATTTCTTGACAATATAAAGTCACTTTCTAAGACCATTTTCATAGTATTATGTAGTTTTTAGTTCATCCGTGTTTATATTCTCTCAACAGAGGTTGAAAGCCAAGATAGAGTGTTTTATGATTGATTCAACATTTTCTTGTCAATTTTAGGGACATTTGTGATATTTCCAACTTCCAAGTGTTTGATTTTTGGTTTTGTATTCTTTCCAAAAGTATTGAGAAACATGAATAAATGTGAAAAATTACATAATATAGTAATATTGTCACTTGTAAAACAGTTGGAGGCATCTACCTTTCTAAACTTTTAGAGGTCAATCTGCAATCTGCTTTTCATTTACAACTGCAGAGCCATGAATCTTGGATTTGTCATATTTGGTGATAGATATGTAAACGCTAGGTTAAAATAACACAAAGTCTGACTGGCTAGTATGATTTATTAAAGTACGTTGGTGATGGAGTTTGATAAACACCCTATGCTTTCTGTTGTAAGAGATTTTTTTTTTTTTTTCAAATTCCTAATAACTATTTTACTGCTTTTCTATCTATCTAGATACTAGAAATGCCAAATACAGTGGGAATTTAACCATGATGTTAAATGTATAATCATTGTACAAGCAGTTTCATATTTTTATTTGTGATTCATATTCTTTTTAGTTGCTTTTCTAGTAGACTGTATTTAATCATTAAGCTGTTTTTCATTTGTCTTAATTGTTAGCAGATATAAAATCTGCTTTCTACTGCAGTAAGTACTGGTATTAATACAGACTAAATTGATATAATACAATTCTAATGCTCAAATTTATGGCTACGAATTATATTCTTTGCATATTTCTTTCATTTGCTGAAACTACAGCTCATCTCATTGCATTAAAAAATTTCTCACCAAGTGAAAAGTCTATTACTGAATTCCAACTTTTCATATGTTTGATATCAGCCGCAATCTGAATTTTGAATTTATGAAAATCGATGTTGCCTATTAAATGAAGAATGCACATGCCAACAATGCTAGCATTTTGTTTTCATTTTTGTGTGAAAATTGTATCTTTTCTAAACTTTTTGTTTATTATTTTTCGTTGAGCAGTTGAAATAAGTTACATGTTATTAAACAAGAACTATATTATATTGCTTATAGTAGTGAATCTAGGAAATTTTTATTGGAGATGCTGTTATTCAGCTTCAACTTGTGTGCATTTCTGTGTTGGTATGTTTGTACTTCTCCCACTTATACATGTGGAAAAATAGCATGGAAACAACAAATGGAAAGTTCAGTTGAAGTTAGAATATAATAATTAAGGGGTACTACATCAACAATCTTTCAGGAATGACTGAGAAGAATTCAAGACCTTTACTACCTTTGATGTTTCTGGCTCTAACTTTCTTGGCACATATCCAGATTACAGACTTTTTCTCGATTCTTGTGCTGTTTGTCTCACTTTTGGTTAGCATAATTATTCTTAGGACATCTATACTAGTGAACAAAAAAAAAAAAAAGTTATTTAGAAACCAGCTGTAAATTTTTATAGCTTTAATATTAAGTACTAATATGAGCGCGGTTGATTTGGTACTAAGTTTTCTTATGGTTTTTCTCTTTTCATGTGCTTCTCTTGTCACTGTTGTTGAGAAGTATTCACTCTGCATTCTTCTTGTACAATAATTTTCAATTATTGATTCTCATCAGTTGGTTAAAAAAAAAAAAAAAAAAAAAAAGATAATGATTGGAAGCTTCTTAAGAGTTTTGGCTGCTTGCTAATTTGTGCATTTGGTTCCTGACAGTCAGTTTCAAATATCCAGTTAGGAGACTTACAGCATCTTTGTTTTAACATTAATTAGAACACCACCACAGATTTAGAGATTCAAAAGAAATTTTCACAATGTGTTGCTTATCGCTTAGACAATAGCTCTTCTTTTTCCTTTCCCATTTAGTGAAGGTGGTAGTATAGGCTCCAATTGTAATGTTCTTGATGGTCCAAAATTCAGATTTTGGAGGCCCAAGCAGGGTTCTATGAGGAGCCAATTGCAACATTAGATTTTGCTTCTTTGTATCCATCAATTATGACGGCATATAATTTATGTTACAGCACTTTGGTGATTCTTCTCACTGCTATTTCTGTTTCCTCTGTCTCTTTCCCTCTTCAACCCTCTTTTAGTTGAGATGGTTTTGGGAAAAGCTTTTCTTAGTAATGATATCTGTGAAGGTGACACCTGTAGATGCTCGCAAACTCAATCTTTCTCCCATGTGTGTCAACAAAACTTCATGCGGTGAAACATTTATGAAATCAAATTTGCAGAAGGTTGAATCATTTATATGATTCCTTTTTAATGAACAATAGACACTACTAGTTGCTAAAAATGTATTGCATATACTTTCAGGGAATACTTCCAGAAATTCTTGGAGAACTATTAGCTGCTTGTAAAAGATCGAAAGCAGATTTGAAGGGGTTACCTTTTTTCTTCACCAGCTTTTTTGCTTGAAGTTTCTATTGTGTGCTGTAGTGCATTTGTTAAGTCATTTGTCTTATAGCTTGCATTGTTACCTGTAGTCCTATTATTATATATTACACTGTATTTTTAATTTTAGGAAGCAAAGGATCCACTTGAGAAGGTTGTTCTAGACGGCGGACGGCTGGATTTGAAGGTAAACATTCCACTGTTATATCATCATTCAATTTTGATATATTCTAATTTATACTGATGAACAGTGTAAGGATATTGTTATATGGTTCTCAATTGTTCTCCATTGATTTGATCACTTTGCTGTCTGTTCCTATTCCAGATAAGTGCAAATGCTGCATGTGGATTTACAGTAGCTACTGTGAGTCAGTTACCATGTTTGAAGATATCTTCAAGCGTTACAAGCTATAGTATGTTATCAATCACACATAACATACTTTTATGTTTTCCTTATGAACTTAACATTTTACTTTGTTTTCATTCTAATGGGCTGATTACCTTGCAAAGGCCAACAGATGATTGAGCACAACAAAAACCTTGTGGAGGATAAATTTACAACAGTTGGGGGCTATAAAAACAATGCTGAGGTATATCTTATGAGCTTTATTATCTGTTACGTGGATTGTTAGATACTGGACACAGATGGATAATGGCAATTCATCATTTATCTATGATGCCTCTCTTATTATGCACATTTTAAACTACTTTTGGAATATTTTTCTTAATTTTCAATTTGTCTCAGTAAAATAGAATTGAATTATTAAAAACTTAAATTTCTTCCATAGATGATTTCCCTTGATATAGTCCATATTTACTTTATTAATCATTTTTTATAATAAGGTTATGGTCAACATCTACTATTTGCAAGAATGTAGAGATGCACTTAAGGTGTTAACACAAATATATTGCTTAAAAAATCCTTCATGGCTACTCTTTACATGTTTTCATTTCACACAACAGTATCCTAGTTGTATGTCATAAGACTGAATACTGGGAAGGGTGCACATACTCAAATTGACGAGAAACTCTTTACACTCCCCAAGGAGTACAAATGTGATGTATGGTTGGTGTAAGAGTCCATGTGTCATGCCCACAAAAATTAGGGTTCGTGAATTAGGGTTTAATGGGAATATTTGAGATGGAATAAGAAGATTGGGGGTATTTCGGCAGAGTTTCCACTATACATAGGTAATATTAACTAAACTTGCAAGTACAAAACTTTATAATACTTTCAATAGTTCATATGGAATCCCAACCACTGCCATGTAATAACCATTATAATAAAATTTAATACATTCATTCATTGAATAACAACTATTTTTTTATAATATTCTGATAATATAACCTAAACAGGTAGTCGTTAATTCAAAATATAACGAGCCAAAAAGATATCATTTACTTCACGCTACCTATTTTTAGTAGCTCCACATAAACTTGAAAAGTAATGGGGTGAGTTAAAGCCCAGTAGGTATTTACACATATAACTAAGATTTTTAAACGAAAATAATAATAAATATACTTTCACTTTATCACATCATAAATAATTATAATTAAACATAAAAAATCGATCGTTTAGCAATCATATATTTTGGTCATCACTATATGTTATGCATGATTTTGGGGCACTATTTTTAGGGATTGCCGTCCAGAAAACGTGTGTTCTGCATATTTTAGGGGTTTTATGCCTAGGGACCGCCGCCCATGATTTCAAGTTTATGAACTTTCACCGTGGGATTGAAATTAGGTCCATAGTCACTAGTGCTAACAAAAATGCCATACACTATTTTACAATTTAACAATACACAGTAATAACAAAATAATTTATACATACCACTTACAATAGCATCAACATTGAAAGCATTATTCAACAATAATCATATTTTTAAAATTATAAAAACATTTGTATGAAACAAAATAGTATAATAAATACATCTCTGAAAAGTAATTTTTTTCCTTAAACTTTAAATAATACCTTACTTTTCAATTTTTTTTTAAAATACTGAAATACTCAATTATATATAAAATACTTATCTGGTCAAGTCAAAACTTGTACTTGCCAAACCTCTTCTTTTCGCTGTCACCACTTAACAATATTTCGCAAGAATCGATAAAATTTATTAAAATGAACTATTAAGTTGTTTTGCTTATAATAAAATATAAATAATGTTGCAGTCCTAAATTCGGCTAAAATTTGACTCAAAAATTTTAAAATTTTGAATTTCTAAAATAAAAATATTATTGATGAAAAATTACGAAAAAGTCTCTATAATATAAATAATTATAAAAAAATCCTAAAATATTTACGCTTATGGCTCATAAAATTTTTAAAAATTTTATTTTAACCCAAAACTAATAAAAATTTCAATATTACCTCATAATTATTATAAATTTTATTTTTGTCTCCACTCAAAATTTTACAAAATTTCACCTAATTTTTAATAATTTCAGAAAAATTTACTGGTTAAATTATGTTATTAAACCCAAAATTAGTAGATCTAGTGTCCAAGTAGTCAAAATAATAATAATATCAACTATAGATCTATCATAACAAAATCTATTTATTATTTTCAATTTCTAACAATTTTCACACTAAATAAACAATTTTTTTCTCAAAATAAGGAAAGTAAAAATATCCTCCTGATTCCTTACCCTTTTTTATTTTTTTTCTTCTTCTTCTTCTTCTCTCTGCCTCGTTCCCTTCTTTTCTTTTTTTCTTCTTTTTCTTCTTTCTTTCTTCTTTTCTTTTCTCTTCTCTCTTTTTCCCTTCTCGGACTTTCTACCACCTTCTTAACTTAATTCCATCAATTTTTTGTCCTATCCTACATATATATAAAGCAAGAAAAATGGGCCAAAAAAAAAATTAAAACAACAACTGGGCCCAAATTCTTTTCCTCTTTGGGCCCAGATATTACACCATGACATACATGGCAAGAGTACCATGGATGCATTTGCTGTTAGCCTGAATATGCAATATAGTAAAATGCTATTCTATTAATGGTAATGCTTGTCTATTTAATGTTCTGGGGAAACTCCTGGATAGTTTGAGAGAGTGAAGAGTTGTGGCTAGATGCCTTAGATTTAGATTTCCATATTAGTCGGGGTGACTGTCTTCCCATACTGCTACTACTATATGAGTAGTAGAAAGGATCGATACCAGTCGAGATTGTGGGAGAGTTGTAACTTAGTGAATAATTTTAATGGAAATAACATTTCCTAAATACAGATTGCAAACTAGGTTCTTGTGACAATGTTAATTGTTATAATTAATTGCTAGTTGTGGTGCACAATGGTT
Organism: Swietenia macrophylla; assembly: GCA_032401905.1. Lineage (NCBI taxonomy): Eukaryota > Viridiplantae > Streptophyta > Magnoliopsida > Sapindales > Meliaceae > Swietenia > Swietenia macrophylla. The sequence continues at coordinate 2,189,980 of CP135560.1, read as the reverse complement.
CTGTCAGAAGGAAAAGAACTAAAATATGCAATAAACTCATAATCATGAGTGTCTTGAGATGGTTGAAAGAGTGAGCAGCGCGAAACTTTTGGGAAGGAGCAGTGTGCTAGAAGGGGAAATATGCTAGAGAAATGTTGGCTGTACTTACTGATTTGAATCTTTTATCATCTAGAAGCTCTTTTTGCTAAGACAACCTTAGGTCAATACTTGTCTGGGTTCTTAAGATATCAACATCAAATTGGAAGGATAGGAGCTGGATGTATCTAAGTCCGAATTGCTGACATAAATATGTGTTTACTTCTGATATTGATATAGTGTGATATAGTATCATATTATGATTCAGAACTTTATGATTATGGTTATACTTCTCTCTCTCTCTCTCTCTCTCTCTCTCTTCTTTTATGTCTGTCGAAGTTAGAGCTTATTATTGTAACAATTTGTGAATGTTTTGTGCATAATTGTGTTTGCATTAGTTTCTTCTTTTTTTTTTTTTTTTTCCTTTCCATATTCATGGTGGTTTGATAGCATTGCTTTATGGCTTATCATCTTAACATATTGCTACTTTCTATCAGAAATACAATTCTTAATATGTTGATATGCTCAAAGTGATACTTCCATAATTGTAGGTTGTATATGGGGACACAGATTCTGTCATGGTACAATTTGGTGTACCTACTTTAGAAGCTGCAATGAACTTGGGGAGAGAAGCAGCGGAGTATAGAAGTGGAACTTTTATAAAAGTGTCTTCCTTTGTCACTAGTATCCAAACTGTTCTTAATTCTCTTTCCGGTTTCGATGTTCTTCTGGAAGACTTACCTTGCGGTTTTGGTTGCTGAATTTGACAAATTGTGAGATGTGTCAGATGTGGCTTTGAGATTTTCACAGGCTGGCAGTTTTTGAGGGCAATAGTGGCAAAATTTGTGTTATTTTGCGGGCAAAAACGGGGGAGCAAGTAAAAAATTCAAGAAAGCAAAAGAGGCTAGACTGAAAGGAGCAAATCAAGAAGGCAGAACAGAATAGAGGACTTTCAGCTTGGCTCTGATACCATATTAGAGAAGACTAATTTTGATAGTAATTGTGAACTGTAATAAGTACATAGTACGGGTCCTTACCAAAACAAACTAGGAACATGAATACTACTCCAACAAGAAATCCCACTCTAATAAAACTAAACACTATAATAGTAAAATTAAAATTGTATTTCCTATTTTAATTCTAACAACTCTATTTTCAGTTTTGTAATTGATGATATTACTGAAACTTGAAATGTATTTGCATTTTTCTGTCTATCTTTGCTATTTTTTGCTATTATTTATTTTCTTTGTCCCTGAGCATGTGTCATGAAGCTCATCAAACTAGAGTTCGAGAAGGTTTACCATCCATATCTGTTGATCAGCAAAAAGAAATATGCTGGTTTGTTTTGGACAAATGCTGAAAAGTTTGACCAAATGAATTCTTGACCGTTTGAGCTTTTTAATATTTTGTTAGACTCATCTCTCATATCATGATTTTCATGGATAGACATTGGAAAAGTTTGAAGAGACAGTTGTTTATTGATTAAAATCCTTGTAAATGATTGTCTTCGCAAAATACTTATTGGCAGAGACATCCTTGGCGCTGTTCAATATGTCAAGAATACCATTTCAGATCTTCTCATGAATCGCATGGATTGGTCTCTATTGCTGATTAATAAGGTGATAATAAATGCTTTTGACATGGCCATTTTATTCTGATACTACTAATGTTAGGTGCAGAACGAGAAGCTTGAGATATTTGGAGGGAGGGGGGAGTTTTGAGGGGGGATGAGGGAGAGCCTTTTCATTCTCATGTTTACTCCTACAGCTCTTTGATTTTATGTATTTATTTTTGTCAAGTTCCTGTTCACTTGTATAAAAAGTTAGTTAAAAATTGAATGTTTTCATGCTACAGGGTCTAACAAAGGCAGGTGATGAATATGAAGTAAAAGCAGCTGATGTTGAACTTGTGGAGTGCATGTGCAAGGTTTGTGATGCTTCATTGGCATCCTCATTTATTCTAGTTGATTGATTATCAATTTCACTTGCTTTCTACATCTTTCATGGGATGCTATCTGTATCATTGATGTTCAGGTGTCTAAATTTTGCAATTTACCTTAATACCTTATTCTGATATGAACTGTTTTTTGTCATACATGACCAAATACATATTCTGATAGTAACATTTTTACATTTTTGTTTCTAAAGTTACCATTTTGGTTTGTCTTGAGTTACCTCTTGACCTAAAATTTAACCAGTAGGTAAGGGTCCCAACAATAATTTTAAGCTCTAACAAGCTCCTTCACATGCATACCGATAGCAGATGGGCTTGTCACGAGAACCAAGCCTGATCAAAGACAGAAGATAGAAACGAAGATAAGATAGAATAAAAAATGGACACAAAACCTCTTGGTCAAAACTACTCTGACCATGTTAAGTTACTGTTTGAACTCAAAGTTTGAGCAAGTAGGTAAGGGCCAAAACATTAGTGTTAAGCTCTTAACATTTGTACTTGTCCTTTCCATCCTATGTCTACAAAGGATGATTTCTTCTTTGGCTTTAAGTGCAATGTTGGCTTTATGTATTGGACTGCTTATGGAGGAGACTATAAGTACGAACTGGATGAATGTTTGCTGGTTCCAAACCCATTAACTCGCTGCATGAATAAACCATATTTTTTGTAAAATCCATCCCTGAATTGTTTTCATTTCTTGATCATTGAGGAATACAAAATATATTATAGTGTCCTCTTATTTTGTTGGACTTTAACTCAACATAACTTTTTTTGCATCAGCTTTGTTAGTTCATTTTGAGATTACTAAAATTCTAAAGTGGAATCGGAATAATAAATGGATATATGGAAATTGTGTGTCATACCAATATCTTGTTAAGTTAGTCTGCTAGCGTTTGCTTGAGGCGTAAACTTCTGTAGGATTTTCATTGTGCAGAAGATAAATTTTGTAGACAATCTATTTAATTTAATTATTCTGAATCTCCCTAAACTTTTACAAGATGGATAACATTCTTTTGTTGAATAACAATGGTCAGCCCCGTGCAATTGTTAACCTTCGTATCATAGACTTTACAGTCTTTGGAGGATCAACTGAGTAATTGATGGTGCCATCTGTAATTTATGCGAGGCAACCAAGAAAGGGATTTCTCTGAATTTCAAAAAACAGAAAAATTTGTATAATTTCTACTTTTTCTTTTTTTGTCTAATGTGATAGATCATATTTTTGATAATGAGCTACAAATTAAGAAATTCTTAATTTTCAAGTGGGATAGCAATTAGGGTAGCAGCTAATATTCTCATAATCCAGATAGAGATGTCCTGGTTATTAATATCATCATAATCCAAATCCTTGGGCTCTGTACGGAAATCTTAGTTCATATGTTTGTTGCTGTTGTGTGCTTTCTTTTCATGATTGCATGCTTGGTTATTACTCAATGCATGACTGCAAGAGAGGTAAAATCTGGCAAAGCATTCAAAGATAATTTAAATTTCCATGATTTTTATCCTTACATTTTTCCTTAACTTCTATCTTCAAAACTACATCTTACATATGTCAAGACACTTTCTTATTTGTGCATATATTATGTGAAATAAATAAAGCTACAGGACTTGTTTTCCATGTTTATTTAAATGGTCAAAGTTGGGTGCATATTTATGTACCCATATTCATACACATGAAATATTTTGCACCAGTGCATGTCATTGGATGCTGATATAATGATCTTGGCATTTTGCCTCAATGGTTTCTATTTCATGTTTTTTTTTGCGGTTATATTTTGATTATGGGACAGTTGATGAGCAATTGATTGCTCTTTCTTGCCACCCTTAGCAAATGCCTCGACCATATGGAACTTAATTCGGGAGACTGAATATTCTGTGATGGTTTGTGGCATTTAAATCTCTTAGTAATGATGGAGTATACTGTTCAATTGGTATTGACAGAGACATGCTGCCACTGCTCCAAATATTGGGGATCGAGTACCTTGTGTCACCATAAAAGCTGCTAAAGGTGCCAAGGTAATCTTTCTGTTTGCCTTCTATTTCTAAATTTTCTTTGCTTGACAAAATATTGGCATGCTACTGTATTCTGGTTTATTAGGTTTATGAGAGGTCAGAGGATCCTATCCATGTGCTAGAAAATAACACACCAATAGACACTCAATTCTGTCTTGAGAATCAGATTAGCAAGGTTGGTTTAGTGGATTGTACTTTTATTTGGTTTACAATACCCCCATTTTACATGTTTGTAAACAGTTATGCAAACACAACATCCTCTTTTAAGAATCTTTAGCCCATTTTGAAGAACGCTTTTAGCACATTAAAATATTTAAATGTATAAATGACCATTTTTTCACATCCTGAAGAAGGAATAATAGACAAAAATCAATAAATAAATATTCGTCTTTAGGGACTTAGTTCTTGTGAATCCTCTTTATATACCTGAATGTCTGAGTTATTTCCTCTGTGCCAATTGTTTTGTTCATCTTTTTTTCTTTCTCGGATTTTCAAGAGCATTTGTTGGGACTTAGTTCTTGTGAATGCACTTCATATACCTCTGTGTGTTAGTTATTTCCTTTGTGCCAATTTTCTTGTTTATCTTAGTTTTCAGATATTCAAGAGCATCATTTGCTGCATCAACATGGAACTTGGACTGTGTTTTGATTTTCAAAACTAACCTTCAGTGGGAACCTTGCAAAAGGAAGCATATAAAAAAAGATTAAAAGAAACTTTCAAAGGACAACATTCCAAGATGAATGAATAGCTTGTACATCCAAAATGGGACTAGAACTTTGGTATTGAGCAAGTGTGGTATTATGTTTCCACAACTAAATACCTCTTAATCTCATCTTTTGGATGGAATTCATTTGTATACACGATAGTTGATTGCATGTCTTTTAGATTATGGGTTCTCTCTCTCTCTCTCGGGATGCCTGTTCACATTCTCTCTGAAGCATCTATGTTCACAGATGCACATGGTGTAAATGTCTTATAGGCCCTCTCTCTCTCCCCAGCATCTAGATGAGTGCATGCATGCAAAGACAATAAAATGTCTTACAGGTCATTTGTCAAACAAGCTCCTGGGTTATGTAAATTCTTAGTTCCTTTCTAGGGCATTTTCTTTCTATCTTCAAAGTTTTCTCAAACCAATCCTTTTCCTCTCTCTCTTAGAATTGTCTTTCCTTCAAATGGAGTTCTACTCCTGTTGCCTGTAACAAATTTGCCTTTTTGTTGTGTGTTATCATGACATTAGAGGTTCAAGGATTGAAATTTAAGAATTATAAAGGGGATTAATTGAATAAATGGGCCTTCTAATATTTATCAATCAATAATTTTTCTAAAGAAGACGATTTCTAATGAAAATTAACATCAAGTTTATAATATATATATATATATATATATATATTTTAGGTGTCAATTGAGTATATCACAAGGACAAGAGAGAAAGTATAATTTATTTGAAATATATTTTTGTGACGCTTTAATTAAATTTTTTAGTGTATTTAAAAATGTTGTATAGACATATATTTTAATTAATTATTATTTTTAGTTATTTTAGGACTTTTATTCTTAATTATTTTAGATTGAATTTTTATTCTTATTTGTTTTACGTTAGGACTTTTAATCTTAAATTGTTTAGGATTTTAATTATAAACTTTATATAAAAGAGTTTTAAAAAATATTGTAAAAAAAAATTAGAGAGATTAAATTTTATTCAATTAAAATTGTGGCAATTGTTTTTTTCTTTAATTTTTAAAAAAATTTTGTAAACTTGTCAAGATATCACTCATGTGATATTTAAATTTTTTTTCTTTTATTTTTAATTCGTGGTGAGGGTATCATTGGTTGACATATTTACTATTAATTTTTAGTTTATTTAATCATTGAGTTAGAGTTTTTTAATTTGAATTTTAGTTTCTTTAAGGTTTGAATTCTAATTCATGTTATTAAATTTTAATATTGATACTCTTGATGTTCACATCAGTTTGATATTAAAGTTTTAATTTTAAAATTAGATTTGGTTATCTTTAATTTTTTTTGTGTTTCTAACTTAAAAAAGATAAAACAAAAAAAAAAGTGAGTTACTGATTATAGCACTGTTTGTTATTTTATTCATTTGGCATTTATTTGTATATTTTATCTTTTCTTATTAAATTGTATCTTTTTGTTCTGTTTGTGTTCATTTTATTCATTCAATTTTTATTAGGGTCAAAAAGAAATAAATAAATTTGAATCCCTTTTTGTGATTATTGTATAATCATCATAATTGTGTAATTTTCACCTTTTGATTTAAATATTTGTTGTATTAACTTAGTTAGAAAAAATAAAAAGTTAATAAAAAAAAGAGTTATAAAAAAAAGAAAATTTAAATTGTAACAAAATGGATGATTAGTATCTTTATAAGAGATATGAAACTTTTTCTTGTTTTCGCAATCAATACATCATCTTTGTTTAATTGTGAATTCTTGTTGAATTTATTTATTTTTGAAAATTTATTTTCGATATCAATTATTTGTTTTTGTATTAGTTTGTATACTACAAGAAATTACTTTGTTGAATTTATTTAATTTTATAAAAAACTAAAAAAGAAACTAGAGTAGTATAAAAGAGTATAAACTTATTATAGATAAAAGTTAAATCGATTGAAATACAAGTGTGATTAATATAATTTGAGTGCAAACACATAAAAGAGTGTAGTGAAATTTATTACTAAAGTTTCTTTGCAAATGTCAAACATATCTCATAAGGATGACTCATTCAATAAAAAAGAGGGAGGATGTTCTTTTTTTGCATTAGAAGCTATCCAACAACAATTTAAAAGAATAAATGTAATGTTTAATGAAATAAGAGAAAGAATGAACATGCAAAAAAATTCTCTTGCTACCTTACAAAAGGAACAAAATAATAGAAGATCTAATTCTAAAAGACAAGGAAGGTATGCATTTGTAAAAAAATTTTAAAGGAGATAATGAGAATGAGAATGTGGATTAAAAGGATAAAGAGTCAATGTTTAATATAGGTAGATTTGCACCAAAGTTTGAAATGCATGATAGAGGAATTAAAAGAGAATGTTAAGATAAAAATACATCATTTCTAAGAGTAGAATGATTCAAAATTTTACCTAAAATAGGAAAAGAAAAATAGAGTTGATATTTGATCGCTCTAATTATTTAGAAAAGAAAAAGATAAAATTAGCTATTATCAAATTTATTAAATATGCAATTATATGGTATGATTAATTAATAATAAATTGAAAGAAAAACCCTGAGAAATCTGTTGAGTTTTGGGTTGAGTTATAAGTTATTATGTGGAGACATTTTATCCTTAGTTGCTATTATAAAAATTTGTATAAAAAATTGTGAAGCCTTATTCAAGAGTCTAAAAGTGTGAAGGATTACTATAAGAAAATGAAAATAGTCATAATTAAGGTTAATGTAAAGAAGGTTGGAGAAGCTATTATGAATAAATTTTTAAATGAACTAAATTATGATATAGTAGCAGAGTTGCAACATTATGTAGAGTTAGAAGATATGATGTATATAGTTATGAAAGTGGAGCAACACCTTAAAAGGAGGAAAAATAGGTTAGCTTAAAATTTTGAATCATCTTTTTCATGGAGGACTAATTAGAAGAAGAATGATAAGGTTGTTTTAAGTACAAGTCTAAGTTAGCTAGAGGAAAAGAAAAGATGTTAAATATAAAGACAAATTTGAAACCCAAACTTGTAATCATGATATTAATTACTTTTGTTGTTTGGATATAGGGCATATAACTTTTTAATATCCAAATAAGAGAGTTATATTTTTACGAAATGATGGTGAAGTGAAAACTGAAGGAGAAAGTAAAGAAAAAACAATACCATCTCTTAAAGATGTTAATGATGGTAGTATGTGAATTTTTGATTAATGGTGAAATTATTATTAAGCATGTATTGAGTACACAAATTAAAGAAAAAGATAATAATCAACAAAAGAAAAATATTTTTCGTACTAAATGTCATATCAATGATAAGGTATATAGTATGATTATTAATGGAGGGAATTGCACTAACGTGGCTAGAACTATTTTAGTTAAAAAATTAAATTTATCTACCATAAAACATTTTAAATCTTATAAACTTTAGTAGTTGAATGAATACGAGGAATTACAAATAACTAAACAAGTAATAGTAACTTTTTAAATTGGGACGTATTTTGATAAAATGTTGTGTGATGTTGTTCTTATGCATGCGAGTCACATTATTGGGTACGTCGTCATAATTTGATAGAAGGGTTACTCATGATGGGTTTAAAAATAAATATTCTTTTATAAAAAATAATAAATTTATTATTTTTACTCCATTGACTCCAAAGCAAATATATGAAAAATAATTGAAATTATGAAGAGAAAGTGAGCTAAGGAGAAAGGGTGGGATTGAGTGTATAAAAAAAAAAGTAAAGATAAACATTTACGAGGAATTAAGAGTGCAAAAGAAAAAAAGAGTGGAAAAAAAGATAATATTGAGAGAAAAAAATAAACAATTGAGTTTTTTTTTGTTAAGGATAATGATGTCAAAAGTATTTTTTTTTATAAAACAGTCTATTTTTGTACTTTTATACAAAGAGGTTTATTTTTACACTAACGATCATGATAAATCTTTACCTAATATTATTGTTTCTTTATTGTAGGGATATAATAACGTATTTGGAATGACATTTCTAGTGGATTACCACCCATTAAAGGAATAAAACATCATATTGATTTTATACCTAATACTATCATACTTAATTGACCAGCTTACGAGAATAATTCTGAGTAGACAAAAGAGTTTTAAAGGTAAGCTGAAGAGTTAATGCCTGAAGAGCATGTGAGGGAAAGCATGAGTCTGTGCAATTTTAGTATTATGTGTCTACAAAAGATGAAACGTTGAGGATGTATGTTGATTTTAAAGCTGTATATTACGCTAATGATTCAAGAACGAATCTTTTTAGGGAGATGAGGAATGATGAGAATCAAAATTAAGTTCACAATAATTTTTTTTTACAAGAAAATATAATTTATTTGAGATATGTTTTTGTAAAATTTTGTAATACTTCAAATCCAACATGCATTACATATATCAAACTAAAGTGCACAAGTTCATCTACAGACACTAAAATTTTACAATTACAGCTTTTATATTAAAATACTTCATTATTATGAATGAATTAAACTAAAATTTATCAAATGTTACAATACTCCAATTTAGCTTAAAAGTTCTAAAAGAATCTCCATAAACAAATTAAAGAATGCGATAAATAAAATATAAAATTTTATTTATTACCTATAACAAAAATAAAATAAAATAAAATATTCAAAGTCATCTTTCATACAAGCCATTATGTTTACTAGTTTAAACAACTTATTTTGTAAAATATAAATAATGAGGGGTGAGCTATTAGTTTGATAAGTAATACCATTCATAACATAAGTATTAGTTTTTTTATTTTTCGAATGCATAATAAATATTTGCAAACTTTTTTTTATTCAAATATCATGCAAAAATATGGTTTCGAGTACTTTCTTAAATGGGCACAAATTTTATATTCGTAAATTTTACAAGAAAACATATTTCATAAAATATAAATGAAGAAACTTTTAAAGCATTTATTAGAAAAAAAATATATTTTATTTACTTGTCATAAAATTTGATAAATTCTTATAAGTCAAAATTATATTTCATAAATCATAAATGTGAAATTAAATGAACAATCATTTTAGAAAAATATATTTAATTTACTTATGTCACATATTGTTATTTATATTCTTAGTTACTTGGCCAATTAACATAATATTAATTGTATTTTCGGTGATTTAATCATAAAGAATTACGTGTACATTTAGAATATAATACTAGTTGGTTCATACATATATTGAGTGTAGTCAATCAAAAAAATCGACCGTAGTTGAACAAAATCATAATCATAATTATAATACTACCGATAGAGAAGTTAAAAATATTTTTTTAATTAATTATATAAAAATCATTTATAACATAGTGACTTGTATTGATTTAATTATAAAGTATAAAAAAAATAATTTATAAAATAAAAAAGATAAATACATTTATCGAATAATTAAATATTTCACAAATATTGAAGTCAAATAATTTATATTATAAAATAACTTTGTAATCATTACATAAAAATAATTCAATAAATATCATAAATGGAATTATTTATCTTGATTTAAGTTAAATTCTTGAATTACCTCTAACTATCCTTCAAAAGTTTTGAGTTTTTTATAATAACGAATTATCTAATTAAAAATAACTTAAAATAATACATAGATAAAATTTGTAGAATTCTATTATAATTACAATAATAGTTTAAATTTTAACCAAAATCACTTATAAATCTTAAATTTTTAACTCTTATTTTATAAATTAGATCAAACTAAAACTTTACAAATTTATTGAGCACACTTAAAGATATCATATATAAAAATTTCATAATATTTTAAAGTAATGAGTTTTTTATAAAATAGTAAACTACCTAGGATATTTGAAAATTGCGTATGATTCAATAAAAAATTTATAACTATTTATATACGCCTTTAAATACTATAAAATTTATAGATAAAACAATAAATATGTGTGCAAATTACTATAAAAATTTTAATAATTTTTTGAGGCATTTTGGTATTTTGAAATAATACGTATTTCAGAAACTATGAATCTGCCGATATAATTTTAGAATTGAGGTTTATAAAATAAAAAATTTATAAATACATATATATATTTAAAAATTACGAAATTAAAATAATAAATACTAAACATATATATATATATATTTATAATTTTTGAAGGTTGTTTGCCCTTTCAAATAAATTTTATCTTATATTTAAATTGTAAAACGTACAAAATTTCAAATTTCATAAGTTAATTTCAAAATTTTGCATAAAATTAAATTCTTATCGAATTTTGGTAAAATAAAATTTTATGTTTTCTTTATTATGTCAAAATTCATATTATGAAAACTTTTATGAATAATTTTGATAAAAGTTTTGTCAAAATAATTATAGAAGTATCAGGCTTAGCAGATAATGTAAAGTCTTGGTTCAAACAATTCACAAGGTACAATTTAACATTATTTTATGGATGTTAACTCAAGATATTCTATTTGATCTATTCCATAATATTGACAAATAAAAAGAAAAACTAATTCTACATTAAACTAAAATAATGAAATAATAAAAATAATTAAATATTACCTCAATATCCAATAGTTTAAGTAACTATAATCACAAAGAAAAATATCACGTTTATTTATTGAAAAGAGAATGAAAGGTAAAAAGGTTAAAGAAAAAAATATATTTTTATAAGTTGTTTGAAAAAATCTAGTGTATACAGGATAACTATTAAAGACATAATTCAAAATAAAATAAAATCTCTTTTTATTTAGAATATCTATTTAAAAAAGAAAGTTTGTCATTACTAATATATTAATACTAATCCTATTCTAATTGAGAAAAGGAATATTACATGTTTTATTTAGGTTTTTTTGTGTGTTTAGGAATGTCACAAAAGTATATATTTTAATTAATTATATTTTTTTTAGTTATTTTAATACTTTTTTTCCTCGTTATTTTATATTAGATTTCTTATTTCTACGTGTTTTACATTATAATTTTTAATTCTAAATTGTTTAAGATTTTAATTATAACCTTTATATAAAGGGATTTTAAAAAATATTATAAAAGAGAATTAGAGAGATTAGATTTTATTCAATTTGGTTTTTCAAAAAATTTTGTAAACTTATCAATAAATTTCTTTTGTAGTGTTCAAATATTTTTTTTATACTTTTGGTTCGTAATTAGTGAATTATTGGTCAAAGTATTTACCATTAGTTTTTGATTTCTTTAATCATTAGGTAAGAGTTCCTTAATTTGAATTTTAGTTTTTATGGAACTTAAATTTTAATTCAAGTCGGTGGATTTCAATATTAATATTTTTGAAATTCGCATCAATTTTAAATTCATTTCCTTCATAATTCTAAAGGCTAAATTTCATGCTATCAAAATCAGCCCTATTGCTACAACTATCTGTACAAAATTTCATGCACTGTTGTCATTGTCTTTTGGCCAGCAATAGAACTCTCTGCGCCCTCTGCAAAGGAAGGAAACCTGAAATGTACTGCAAAACTGTTTCTCAGGGTACACATTTATACTCGTCAAATTTCTCATTAACTTTTATGTGTCTTAGTTATGTGAAAACATGGGATGGTTGCAGTATCAGAGCTGGAGATGCTGCTTGGTAAGCTACGGATGCAATGCCAAGAGTGCCAGGGTTTTCTTCATCAGGATGTGCTCTGCACTAGGTTAGACCATTTCTTTACAAATAGCTTTATGGTTGGAAGATATTCACTCAGGTTTTCTAATGACAAGACAAGTGCCCGAAGAGCGTCCGTTTGAAGTCTCCTTTTTGGTAGTGTAGTAAATTACTCCCATTATTCAGTGCCATCTATTGATGGAATTTTTTCTGCCTGTTCAACATATGCATGGCTGTGATTTGGTTGGTTTCAAAGGAGTCATTTCATTTCACATATCTTTATGTATCTCGGTAGTTCATTTATAAGATGTCATTTTCTTCACAGTTGAGATTGTCCAATATTTTGTTGGAGAAAAAAGGCTCAAAGAGACATGGCTGAAGCCAAGCAGCAGTTGGACCGCTGGAGCTTCTAAGATTCTTTCAAAGGTTGGGTTTGTTTCCCTTCTGTGCTTTAATCCAAGTTCTTTATTTTGGTTGATAGCATTTCAGAAATAATAATACCAAGTAATTTAGTCAAGCAATATCTGATTCTGTCAAATATGTTTTTGGAGACCGAATGACTTTACATGACGACATTTCTTGTCAGTTGTAGGGTGGTGAACCTTTTTGGAAGATATGAAACTCCTCCTTTTAGTGGCTTGAAAAGTGTCCCTTGCGTTATTGTGCTTAGCCAGATAGTTATATTACTTTGTGAAGCTGCCTCTGGGAATGCAATTTTGCGTAGGTAAAGAGAGTCGGAAAATCCTGTAATTGGGTAGATTTGAGGGTAAGATCTAGCAGCAGCATAATTTGTAGATTTGATCCCAGAATGTTTTATCAATGTTGGTCGCTCCAGCATGCATGCGCGAATTTACTTGTGCATAATAACCCCGATGATATAAAGTATGACATGTGATGTGGAAATGTTTCTCTTTTTTTATAAGGAAAATTTATCATTAATAGTGTGAATTTAAGAAGCTGCAATTGTCATTTGCATTTACTCTCTTTCTCTTCCTCACACACATTAGCAGCTAGGATTGGCTTATTGTTGTTATTGACTTGACTGACCGATAAAAAGAGATTTCTTATTGGGGAACTAGAAGGGTAAAATGGGTGGAAGGAAAATCAATGACGTCCTATGGCTGCATGTATTACTACTAGTTTATCTCTGATGTGTTTTCTAAAGTCTCATTTAAACAATAAGCTACTTAATGCTTGGAAGTCTTAACTGCTAATTCTAGTCTATGTGATAGACTAAATATATTTTTGCATTGAAAAATAAAAATAAAAATAAAAATAAATTCATTGTATCCATTGGAATGCAATTCATTCAATTTTCTTATTTTTTATGCATTTACATCCATTTTTGTGCATTTATTGTAGTTGTATTTTACATTGATTGTACCCTATTTTTACATTTTTTAAAATTTTAAATTTGTGATTAATACATTTTTTTTTTAAAGTAGAACACAGACAGCATTAAGCACAATTTAACACTTTAATACAAATGTCTCAAATCTCAATAGATTTATTGAACGATGATGACGATGAGGACGACAATGATAATGTCAGAAATATCCCTACAAATTTTATTTTATTCTCTAATTGTAACAGTATACTATGTCAGTTACTAATGTTCATATTGGAATACTATGAACAAAGAAACAAATGTAATCAAAGTACTAAATTGCTACTTAAATATACATGTGAGGCTGGATCTCATTCTTGTTACTAGCTATGAGTACTTATAATCATAAAGTTAAAATCTTTTAACTTGAAATCTTTGACACAAACTTAAGTCAGTCAGTCACCACACTCACAATGCGACCTAACAAATAAAATATCTATTAGTTTTATTATAATACAGAAAGGGAAACCTTTGCTAAGAGCAGGGAGTAAAATAGACAAGTTATTCATCAACTCTATCAAATAAATAAAATTACAAATATAAATTACATCCATACAAATGATTAGGGAGGGAGCTACACTCTACCGACCCAAAATAAACCGATATGTTTTAGGCTTACATTCTCAATGGTTAACAGAGTACAAACTTTCTTACTCAATATTTATTTTTCATTTTATCATAATTATTCTTACTATAGGGTGTAAAAAAAAAAAAAAAAGTGGGTCAAAATAATTTAACTTAGTCAATTGTATTTCAAATTAACCCAAAGTCAAATTGAATAAAAGAAAAATAAGAAAATTTGCCATACATCCCAAATAATTATTCCAAATTTTTCATCCCAAAGAATATGACTATATTATAAATAATCATATAACTAACCATTAAAACACAGTTATTAATAATATATCAACCTAATAATTATTTAACACTAACAAAATACTACACTCAAATTTTACTAAATGAATATTATTTAAAAACAATGTTAATGAATGTGTAACAAAAGTTAGTTATACAATTTTATACAGTTTATCCACTCCCGGAACTTTTTTCAGATTTACAAAAATTTAGACAAAACGATAGAAAGTAGCCCTCTTAACCTTCTTATACATGCATGCATATAAAGTTTGCAATGATACTAGGATATTTCCACTTTGAAAATAGAATGAATGTTGCTGCTTTGCTGTGAGATTTTAGTCTAATCTCCCAATCAAGTATACAATCTCAAGCGTGTCGTTATTGGTTCTCTGCACATTGGGCACGATGAAATTGTTGCACCGCAATCCTTGCAAGTCTTCAGCAGTAAAACAAAAGAGAGTAAATATGATAGGTATATTACTTGGTAAGCACGTTCAACAAAGTAATTTAAGAATAAGCATCATTTTGCATTTAACACATCAGTCAAGAACATTGGATAAACAATGAATGCTCTATATTTGTTTTCTTAGCATTTTAATATGAGTTCTATCCTGTAGATGTGAGAACCTATGCAATTCAGAAGACACAGAAAAGGAAAAAAAAAAAAAAACCACAAGACTACAGCACAAAGCCATGCGAAAAATATGCAAATATAAGTATTAATTTGTTCCCTCTGAGCGCACTTGGAACAGTTACAAGGAATGATGAGCTAACGTGGTCAAACCAACCAAATCTCCAAACCTAAAGGGCCATGCATAGTATGCCCGTATTTCATTTTGCTGGTGTTCGTTACACCTGAAGAATTAACTAGGAAAAATGTTTGTTCAGAGTTTAGTGCTTTACATCATAAGAGATGAGTGACTGTTGATAATTTGCATCTTGATTTGTTGGTAGCCAGAGTATCCTGGCCAGCAGCTACTACTATGTTTGAAATAACTTCAGATATGTCCAAGGTTCGGATAGACAAATTGCAAATACTAGAGATGGTCACAATAAATTCTGGATTTTATCAGGATCATCAAGTGGGAACTCATATGCATAAAGTGGAATTGGCATTCACTAGATTGCTATTCTCTCTATTCTGCCCATCCCAGCCCAAAATGCTGCTTGGTTTTTCAGAATTTTATAGCTCTTCTTCAGTTGAAATTGAGTATGATTTTAGCGTTTGTTTTTCTGTGCAATAGAGGCTTGTCTTCCAGACTAACATCTGTACACAGTTAACATATGCTTGTCTTTTCCAGCGAATCTCAACACAGATCAAAATTTTCCCATGTATTTTGTTGAAAGTAGTAAATGAAGGTTAAAGCAAGCTATAAGAGTTTAATTAGAAGCAATTCCACTTCAAAACTGATCCAAGCACTACCTATGGTTACATCACCATGGCTACATTTTGAAATAAACCCTAAATGAATAACTGAAATGCACTCACCGTATGACCGCAACCAAAAGCCATGTCCTTGGGATTTGTCAAGCAAATTGGGCACACCTTCAACATCACAACTTTATGTCACAAAACCATATACTCGTAAACAAAGAACCAACGTGCTGGGATTTGGAAAACAAAAAATACCGGTTCCACTGGAGCTGTGGGCTCTGCTGTTTCAAAGATGGTCATGTGTGGAACTGATCTAACTGCATTATCATGATCAATCACTTCACATGGAGGCGGAAGTGGCCTTGTGCGAGAACTGGCTGCTAATTCGGTACTGCATAATTACAGGGGTAAGTATTTATAATATTTCAGGGATAAAATTGGACACTAATTGAAACTACAGCTCCTAGCCTTACGTGAAAGAATGGAGGCTTAGGGTGGCTTTGTATTGAATTGGTATTTCCATGAGGGCAGCAAGTGCAAAGGCTGCTTCCTTCTTTGATGCATCTGTGCTCTCAGACATTATTTTTGTGAAATTGACAAACTACAGATAGAAAAGCAAAATAAGCAATCAATGTTTTGAAAATTTTAAATTTACAGCAAATGAAAAGTTGCGTGAAACAATAGACAGTATTTCAAAGTTATGCCCACAAATTCTGTTTGAGTATACCATAAGAAAGTAATGCCTACCAAATAAGAATGATCATATATCATAAACTTTATCTAAGTATAAAGTATCAGAGAAACCTAATTCACTACAAGACATTACAATATACCTGGAAGTTATCAAATGCGCGCTGGGGAATGTGATCATCAAATTGTTGCATTGAATCCCATGGTCCATCTCCCACCCCAACCAAAATAATTGAGAGAGGATAAAGGCTGTTTATCAAAATGTCATTGATTAATACAGAGAATAACAAAATTATAACTCAAGCTTCCAACAAGAATTGCTTTACCTAGCAGTCACAATGGAGTTTATAGTTGCATGTTCCTGTGGACTCAACCTTCCAGGTGGAGTATCAGGATTCCTCGTAACCTACTTAGATTAATGGACAGGGAAAACCGTAAGGAGAAGATAACAGATGCAAAAATCAGAAACAATCTATCACAAAAGGAACTACAGAAAACATGTTTTGTAAACCTGTCCATCAGCAATAATGACGAGCACGTGATACTGCCTGTTGCTTGCCTCCACAATGTCTATTGCTGCATCAATAATTGGGGCAAATGAGGTTGGACCTGTAAGCAAGGGAATGAAATTATCATAATCAAGTAGTTAAAGCCCAAAATGTAATTAGCTAGAGTGCACTGGAAAAAGGAAAAAGGTACTTGCAAAAAAAGGTTAGCTACAACATGAAGCACCCACTAGAACGCCCACATCAAAAGTTCCACCTATTTATAAATATCAAATTTTTTGGTTAGCCTGTCTATAAATTAAATAAGAAGATCCTGGTGGACAATTATTTTGGAAAATAGATTAAATAAAACCTTGAGACATTAACCATCAATATACTAAGCATGAATAATGTGAAGACAACTCTAGCAGCAGCAGAAGAGACAGAATTTTTGGATAACATTTTCTTGTTTAACTGGAACATCCTGTTTGAATAACGTACTACTGTGGTATATCAAATCTTCCTTAATTGAAGAATGACTTATATCACATTTATTAAATAACAAGAAGTCTTATCTGAGCAATTAAAAAGTTTGTTATAACTCAAAAATTGGTTAAGGAAGTTGAAACAGAACTATATGCAAGTGAAACAAAATTTGGGCTTTTACGAAGCGCTAACAAGTAAAACAATTTGAGAAAGGACGGAGGAATTCAAGAACCTGACAATTTCAGGTATGGAACAATCTCTCTATATCGTGCAAGAGCTTCCTCAAAACCATGACAATACCGTTGCTCAGGATAAAAGCTGAATACATATTGATCATGTGTTGATGCTACAAAGGAAGACAAAATCATAAAGCCATTCCAAGGGAAAATCATTTAGTTTCTACAAAAGATAATGTTAAAACCGATACTTACCATCCCCAAATCCAAAACAAGGTATCAAATTATCTTCATCAAAAGGTGACAAAGTACGACCAATTATAGAGATTGCTTGCTCGTATGGATTGGGAATGTTACCAATGGTGTGCAGGCTTTTCCTGTTGAATGAATGCTTGCCTACCATGGAAAAATTGAATAAGTCTTCCATTTATTAGAACATAGAATCTATAATACAAAATCACAAAAAGAATCACCTGTCCACTCATTGCTCTTTGTGAAATCGATACCAAGTATTAAATTTGATGATTCAAGCCCAGCTTCTCTCAGTGCAGAAATAACCTAACAAGTTCCAGTTTCTTGAAATTTATTATATCCTCAAAGAACAAATTACAGATGAGCTAAATACCAAAAATATTAGTGTTGCCCATTTTTTTTCCTGAAATTTTGTAAAGTTTGTGGGGCTATGGTGCCCCAGACCTGAATGTGGCTCTGCCAATCCCTTGCTCTTCTGCTGCTACAACTAGAATAGGAAAACTTAGTGATACCTCAGCACTTAGGCAATGAACATATCTAACTACTACAAATAATAAATATGAACTACAATCTGACAACAATTTGCTCCTGTATAATACACCAGTTGAACAATTTTTTGCAACTTACATCCAGGAACCTCTATTCCTCACCACTATCTAAAAGACTAGACTGTCTCCCTCCCTAGTTCACAACCTTACATATGGTTCACAGACCTGTCCAGGATAACGTATTATAAGCAAACTCATGTTCTACAACTTTTCAAACTAAAATTTCATCTGTTCTTACTTTCCTGAGTACTGTCCAAGAACCCAATTCAGACGAAATAAATACCCAAAACGCTGCCTAACCTTGTTAGAACAAATACCCTTTTTGCTTAGCAGCAATACCAACTTGATGGGCTAAGTCAGTATTGCCATAAATCTTGCAAATCTTTTTTGCATTTCACATAAAAATGTGAATTTTGTTGTCATCTTTACAGAGTAAATATTTTCATGCTTGAGACAGTGTACATGCAAGTTCTCCTTGACAACAAAGCTGATGGTGGTCAGTTTCTTTTGTAGGAGGCTCTTTGAAGCTATTAAAGAGCAGCAAAGGCACTAGAGCGGGAAAAAAAAAAAAAAAGATTGCTCAGGAGCCAAAATAATTCGCGAAGTAGTTGCTGTCTAGTGCACTAGACTCCAAGCATCTAATCTTCACTAGTCTAGAAATTTACCTTGTTTCGGGCAATTTCCATATGTTAACCATATTGACCCCAATATGTGATTGAGACCAAATTTGTAGACATTGAAAGGAGAACTAAAACTCTGATTTAAGGCTGGGGCAGGATTCTAAAGGATTTTATATTCATTGCTTGATCCTTCAATGTTTTTATAAGCACATATTTTTAATTAATCATTTCATGTGTTTTATAACAAGTTTTCACATGTCATGATGGAATTCCCCAGAATCAAAAATTGATTTTGCAAATGTTGATTAATCAATTCTGAGATTAATCTACTTGACCACTAGTCTTATCTTGTAATGTAGATAACTATTTACATCATTCTCAATTGGGTTATACAATAGGATAGGATTGAGAATAACAATTTTCATAAATGAATATTAAATGTATTACTACTCATCATCATTGTTTTAAAACTTATATCCTTTGTCATGTCCGATCACAGTAATTGAAACAAAATTATTCAAAATTTTCTTTACAATATAGACTTGTGTTCTTTGCCTACTACACACACACACACACACACACACATGCATACATACTAACCCCCAGAAATCACACAACCTTTGCATGTTCACTGAGTTCTAGACTCCAGAATACTGCCACAACAAATTTGGTAGTCAGGAAACTCATGGGATATAATTATCCCAAGTAGGTGGCCCTAGGGGGTTTTAAACTCTTGACCTCTTGGTTGCATCCAATGGTGACTTGTGTGCCTTTTCTATCAATCGCTACTTCTCAACAGTCAAAACTTCAGAAAACATATTTGTTCCTGAGATGTACATTTAAATTAGTAATGTTAAACTTGAACTGCCAAACCTTTTATGACAAAAATATTGGCTTCTAATAAAGCATGTTTATAAAATCTGGTATTCAGCTTTGTGCTCCTTGTACTTCCATGTTGGGTGTTCCCATACTTTCATTTCTTTTGTTTCTTTCTGGGTACAAACTTGGTGTCATAAATAGTGGCAAAATACTGAAGTGTATTTTAACCAATTTAAATTATTCAAAAACTATCAATACCACCACATTTGTGCTAAGACTAGATACTTGAAAAAAAAAAAAAAAATGGCCCTCAAAACAGTACAATTCAGCCTGACAATAACTATATGTTTTGGTCACTAATTGAAACAAAAACAATAAATGTCAACCCCATTAGCAAGAGTTAATGTATTTAAGTGACTAAGCTTGAAATATGGACTCAGACCAACTGAACTGGCTTCTAGAATGTAAGATGGCACTATCAACCACATCTATCGAATAATTCAACCAATATTGCCAACCAGTTTAGGCATCAGGTTGGATCAGACATCTGTTGAGACTCCAGACACAGATTATTTGAGATAATTGCAACAGCTCAACCCAAACACCTAGTATGCCATGAAAGACTGAAGAATACTAACTCAAATCAACCCTCCACATGGCTTTTCATTCCATCCAACCATTTTTACTTCCTGAATGAACATATCACGTACATGTCATCTTATGACCCTACCCTTAAATTTCTCCATCTCACCTTACAATTTAGAAGAGCTTTTGTATCTTCTATGGGTTCAACTAACAAGTGAAAGTCGAAATAGTAACAAAAACCTGATCCACAGAGTTGAAATTGTCAGCAATTCGTGTAGGTTGCGGCGAACGTTGTCGATTATGATGATCCACCGAACTTCCCGCATAAGAAGTTGGTTGATAATTATGATCCATAGAACTTCCCACATAAGTCTGCGGTTGATAGTTATAATCCATCGAGCTTCCAGTATAAGACCCTGATTGATGCCGGAAATCATCATGTGTATCATCATATGCTGAATCTGTATTTCCCATGGCTAAACGATCTTATACCTGTACAACCACCACTAAGTCAAGACAGGTAGCTTCAATAATCTAAATCTCAAATCAATATAACTTTTGTAATTAATACCAACTTATGTCTTCCAAATCCAAACAAAGAAAATCATATATATATTTAGCTCAAACTCATTGCCTACCAGAAAATTAGGATTATTAAAATACCCTGGAAAAAGAAATTGAAAACTTAGTAAAGTTGGTAGGGCAGAATTGAGCGGAGTAAAGTTATAATATATCCATTGAACTCAAACATATAAATCTTTTCCACCATTATCCACCAAAATGATTACAAATTTTCCTTATATGATATACTAGAGACAACAGAAGATAACCTATTAACAACTTACTGAACAATTGAATTGTCAGTAAGATATTTAAAAAAAAAAGAAAAAAAACAAAAACTTTACCGTCAAAAGAACAAGATATAAAGGAACTAGAGTCATGAATGAAAATTTCTCACATATACTGATTCTTTCAAACAGTAATATTCCCAGAAAAAGAACCACAGAGAGAGTTACGTTCAAGGAAAAGAAAGCAAAGCACGAGCTTTAAGATTCAAAGTGATTCTACAGTGTCTGGCTTTTGCCTCAGTTTTCTGAAAAGACACCTTTGCTAAAGATTTTTGGATTTCTTAAGCGTACACACGTTAGAAACATGTGCACTCTTTACTTCATCCGGCACTCAAACATTGGATAAATCAATGGATAATTAATTAACTCATACCCTCCTACTTTCTTATATTTACAATTTCAGAGTTGAATTATTTTAATTTATAAGTACATCCCCTTCATTAGCCAGCACTTTACTTTGATTGGTAGGACGATATATACATATTAGAAGCCAAAACAAAAAGAGAAATATATTTTATACCTAGAATAAAAATTTATATATCACTATGGTATAACTACAATTGTCATAAATTAAATTAATTCTATATTTTTATGCAATCAATAATATCATACCATATTAGTTTGTATAGAGTGATTTATTTAAAGATTTTTTTATTTTTTGTATTATTTTTAATAAATTAATCAAAAGAGAATTATCTCTATTAATAGTTAGTAATGAATTTTATTTTCTTTTGCTAGAAAGCATTCCTCAAAACCCCCCTGTAATGGGAAAATTAAAATCCTAAATGCTTTCTTTCCAATTATCCAGAAATACGAGGGCCTATTTCTTTTTTTTCTTTTCTTATTTATTTATCGCCGCCTCACTATAGGGGTGCGTGTATTTAGTAAAGAAATATTTCTCTCTACGTTGATTATGGAAAACAAAGAGGGTTGGGTATATGTTAATTAGTCATAAATGTAAAACAAAGGCACTTTTGTAAGCCTTCGGTCAAGGTTAGGGGGGCCATCTTGATAAGCTTTACAAAAGTTGATACCATAAAAATAATTAATTAATTAATTATTGGCTCTGTTGTTAAAGTGAAGTTCCCTCCAGTCTCCAGATAATTAATAAAGGCTGGTTTGGTTTTTTTCCAGAACAGAATGCCTAAAATATGCCGATCATCACATGCTTTATTTATTGTCTGTCTTCAACGTGGGTAGATGAGATGACGAGACTGATTCAATTTTGAGCATTATTCTTTTAATGGATATCGATTACGTAAATTGTAAGTGTGTAAACTTCATCACATCCTGCAATTAATTAGTCTTTTAGTTTCCCCACATTTACAAAAGTACCTCAAACTAAACACACCGTTTTATTATCAATAATAGAGCTCTCTTTCAACTTTCTTTTTCAAGCAGAAAAACCAAACGTTTGAAGAATAAAACAGAATTTTTTATGGAAGTTTGAATAGGCAGCCATGTTTTAACCATGAAACAAAGACCATAGACACGCATGCACGTGTACACCAATCTCTAACTCTGTTCATATTCAGCAAGCAAAATCCGTTTTATTTACATTCTTCTAGACGCTTGGGCCCAAACACGCTGACCCATTACCTAATATTCTAATATCCCTAATTTTAAAAAATATCTAAAATACTCTCACGTTATCTTTATTAAATTAACATTTTTTTGGGTAATTTTGTGTTTGACTTTTGATTATTTGTAAGCCTAGTAAGGGTTTGTTTGGCAAGCAAATATTTCAAATGGATTAGACAATATTGGAGTATACTGGACTGCAATAAATTAAATAAATATATTTACTATATTTGATATGACACATATTATACTGTCTTATAAGCTAGCATATATTTAGTATAATATCGTGTATAATTGTATTAATATTTAATTACTTGAAATTATGTTAATAGCTAATACACGCACTTGATAGATTTGTAATTTTACAATTTTATATCTTATTTCTCCTTACACTTAGTGTATTTAGCATGTTTTATGTCTTATAATACTTAATATTATTGATTTTTATGTGTAAGGCATTAGTGAAAATGTGTTAGTGAATTTTGTATTAAAGCATAATTTTTTAGCATTTATAATTCTAAATCTTTTTAACTTTTCGCAAGATTTTAACGTAAAATCAGTGGCTAAATGTAAAAGTATCTTTAACATTTTTGAAGTGGCCATCTTAAACTTTTTAGAAAGGTTTAATTCATTGAATTTGAAATTCGTTTGGGTCTTTAAATGATTTTTTTCAAATACAAGGTTAGAAAATAAGTTCAAATTTTAACTAGAGAAGAATTTTTGCTTGACCTCTAGAGTTTTAAAAGGACATAATTAGAAGTTCCGATGTCCAAATCAGAGATTCAAAAGTCTAAATTCATCTGCATATAAAGAGCTACAATTCTTAAAACTAGGCCATGAAATGAAGTAGTGTTCCAGTCTTATTGCTATCTAGTCCAATTTCAATTTTTGGCCAGTAACTTAAGCTACAAACCTTGGTTTTAGCTGAGAATGGGTTCGTTGAAAAGCTAAGAAGTAGGGTTAAAATTTCATGAAGTGATGAAAGTCCACAATTGGTTGTATTAAGTTCAAATTTGGCTTGCAAGTTTCTGCACAAAATCTATAGTCTAAAACCAAGTCAAATTTGGAAAGAAGGGATCAGTCAAGGTAGGAAGGATTGATTTTATTCTTTAATTACAAAAAAAAAAAAAAAAAAAAGGTATACTTTTTAGTAGAGGCTTAATTGTGTATGTCTTTTTGAGAAGTTATAAAAACAAGTCTCTGTAACAAATCAGAGGAAGAAAGAATGTAGTATTACTTTTCATTTTCTTTCATGTTTTTCATTTACCATAACTAGTTAATTCTTTTTTTCTGATTCAAAGAATTCTATCAATCTTATTAGTATTATTGTAAGACTTTATTTTTCAATAAAACCATTTTTCTATTTGATTATCTATATTTTTTATTTTATATGTTAATTCTATAGTTAAATTAAATCTATAATCCGTAATTATTATGTCATTCGGTTAATGATAGCAATTAAGTAGAACAATTATGATTCTAAATTTTTGTTAAATGCTTAAAAGAAACATAGAGTGAATTAAATAAGTTGACACTTATTGAATTGTTATTCATCTTGAGCTTCTTCCTAGTGTGTCTTGCTATTAGTATATGAACGAGAATTACTTAATACCAATTAGATTGTTAAAAAGAATTAATTTGTATACTAGCTCAAATTAATAATCAAAGGGAAGATAAGCATTATTTCTACATGTTGGTAATTTTTGACTAGATATAAGTATAAGACTAAATATTTAAAAATTGATGATCAATGTATCACTTGATAAATTTTTCCTTGAATCGTAACTTCTTTTATTTGATTACTCTTTAATACAATTTTATTTTTATTATTTCTGTTTAAGTAGTTGTGAAGTAAGATTTTTTTTTCCCGTTCTAGAAAAAAAAAAAAAGAACCCTTCAATTATTCTTGAATAATCTTGTTCGCACCAATTTAATTAACTATTCTATGTGAATTTGATCTTTACTTACCGCTGCTACAAGTGTAAGTACTTTTCCCTAAATCAAAGCTTCTTTTATATGAGTTCTCTTTATTATAATTCTATTTCATTATTTTTGTTTGAGTAGTTATAAAGTAAAATTTTTTCCTTCTTCAAAATTTTTTTTTTGTATTGCATCAATTCAATTTGTTCTTGCATAATCTTGTTCGCATCAATTTGGTTAATTAATCTCTATGGATTCATCTTTTATTTGCCACTGTTACAAGTGTAAGTAGAGTAATTTATTTTAATGTATTCAACACACCTCAAAACTATTTAAAATTATATTTATATTTATTCTGCACATGAATTCTCACACAACCTGGTAAAACAGTGAAGCACATTCCATGAAGCTAATTTGGAGAAAAAAAAAACAAAATTAAAGATTGAAAAAGAAATCGCTTAAAGTCATTTCTCAACCATTTCTTTTAGTCTTTCTAATTTTCTCTTAAAAAATCCATCAAACAAATAAAAAGCATCAACTTTAATATCCATCAAATTAACAGTATAAAACAACGATACACACCTTTAAAAGAAATTAACTAGAGATAATGGCTCATGCACATTCAGACTGTTGTTGACTCTATCTTCATGTTGCGAACTTTATACATAATCTTCCTTACAAAAGTCCTCTACCCCACCATACTTCAGATTTGTATTACAGCTTCGTTGGCTTCTTCGGGCCCTATCATTCCTCCCCCATCTAGTGGAACCTTGTCCTCAAGGTCTACGGCATGAAATTGTTGGTGCAGTTGATCCTTATCTTCTCATGTAGAATCTTTGATTGGAAGAGATTCCCATTGTAAGAGAATTTTATAAACAAACTTTGATCTCCATTTAATCTAAAGATGGTCTAAAATTTTTGTTGGTTGAATTAGTATTTCTCCATCTTCATCCTACGGTGGTAAAATAGTAATCGTTTCCTCCTCATTTCCCTTCCCTCTTTTAAGTCAAAAAAACATAGAAGACTTGATGAATTAAACAATTGTCTACAATAAAAGTTTGTAAGCCACCGGTCCAATCCTCTCAATTACTAGAAATGGACCATAATAATGGTTGGCCAACTTTTGATGAACCTTTTTAAAAACAGAGGATTGCCTATATGGTAGTAACTTCAAGAGAACTAAATCACCCTTTGTAAAAAGGTCATCACGTCTCCTCCTATCAGTTAGTTGCTTCATTCTATTTTGTGCAGCAGCAAGATTAACTTTTAATTGACTGATAATCTCATCATGTATAAGTAAAGTCTTCTTTACCTCATCAACAAAAGTGGCCGCAACAGAATATCTTGGTAATAGAAGAGGATGTTGTCCGTTAAGAGCAAAAAATGGGGTCATTCCAACGGCTGAGCTATGAGTTGTATAAAACCAATATTCACCCTAAGGAAGGTACTTGCTCCAAGCATTAAGCTGTTAAGAGATGAAACAATGTAGATACTTTTCGAGACACCAATTAGTAACCTCTGTTTGACTATCACTTTGCGAGTGGTACGCAGTAAACATATGTAGTTAGTTCCTTGCAACCTAAAGTAATCCTTCCAAAAAGCATTAAGGAAAATTGAGCCATGATCACTCACCAATGTTTGAGGAACCCTATGTAATGGCACCACCATATCCACAAACACTTCAGCAACCTTATTTACCGTGAATGGATAAGCAAGGACAACAAAATGTGCATATTTGCTGAGACGATGAACCACCACTAATATTGTTGTTTTGCCATTGGAGGTGGGTAACTGTCAATAAAGTCAAGGGATGCACCATTCCATGTTTGAGATGGAATTAGCAGCGGCTAAGTGAACCCGCTAATGGACACGCTTCAATCTTGTTATTTTGAAAGATAGCAAGATGACTCACATACCTCTACGCTTTTTCTTTCATGGATGGCCAGAAAAAAAATTTGAGATAGTTTTATAAGTTCGCAACGTGCTTGAATGACCTTCAATCTTGAAGTCATGGAATTCATGCAGTAACTTGGCTTTAACATCTAAACTTGGTGGCACAATTACTTAATTTTTATAATATAATAATCAATGTTTAAAAACATACCATTTCATGGTCTCTGGTTATCTCTGTCAACTCTTTTTTTTGTTGAACATGTGGACTGTTGGCCCACTTTATTTTGAGGTCCTCCTACGTACGAAATTCAAGTATGGATATGGCATGTAACACAGGGGGGCTGTTTAGTTGGTGCGATAAGACATCCGCTGTTCCATTTTCTTTTCCCGGCTTGTACAATACTTCATACTCGTATCCCACCAGTTTGGCCACCCAACTTTACTGCTTTAGAGTCATGATATATTGGTCAAGTAAAAACCTGAAACTTTTTTGATCCGTTTGAATCTGAAACTGACACCCCATTAATTAAGAACGCCAATCTCCTATTGCTTCTAAAATTGCCAACATTTTCTTGGCGTAAACTGACCATGCCTTTTTTGAGGGACCAAAGGCCTTACTCATATAAGCTACTGACCTTCTCTATTGAAAGATAATAGCTCCAATTCCATGATCTGAGGCATCTACCTCTACGATAAATATCTCCTTAAAATTTGGCATAGCCAACATAAGAGTAGCCGTAAGAGCCCTTTTAAAATCTGAAAAGGCTTGTTTAGCAACTAAGTTAACGGTTTAGCAATTATACCATAGTTTTCCACAAACTTGTGGCAATAACAATTTAAACCCAAAAATTCCTTCAATTTTGTGACAGTAACCGGTTAAGACCATATTTGCGTAGATTCAACTTTTGAGGAGTCCACGCGTACTCCTTGATGAGTTACTATATGCATCAAATACTCTAAATCATTTTGTCCGAAGAGACACTTTGATGGTTTAACAAAAAATTTATGGTCCCCTCAGATTTTAAGGGTATAGCTAAAATGCTGAAAACGTAATTCCCAAGAAGAAATTGGAATGTCGTCAATAAAAAAAAAAAAAAATGAAACTCCTCAAATGTGGTCGAAAGATGGTATTGCATAGTCCATCTTGGAATGTAGACAGAGCATTGCATAGTCCAAATGACATCACCAAATATTCAAAATGACAGTACAAAACATGGACAAATGTATATATTCTGGATGGAGTCAAATTTGGTGATAACCGGCTCGAAGGTCAAGTTTCATGAAGTACATTGCCTGGTGCTATTCATCCAACATATCATCCACTATTGGAATCGGGAAATGATCCTTAATTGTAACTGAGTTGAGGGCCTTATATTTCGTACAAAATCGCCACGACCCATCCTTTTTCTTAACCAAAAGAATTAGTGAAGAAAATGGACTAATACTATCTCAAATAAGACCTATCTTTAACATGTCAGCAACTTATCTTCCAACGCCTACTCAATTCTTGACATTCTTTCCCTTGAACACCCATCATCAGTTTCCAATTTGTGCAGGACCTCTTTGACCTCCGTAAGTAAGTTCTTGTTCAATTTAATATAATCTTTCTCGATTGGGAGCCATGCTCTTATTTCAGTTGTGTGATTGGTGAAATTCGATGGTGCCTCCGTTTTAATGTTAGGAGAATAACAAAAGAGTTTTTAACTTTAATTCAAAAACTGCTTCTTTCAATAATGAAGTTCACTTAAATATATTCCTAGCTAACAACTTCCACTTATTCCACTACCTACTTCTATGCTAATTTAAACAGAACAAACATCGTAAAAGTAGAATAAATAACAAAAAAAACTAAACTGGAGATAATGGTTCATGCAGATTCAAACTGTTTTTGACTCTATCTTCACATTGTGAACTTTATGCATGATTTTTCTTATGTAAGTCCTCTCCCACACATGCTTTGGATTTGGCTTACGGCTTTGTTGGCTTCTTTGGACAAAAACCCGCATGCAAAACACTATTCTCAATTATGTGGCGGGCATTGATGGGAATGAGTATAATGCCAACATGTGTTTATGAGATTATGAGGTTGTTATTGAGGACGAGGTTTTGGGCTTTGGTTTTGAAATCTAAATAAGGGAATTGCACAGGTCTAAAGCTGCATGATTTTCAATTTGTATGGTTGGAGAAGATTTTGATGGTGAAGACTGAGTCTTGGTAAAGGTCAGTGGCTATGACGGTCTGATGTATGTCTATATGTTAATAGGGAAGAGAGGAGCTAAGAGAAAGCTCTTAATATAGTTCGACTTTCTAATACAATACAATACAGTTCCCTTAAATTGCCATAAGAATAAATGTCATAGGTGCTTGGACAGGGATGAACGCATTAATAGACCACATAATTCAGTGCAGTTCCCTTAAATTGCCGAACATTTTACAAAAATTTTTTAATATACTTCAAATTTCTAACACAATACAGTACAATCAACTAAACATGCCATAAGAATATATGTCACCCCTGAGATTTTCGGTGCAATATCCTAAAATTTTCTTAATTTTTCAAGAATATCCAAGTATCCCGCAAAAACACAATAAATGAGAATCTCTTTTATGACATGTCAAATTAAAATAATTGAGATTTTAATTTAAATTTTAACATAACAAGTCCCTCAATGCAATTTTACTATAAATTTTATGAGAATTTCTTTTTTCACTAAAAACTTAGTAACCCATAACAAGTGAATTTATTTTTACTGTAATTATATTATATTATGATTATTCACAAAAAAAAAAAAAAATCCAACACAATTACTCCTCTCATAAGATAAGCTAATAATCTATTAATCTTTTAGTGTTCAAATAAACAATAAATCTCATAGTGAGCTTTATTATAGCATTATAATTTTTTCCAAACTTTTAAAGCCAAATATATAAATACCTCAAATACAACCGTATAACTACAATTATTTAGTGATTAATTTTTAGACGAGATTATCATAATCTAAAGCAGAATTAAAAAGCTCTTTTATTTATAAAAAGAGATGCGACGTGTCACTGCATGAACGAACTGTAACAAGGAGCAAGAATTGATCCTAGTTTGATAAGTGTAATGAGTTTAAGATATGTTATAAACCTTTAATTCTGAGTTTGGGATATGTTATAAACCTTCAATTCTCCCAATTAAGTGAAGATATTTTAAGTTGTATAGTTCGTAAAATAAAATTACGATAGACTTTATACTAGAAGTGAACAATATTTACTTTAGTTCTTGAACTCCCATTATAATACCAGGAGTTTGGGAAATTTTACAAAATAAGAAGTGTCGAATATTTGGATTGCCAAGAAAATTAATAACAATGCTTTCATTAATGTAGATGTTGAACAATCAGAACATCTTCAGCACATTTGATGTTGTCGAGGTAATAAAATATAAAAGGATAAGATGTTGTGTCTAAATAACTCGAGGGTGAGTTGTTTTTCAAGTGGAGAGGATTGATGTAAGACATAAACTTGGTTTGCCACTAAGGGCTAACTTTCGCATACGCAGTCAAATTTTAGCCCATAATATACTATTTTGAAGCTTTCGACAACATCTGCAAAACTTGCTACATCGGCCATTTTGCTTGTCGAGTTTTTGTCAAATTTTGCTATTTAAATTTAAAAAATGCAATATTTATTTTCGTTTTTGTTATTTTGGAGAACTTTCCGTAATTCAATATTACTAAAAATAAAATTTATTTTTCTAAATTATTTGTATTACATTAAAAATTTATTGAAATTTTAAATGAATACTTTTGTAGACAGTTTAGACTTTTATGTCCAATATAGACAAATATTTTAAATATAAAATAATTGAGGAGTAAGCTGAGAGCCACCAAGCTCAAATCTTGGTGAAAGCTCCCACAAACAGGTGAGTTAACCACCTTACCAGAAATTATTTCTTTAAAACTCAAAATTGTCTTTGAAATTTGAGTTCTCAACTATCATTAAGTTTTGCTTTGTAATAATGCTCACATATATGTATGTATGTATGTCTGTATTTACATTTATATACATTATTGAATTAAATTTCTACCTCTACTCTTAGATTAATAATTCTTAAAAGTCAACTAAGTTATATTTAATAACTATAAGTAGTACCGAGAGTTCCTTAATTTTATATTTTAATTATTATATTAATAGATTTTTAATAGTTGAGATTAAATTTAGTATTTACAATTAAAAAATTATAATTAATATATATATATGTAATACAATCTTAATTATTTAAATCATGATATTAATTAATGTTATATAACTGGCGGTAAGAAATTTTGTAAAATTTTAAGACTCTTGATCCCAATCCTATAACTATTCAATAATACTAGAAATTCATACTCTTATAAAAATTGTTTTGATAAAAATTAACATAAAAGAATTATATTATTTTAAAATTTTCGTGTAATTCTTTGTCTTTTTTCTTTCTTAATATCTTTTATTCTCTTGAAAATGTAAGATATGAGATGGATATAATACTATCATGTTAATTTGCATAATTGAATTTGCATGAGAGTTTGTATTTACATTATTATTCATAACTATTTACCCTGACTATATGTTCTATAAATAAAATAACAATACTTTTCATGTCGGCACATGTAAGTGAAAAAAAAATTGACAATGTATTAATTCATTTTAGGAGTAATGAAATAACATTGAAGATGCGGCTTCTCTTCTTAAAACATATTCAAGATAACAAGGAAAATTAAATTTAAATTTTGATTAGAAAATCAATTTGAAAGTACAACTTTAATCAAACTTTATCTTTATTTATAATAATCAACAACAGATTGAATACAAATTGATAGTGCTATATTATTGTTATCTATTCATCTTTTTATTTAGAGAAAACATACTCAAAAAATTAAAAAAAAAATTCAATGATATAAAATATGTTATAACAATATAATTTTATCATATTATTATACACATGTAAATTGTATCCTTAGTATAACTATTTTAACTAACACTTTCTTCAAGTAATTAATATTCCTCGTAACTTCAAATTTATAATGAATTGATTTAAAGTTTATTGGATTTGAGAGAACAATCGACAAACAAAATAGATATACGAAGATGCACAAAAAAAAAAAATACTAACAACAACAACAATAATAATGTAGGACTTATTTTAAATATAATTTGAGTTCAATTTAAATAAATAATAATATATTTTTAAAATTTTATATCAAATTTTATTTAAAAATATTTTAAAATATTTAATAAGTCAATTATTTTTTGAATTTTGTGATCAATCAAGTCACTTAATTAAAAGCATTTTAGACCATACAAAAGAGAGGCATAAATTTGTTTAATTATAGTGGAACACAATGGTATCGATGATAAAGTGATTTATATTTCGTAAAGTAGGTTTTAAATCGAGTAAATGCAACAACTTCTTTTCTCTTCTTTTCTTTTTCTTTCTTTTATATTAAAACAAAAATAAAAAAAAATAATTACATGTACTTATTTTGATTTATGTTTGTTTATACGCTAAGAATAATGCCAGAGCGGTAAATAATATATATTATTTCATAATAGTTAATTAATTTTGTTAGGATTTAGGTTATATTGGCTCATTATATGTCAAAATAGTGTGATGTAATGTGTTATAGAATGTGAAGAAATTTGTGTGCCAGGAAAATGCTTATTGTTGGCTCGAGCACCAATCAAGGATGTACAGACAAAAATCAAAGATCATGGTCAACATGCCGCTAATTTATGACTAGAGCGAAACCCATCGCCAGCATAGCTCTCAATTTGAGCTCAAGCGAAATTCATAGTTGGAAGACAAAATCTAAGCTTCACATTCTGGTTAGAGCGGAGTGCTCTTGTACTTGAGTGCCAAGACAATGCTAACCCGGTGTTTAAGCAATTTTCTTTAGTAGGCAGCTCGTCAAGATAGTGTTAACCCGGAGCTCAAGCAGGCATCGCAAAATTATAATTTAACCTAATGAAATTTGAGTTTTGTTTTGTGACAGTCATTGCAAGTATTTGAGTTTTTCGAGCACAGACATTGTTTCCAAATGCAAGAGAGTTAATCATTCTTGGTTTTCTTAAAAGTACAAATCTAGTTCTTTGTGGATGAGATTAGTTTCATTGTTTCTTTTAAGAACCTTTGTCATGCTCTTTCACTTTAAAAATTCAACTGTAAAGTCTATAAAATTCTATAAGGTGTTGGTTATAAGAGTTATAGTATTTTGAATAGGTTGTTCTTAAATTTTATAAAAGGAAATGTTTTAGAATTTTAATAAAAAATATTGTTTAGAATGAGTCATTTAGTAATATAGTCAAAATTAAATTACAAACATTCTTGTAGAAAATTATTAATTGCAAGTTTTTTTATTCAATAAAATTTTGACGTGGCTCATGCATTAACTTAGAGAATTTTTATTTTGTGAAGAACTAATTTTTCATAAAGTTCTCCTTCAATAACAAATTTGTGTGTCTATTGGCTTGATTTTATTTATTGCTTTAAATTTATTTTGTCATTGTGCCTTTGTTGAGTTGAATTGTCTAGGATTAATTGATCTAAATTTAACAAATTTTAGTGTATTTTAATTTGTAAATAATTTCACTCTTCTCCTATTGCTAACACCTTTCAACCCTCTCAAATTTACAAAGATTTAAACTTATAGGCCTTTCAAATTAAAAGTAATCTAATTTATAAATGGGACTATTTAAAATTTTCAAAATATTCTCCACACACCCATTCTTTATTGGGTAATTTTTACTCTTATTTTTGTGATCTTGAGAAAATTTAAACTCTAATTCTTATTAAGTAATATATTAATAATTAGTTGAATAAATTAAGTTCAATTAAAAATGTATCATTTAAGGTGTTAACAAATTTGTTTTTGTTTTTAAAAATTATGTATAAATGATATGATAAATATAATAACAAATTAAGGTTGTAATATTTAAAGAATTTTGGGCATAGTTGTATGGGTGTAAAAATTAAAACAACACATGTTATCAGCTAAGCAATTTACATATTTGTCATGTTATAGAACCTCAAAAGAATCAGTTTAACAAATTTTCTATGACAAAAACATGTAACGTTGTGATTGCTTGTATTGAATTTGACCGATTGAGAGATAAGAATAAAATCTAAAGTTACTTATCCAACAATTAACCAAAGAGTTTAGGGATATCCTTATTCGATATACCAAACGTAATTATTTCTCAATTCAATCCAATTTCACAAATTTTGGGGTTGGTTTTGAAAATTATAATAAATTAACTTATTTTAAATTTCTTAATTTAGCCAATTTTGACAACAATTTTTAAAAGTATGTACGGGTTATTTTGCAATATAGATGATGTTGAAAATTGTAAAAGTTCACTCTTTATATATTTATAAATTTTAATTTTTTACACACATTTATATTGCAATAAATTATGTACATTAATAATTAATATCTTAGCATTTCACTTATTTAATTTTGTTTTTAAATAATTATTGTATTAAAATTTTTTAGTATTTAATTGCTGTTTCAAAAATATTTTATTTTTCACTTAACATAAAACTAAATATTTCAAAGATAAGGAAAAAAAATATATGTACTTGCAATAAATAGATAGTTTAAAAGTTTTTGGTAACCCCTAAAGAAAAAAATTGCTATTTAGAACAATGGGATTTCAATAATTAAAAATCAACATAAAATCTTGAACATACTTATACAAACAAGTAAGGATACAACTCTTAAATTTAAATAAAGTAAAATTATTATTTAAGAGGGCATGATTTTTCCCTCAAACTTAAAAGAGTCTTGTAATTATGTATGTATGTATAGCTATATGGAAGGGTCATTAAGAACTTTATAAATAAGTATTATACGTATTTTATTCATTCAATAATAAAGTTTACGATAGTGAAAATTCTAAGAATTTTTTTGGGTCTAAGAGACTATTTTTGCATTGAAAATAATGTAAGTTTATCTTTAAAAAAATCCTTCACATCTATTAATAATTATTTTAGAATAAAGGTGTGTATATATATATAAATTTATTATCCCACTTTTTATAGGAATAACTAAAAATTCATAAGAATGAAAGAAAAATAAATTATATAATAAAAATATGAGTTTATTGTGTTAGTTCATATACATATATATATATATAACTTGTATAAGAATCTATTTCTTGTCTTCTTGTTTTTTAACACCAACTACCGCCGTAGAAATTTGGCCACCCCACTTTTTTTCTACTACTCAATTCCTTCATCAGCTAAACGCCTGCACGTTTCATTTTCTTTTGTCGTTTATTCTTGTGTTATGGGTCTAAAATTGTCTTTGGATGTACATTAGAACTTATGAGCCCAATTGAAGAAAATGAATCCATGATCCATTTTAACAAAACCCAACTTCGGTTACTATCAAATAACACATAAAATAGGTCATAGATTTGACCATAAACTCTTATATATATATATATATATAACGAAAACAACTATTATATACAAATAAGTTTTTAAAAAATTATTATATCATTAATATTATCAAATAGGAAATTATTTTTGTTTGATCATTGAATACAAGCATCAAAACTTAAAACTCATCCATTTAAAATGCAAAAAAATAAATATTAAAGAACTTTTAAATTTTAGTAAATAAACTACAATGTTGTTAAGTGATTTAGTAGCACTTGAAGGGGACATATCACATCACTCGCATTGGAATATAGATTTCCAAAAATTGGAAGAGTGTATAGCAAAGACAAGATATAATTATATCAAACTTAAATTAGAGAGAGAGAGAGAGGGAAGAATGTTGAATTTTGAAATAGTCCTACAAACATATTGATGGAGATGTAACAATCAATTAATTTTTTACCTCATAATCGGAGGGATTTGAGCATCATCTGAAAAATATAAAATGCCTATTACTTTATTTTTTAATGAGAATTGTGTTATATATATATATATATATATTAATTTATATAGAAATTTGTTTACGTAAATTAATATAAAGGTATTATATTCTAGTAGTATGTTTTATATATTTTTTAAAAAATTATGAGAATAAAAAAACAAATTATAAAAACATGTAATATTAATATAATATTATTATATTAATTTATATTTATAATATTATTAATTTAAGAAAATGGACTTAGAAATTGAAATGTGGAGAGTAACACACCCACGATTTGTTTCAATTAGCTACATATATGTACAAAGAGAGGATATATTACAGGAAGGTTGGAGTTTTCTAACCTCATAATCAACTGATGCATGAAGAATTGCATTGAATCGAGAGCTGAAATGAAGTTTGGTTCATATGGTTCATATCATTGATGATTAAAGATTGATTACAATACATTTAATATATTATTATATTTATTTATTTATTTTAAATTATTATATTAAATATTTTAAATTTTATTTTTATGTTAAATTTTTATACATCGTGTTTTAAATTTTATATATATATATTTTACTATTTTATTTTTAATTATTTATTTCAAATTTACTTTTAAATTTTTTTTTTAAGATGTTTTAAGTTTTATTATTGTAAAAGAAAATAAATAGAGAAATAAATTTAATATGTGGTGACAGGTTCTATTTATTAAGGCAATTAAATTCCTCAAGTATTTACATATCAAACATTATACAAAAGCATTGGCAATGAAAAAACATCACAGCTTCTAATTTGAAATTGATGCATTCGAATGTTTAAAAAAGAAATGATGAAGACATTTCTCGCCAATAATAACTCTGAAAAGTAGAATTAATTAATTAATTTTTGCCAAGTCGACTTCTGGACCCCATTATTTCAAGTGATTTTCACGTGCATGCCACATGTTATACCACAAATTTCAAGCCCAGTTGTAGAGGCAAGAGTCGAAGAAGACATCTAGAACCAACATTGAAGAGGTTTTATGAGAGAAATATTGTCTTCTTGGCAAGGAATCAGATTATGAACCCACGTGAACTTCTCTCATTCTCATGTCTCAATCTCTTTTGCTTTGGACAATCTGACTTTAGGGAATTTATATACGTTTCTTTCAATGTCCATTGCTGACTGAAGACAGTATATTTCTTTGTCTAAGTCTTTCATACTGTCTTTTTTTATGTTGTTGTTTTTTTTTTTTTTTGACACTTTGGTCCCATTTGCCAATAAAATATACTCCTTTTTTTTTTTAATTTAGTTTTACAAATTACATACAGTATAAGCTGAAATTTTGAGAAATTTAAAAAGAAAGATTTTCCTACAAAGTCATGTGAGATTTAGACTATATTTCGTTCGTTACTACTATTTCACTAATACTTTTCCGGTACTCTATGCCTACGTACATAATATATTATGATAATTGTCCCACAAAATGGCATGAGAATTAAATTGCATTTTGCGAGTACTATTTTACAAGGCCGTTCAGTACTCTATTGTCTCATATTATGATAATTTTAAATTTAATTATAAATAAGGATTTAATAATACATGATTGTTTGATATTGAGCATGGTGATCAAATAAGTATAATCTCATTTATTATATTATATTTTATAAATTGATGAGATGATTTGTTGATTGATAAATGTTTAATTCTGTTGACCTCAAATCTCTCTTAAACAAATATTTTCAATAACTATTAAAATTTTTCTCTTTTATATTGAAATCTTTATTTCAATTTAGATCTTACATGATTGATGAATAAAAGATGAAAGGTTACATTAAAATTAGTCACTACCACACTTTATCTTCCAAAAGCTAATTAAAATAGAGGGCCATTCTCAATCAAAGATGCGTGCAGTTACCTTATCAGTATTGTTCATTCATAATTATTCCTTGATAAAGATTTTTTTTTTTTCTTTTAATCGTGTTGCTCTCCTCTTGTCCATTTGTGGGGTAATAACGATAACGTTAACAAAACAACTACAACTATTTAGCCTTTTATAATCATGTCCTTTTATTTTGTTTAATTTATTTCTTTTAAGAGACTTTGAAGAGTTATTGTCCTCTAGCTGCTTAATTTTTTTTACATAATATTTGACAGTTACAATATATTTTAAATTACAGCTATCCTAACGGAACCAATTGATTTGAGTATTGGATTACAAATCGAGGATATAATATATTTGCATATGACGTGAACAAGTAATAAGATATGTTTTACCCCTCAAACTTCAATAAATTTACATCAAATTCAAAATCATTAATTTTATTTCAATTTTGTGATGATGTAAGCATTGACAGAAGTTACGACACATCTCACAAAATATATGTTAATTTTGAACTTATAAAAAAATTATTAATATTTTTTAACAAAGTATTCTTTTATATTGATGGCAAACGTTATCCTAAAAATATTATAAATTAAAATAGACAAGAATTCTTATTTATATATGAATTTTAAAAATAAGATATTATTATGTTAAATATAAATTTATACAATATTGTGAGAATGATGAGTTAATAATAGATCAATTTAACAATAGAAGAGTATCATATAATTAAATAATTAAAAATATTACTTCTTGTGTGCAGAAAAAATAGTAATTGAACTTGGACTTGTAAGTGGGAATAGATAACTCTTTCAACAGACTAGTCTTTTATCATGCAGTTTATCCATAACATCATCCATAGAAGGTGGCGGTGAACATGAAGTTGTAGAGGACCATGGTGCTACTGGATGTGGAGCTGGAGCTGGCACTGGAAAAAAATTGATGACAGGTGTTCTGTCCATGACATTAAACAGAAGGGAGAGCACCCATGACATCAGAAAGAAAGGGTGGCGGTGAATATGAAGCAATAAAGGACGGTGATGACTAGACATAGAGTCCACCTCAACTGGAAAAGCTAGTGCTACTAGAGCCGCTACATATGAAAATCAAAGTAATGAATACCATTCTACCATCAGTAGTTTAATAAAACTAACATAAAAGTGGTCAAATAGATACATTTTCAATTATTATTGTAGTTAGGACATAATCATAAAACATATTGTAGCTAGTGGATATTAAGTAAGAAGTTAGGTAGTTGACGAATAATAACATGTTAATTTATTTTAACTGTCTCATTTTTAAATTTTAACTATAAGGACTAAAAAAATTTAAAATTACAGTGCATTTTTGAACAATTGTATTTTGTAAAGTATAAATTTTTTTTTTGTTTTTTAATAACTCAATTTTGATTTGAGACAATTTTGAGGTTAAATTACTATAAAATATGAAGAGGTATACGTTGCGTATGATATAAGTTACTGGATTTGAGGATTATTACTCATAATTTAGAACTATTTTTTAAGAATGAGCGATATAACTCATCATCATGTGTAATTAATAAAATTAGTATCTTTACATAATAATAATTTATTTGAATGCATATCACACTCTTGTTGAAAAATGTACCAAATAAAAATATTGAAAAAATAATTATTTTCTCTCTTTATAAAGTTAAAATAGGATTTTGTAGCACAATAATAGTGCAAAATAAAATACTAGAAAAACAAATAATTGTAACCATAAAATAGACACTAATTTTTTTACGTGAAAAATTCATATGAAAAAAGTTACGAGATAATAGTATATTATCAACTTTCACCATATTAAATAATGTAATTATAATTAATTTTTCTCTAAAATAACACTAAAGGCTCACAACATAAAGAAATGATATTTTTGACTTTTCACAAAAAAATAACATAAAATAAAATAAAATATCTCACTAAGTATTGATTTATTAAAGGAAGATTAAAAAAATTATAACTATTTAGTTGTTAGTTTTTACTCTTGCAACTTCTTCCCTTTTCCTAACTTCCTTTGTTTATTCTTCATTTATAATACAGTCTTGTGTTTTTGTGTTTTTATTTTTTTTAAAATTTCATAACCTCTTTAACATTTATTTTTTATGAATTTGTTTGTATAGGATTTAACTTGTTTTTTATTTATTTGATTAGAATTTTTTTTCGTTTAGGGATTCTTTTTTATTGTTAGATTGGGTAATATTGACGAAAAAAATCTAAATTTAGTTTTTCTATTTTAACTTAATAATCAATCAATTTGCATGACTAATTAATATATATATGTTTTTTTGTGAGACTTGGCACAATTGAAGAAAAGAAAAAAAATTTTGAGCCCAAAAAATTTTAATTGAGTCATGACCCATTTTTTTAAGTATAAGCATGGGTAAACAGTGGAGAAATTGAAAGAAGATTGTAGAACCTATGGAGAAAAAAAAAAAAAGAAAGAAAAGAGAGAGGGAAAGAGAGAAAGGAAAAAAAGAGAAGAAGAAAAAAGAGAGAAAGGAGGAGAAGAATAATAGGAGAAGGAAGGTAAGAAATTGAAGGTAACAATTCTATTTTTCTTTACTTTGAAAAGAAAATTATTTATTCTAATATAAAAATTATTAAAAATTAAAGAAAATAGATGAATTTTGTTTTGATAGTTTAATAGTTAAAATTATTATTATTTTGAGTTATTGAACTTTAAATCGATTTTAGATTAAATATAGTAGTTTGATCGATAAATTTTTCAAAAATTATTGAAAATTAGGTAAAAATTTGTAAAATTTTGATTGAGGATAAAATTATAAAAATTGTAAAAATTTTATTCTATTTTATAAATTAAAAGTTTTATGTGTAAATAGTTAAAAAATTTTAAGGTTAAAATAAAAATTTTTATAATTTTGTAGTGAAATGATAAATTCTAATAATTTTGGGTCTTTAAAGTAAATATTTTTAGAATATTTTTATAATTATCTATATTATAGAATTTTTTTGTAATTTTCTATTAATAATATTTTCATTTTAGAGATTTAAAATTTTAGAATTTTCTAGAACATATTTTAGTTGAATTTTAGGTTAAAACTTTATTTTTATTTTATTATAAGTACTATAAGTTATTAGTCATTTTAACGATTATATATTAATTTGAAAAGTAATACTATATGGTAATAGTGAAGAAAAAGAAAGAGCAAAAAAGTTATAAAAGAACATGCATCTTTTGATTTAGGTATGTAATTCACATATAATTAAATATTTTAATATTTTAAAAACTAAAAAGTAAGATTTTACATTAAATTTTTTATAAAAAAATTATATTTCAATAACATGATTATTATTTTATCTTGTTTTATATAAATTTTTCAAGAATTTAGCAATATTATTATTGTGTAATTATACTTGTGATATTTACAATATTGTAAAATAACATAAATAAATTATTTTATCATTATCGTATGTGATTGAATCATAAAAGAGTATACAACCTTTAGTTTAACACTGATAACTATAGACTTGATTTTAAACTCACGGTGAAAATTTATAAATTTAAAATCATAGGCAACGGTCCTTGGATATAAAATGCTTAAAATATACAAGTTATACATTTTTTGGATGACAGTTCTTGAGAATGGTGCCCAAAAATAATACATTGCATACAGTGATAACTAAATTGTATCATTGTTGTGCTATTATTGTTTATGCTTATTTACGTTTATTTTGATTTAATTAATTAGAAATATAATTATTATTAAATTTAAAAAATTTCAATTATATGTAAATATTTACGGAGTTTTGACTCGCATCTTATTTTTCAAGTCCTTTTAGAGCAGTCAAAAATAAGTAAATTTGAAGGAAATTATATTTTTTTGCTAGATATATTTTGAAAGAATATTTTTCAATGTATGTTATATTGGTCAGAATATTGTAAGGAGACTATTTATATTTAGTTAAATAAATATGTTATGTTTTAACGTGATATGATGAATTTTGTTGTGGTGATAGTTTGAAATTTTATGAGAAATATTAAAAGTGTTATAAAATTTTAATTACTTATAAGTCTATATTGATATTGCCCATGTATAGTAAAAATTTTACCAAAATATTTCGAAATTCATTCTTTTACTTTAAATTATTTCATTAAATCTTAATTCATGAACTTAAATTTTCGAAGCATGACAACTTAATATTAGAGTTTCAGTTATACATTCTGTAGACATTTTAATATAAATAGATAATAATTGTACTACTTTAAGCCTTCAATTGTTATTCTTTGTATCTTATATATTTATATCTTATGGTATTATTTTGTTGTTTAACCTTCTTGCATAGCGAGGATTAAATACGATAGGTAGATATG
Source organism: Swietenia macrophylla (assembly GCA_032401905.1). Classification (NCBI taxonomy): domain Eukaryota; kingdom Viridiplantae; phylum Streptophyta; class Magnoliopsida; order Sapindales; family Meliaceae; genus Swietenia; species Swietenia macrophylla. Next base: position 2,148,030 of record CP135560.1, on the reverse strand, counting down.
TGTCATTTGAAGTGAACATATATGTCGGGTAAATTTCTTATAAAAGATTTAAGAATAAACTACCACCATAACAAAATCCATCACATCACATTAAAATAAAATATATTTATTTAACTAAATATGAATAATCTTCTTAAAATGTTCTGACAAATACGATATACATTGAAAAATATTCTTCCAAAATATATCTAACAAAAAGACATAATTTTCTCTAGATTTACTTATTTTTGATTGTTCTAAAAAGACTTGAAAAATAAAATGTGAGCCAAAATTTTGTAAATATTCACATATAATTGAGGATTTTCAAATAAATTTAATAATAATCATACTTTTAATTAATTAAGTTAAAATAAATATCTATAAGTATAAACAGTAATAACACAACAATGATACAATTTAGTTATTACTATATGTAATGCATAGTTTGGGAGTATTATTTTTAGAGATTGTCATCTAAACAATGTGTAATTTGCGTACTTTAAGAGTTTTATATCTAAAAACTGTCGTCCATGATTTTAAATTTGCGAGCTCATCGTGGGACTGAAATTAGGTTTATAGTCACTGGTGCTAAATAAAATAATTTATTCATGTCATTTTACAATATTGCAAATATCAAAAGTATAATTTAACAATAATAACATTACTAAATTTTTAAAAAATTTATAAAAAATAAGATAAAATAATAATCATATCATTAAAATATAATTTTTTCATAAAAAATTTAATATAAAACCTTACTTTTTAGTTTTTAAAATATTAAAATAATCAATTATATGTGAATTACCTACATTGATTAAAAGATGTTTGTTTTTCTATAACTCGTCTGGTCTTCCTTTTTCCTTCCTAAAAAATCACCTAGTATCACTTTTTAAATCAATACATAATCACTAAAATAACTAATAATTTATATTATTTATAATAAAATATGAATAAGATCTCAATCTAAAATTCAACTAAAATTTGGTCCAAAAAATTTTAAAATTTTAAATCTCTAAAATGAAAATATTAATAGTAAAAAATTACCAAAAAATTTCTATAAAATAAATAATTATAAAAATATACCAAAAATATGTACGGTCAAGGATTAAAATTATTAGAATTTATCATTTCACCATAAAATTATAAGATTTTTTATTTTAACTATAAAAGTTTTAACTATTTACGCATAAAACTTTTAATTTATAAAATAGGATAAAAATTTTACAATCTTTGTAATTTCACTCTCAATCAAAATTTTATAAATTTTCATCTAATTTTCGATAATTTCTAAAAATTTTACCTATTAAACTACTAAATTTAATCCAAAATCTATTGATCTAATTTAAAAACTTAAAATAATAATAATTTTGACTATTAAACTATCAAAACAAAATATATCTATTTTCTTCAATTTTTAACAATTTCTATACTATAATAAATAATTTTTTCTCAAAATAAAGAAAAATAGAATTGTT
>CP135560.1:1943052-2142017 GCA_032401905.1 Swietenia macrophylla | reverse complement strand
ATTTTAACTATAAAAGTTTTAACTATTTACGCATAAAACTTTTAATTTATAAAATAGGATAAAAATTTTACAATCTTTGTAATTTCACTCTCAATCAAAATTTTATAAATTTTCATCTAATTTTCGATAATTTCTAAAAATTTTACCTATTAAACTACTAAATTTAATCCAAAATCTATTGATCTAATTTAAAAACTTAAAATAATAATAATTTTGACTATTAAACTATCAAAACAAAATATATCTATTTTCTTCAATTTTTAACAATTTCTATACTATAATAAATAATTTTTTCTCAAAATAAAGAAAAATAGAATTGTTATATTCCTTTTTTTACCTTCCTTCTTCTATTCTTCTTCTTCTCCTTTTTCTTTTTCTTCTTCTTTCTCTCTCTTTTCTTTTTATCTTTCTTTTTCTTTCTCTTTCCCTCTCTCTTTTTCTTCCTTTCTTTTCTCTTCTTGTGGGTTCTATAATCTTCTTTCAATTTATCTATTATTCACCCATAATTATACTCAAAGAATAAGCCATGACTCAATTAAAATTTTTTAGGCCCAAAATTTTTTTCCTTTTCTTCAATTGGGCCAAGTCTTATAATCTTTCCCTCCTCCCTTTATAGGAAATTTTGTCTTCAAAATGTTAATAAACTTACTTTTAGTTTTGAAATAAATACTCAATTTGCTCAACCTACTATTCAACAACTAATGCATTGGTTTTTGTATTAAAAATTGGTGGATTTAATTTTCTCAATTCACTTAGTGCTAACGTACTCCTAATTTCAATATTCCTACTACAATCAGATAGTCCACTATTTGTAAAATCGCAAATTACACTAATAAATTCTTATATAGTCTGATAAAATTCTCCAAATTTACCTCTTCCTGATGAAGAAGATGATACAACTTCTTTATTATCATCAGACATATTGAAATGTATAACACAACTCATAATAGTTAAAATAGAATAACAAAATAGATGCAATATTATATTACAACAAAGCATGTTACTATAAAACTATTGTACATATATATAAATATATATATTTTATATATACTACAAAAGTTTACGATATAAACAAAATTAAATTAAATGCACCAAAAATATAAGTTTAAGCAGCTTGATATATATATATATATATATACAGAACTAATCACTAAAAATATACTCAAAATTATAGATAAAACATTCTTTCTTATCACTTAACTTTTCACCACTTCGCATATTTCTGTTCAACAATAATATGTTTAAAAGGTTTTTTCATTCTAGTAGGGAAAGGATCTAATTTTATTAGTCTCATTTCACTTGTCTCAATCACGGTATCTCTTATTAATTTTTTAGTCCAATCACTTTTAATTTGTTTGACATTAAGGAATCTTTTAGTGAAAAATAAACATTCGGTTACGAATTTATTTTGATTATCCCTTTTTTCATATACTCATAAACCCATTAGTGCATCTCGCACTCTATTTCTAGTTGCCCTTAGACCAAAATTAGTTTCTATGTAACATATTTTGGTTCTAGCCAATATTGCTTTCACCTTATTTGCATGAAATTATTTCATGAAAAATATTGAGAGTATTATAGAATTTTAATTATTTACAAATTTATATTAATATTGCCCATGTATAGTAAAAACCCTATCAAAATATCAACAACCTCATTCTTTCACTTTAAATTATTGTATTAAACCTTAATTCACGAATCTAAATTTTAAGAACGTGACATTTTTCATATTGAAATAAAATACCACCAAAATGTGTTGCTTTACAATTTTGGCTTGAAATATGGAAAAGAGGTGGTCATTCACATGCCTTTTTATGCAATGTACAACATAAACTACTGTTGGAACTAGGAAAATTAATTGCCACACTGTATTTTACAACTATCCATTGAAATCACATTGGGAAGTTTGCATATTTTGTCTTGTGTCTTTATTTCATGTTGAAAATTTTTAAATCTAGGCCTTAGTATATGTGAGGGAGCAAAAGTATTTTACAAAGTGAAAGTAAATTACAAAAAAAAAAATTATTAGCAAAAAAAATCTTATCAAAAATTCTTTATAGTGAAAAAATCCTTTAAAGTAATACAAAGGCATCAAAATATTTCATTGGTAAGGAATTTACAATTGGTGATTTAGTATAAGAACTCTTAATAGTTATATTTGATTATCTTAAAAAGTAATCCACTTCAAATAGTCTCATACTATCCTTAAAACTCTAAAATTTTCTTTTGTTAATGGAATCTATGAACAACACATTTGCAAGACTAGTACTCTAATCATTAATAATAATTAGACCTTTGAAGTTTTCTCAGTTGAATTTGATGTAATCTTGAACAACATATTCATAATATTGAAACTTTAGCAACCAATGACAATAAGAAATCTAAAGACTTCTCAATTAGGTTTAATGTAAAGATAATAGTAGTATTTATCAAGAGAACATATAAAAAGAAAAAAAATCATTCACTAAAGAACTCATTAGACTTTTTTTGAGAAGAAGATAAGAAAAAGTTGTAATAACCTTTTTTTTTCTTTTCCAAAATGAAAGAATATATTTTTATAAGATTTAACTATCAAAAACACATCATAAAGAAATTAGATTTTAGGTTGAAAAACAAACTTCCACTTAAGTGGAGAACTAACGATATCTTGGTGAACAACTCAGACACATTGTGTACTCGAGCAAAAAGCCAGTGCTAGACTAATAGACGATCTGCTTGAATAGCCACTTGGTGCTAAATTGACGGATACATTGTTTCTAATGATTAAAGACCCTTAATGTTTATGCTCAAGCCAATGCATGGTGCAAGGTTGACGATTGCATTTTGTTTACTCAAAAACTAGCTCAAACTTAACCATTTTTATGTTGAATGACCCAACATGAAACCTAAATCTAACGCATGTAGCTATTGTATAATCAAGTGAAGTTCAATTCTTATTAGTTTGTAATTTTAGGGCTTTTGTTATATATGGTGTACCCAATTTATTTATTTATTTATTATTTTAAAATTTTAATATTTGTACATTATCACTCATCTTTATTCAAAATTTTTTTCTTTAATATGTTATATTTAATTAATCATTAGACCAACTTGAATTTCAAAATATTTATTTTGACATATATTATTACTTATGATTGTATTCTCTTTCAAATAAAAGCTTGTAGCCATTAGTTGCACTAGTGAACTTTTTAGAATAGTAAAAAGATTTAGTAAAACTTTTAGATAGGTGAAAAGTTATCGAGTTTGAATTCCACTTTCCCTAGTAAAATAATGATATACTTTTTATGAAATAAAAAATCGATGTTTGAGTTGCAAGATGATCTTAATCTCTTATATATCTCTAATTGACTAATTTTAAAAAAAACATAAGATTTTGTTGCGAGAATTTCAAAATTGTCTAACATTACTTAAATAAAATATAAAATTAAAAATTGAGATATTTAATGTTATTTATTTTTTATTTGATAATATTATTTTTCTTAAAGAAACAATGTGAGTGGTCATTGTGTGTCTATTAATTTAGGTACATAAAATAATAGTTGCCAACTAAATTTTAGACGAGCATTGTGATATTTGATTATAGTTGTGTAGAATGTGTATACCTATCCACATGATTAGATTAACTTGTGTAATTCGCTAAATATATTAGTATTAAATAAAGGAAAATAAGCCATGCCATACTTGAATTATATTACATCGCACCATGACCAATTCAAGTATGCATGTTGATGATTATAAAGGTCTAAAATAATTAATTCATTTTCTAATGAAAAGAACAAATTCGAGTCAAATAATTAAAATAAAATTTAAGAGGACATAAATTAGTTCACATAATATTAGAGGTATACATAGCAAGAAAATTATTGAAGAAAAAATTTAGATATTTATTGATAATTAGGGAAATTGGTGTATATCTCTATATGCGAATTTGAATCCCCTCTTCATTTTTTTCCTTTCTTATCTTAACAAGACGATGATATATGATATATTTAATAATGAACGGTTTATATTATATTTTAAATTTTTTAATTTATATCATGAAACATAAAGTTAATCTATAAATTTTTATTAATATATAATTTGAATAATTCATTATTAAATGTGCCATATGTCATCTGATTAAATGATAAGGAGGAAAAAGATCAAAAGAGATCCAAATCTCTCTTTATATATTACAATGCAATTCAGTAAAGAGATTTGTAATTATTTATCCATCTCATAGTTACATTTAAGTCATTCATATCGAAGAAGAAAAGTGCTATGTAATTGATTCGTATCAAATAAGAAAAGTGGTAAATTTGTGGTTATCTATCCATCTCATAATTACCATGTAATTCAGTCATTCAAAAAAAAATGAGCAAGTTTATATTCATTTATCCATCTAATTACCATATAATTCAGTAATACCAAAAGGAAAAATCATAATATAATATTTCGTAGTTTTATTTCTCACTGTTTTAAGCGTGCACTTGAAAAAAATTCAACTGAAAACAAGTGGCTAAAAATAACATTACAATAAATATTATAAATAATCTAAAAAATAATGTGTGTACGTGATAAAGAGGGATTAAAAACGACTAACAATATCTATACTGAACTTTTTGTTTTTGTTTCGAACAACAATTGTATGCATCACAAATTCTATAAAGATATTAACGAATTCCATGTAATATCGTAACTAAATCATATCAATCAACAATCGTCCTCTTATAACAAGTAACTTTAAATTATTTTTATTGTTGTTAATGTGACGGATGTAATAAATTCTATATATAGCATTAATATTGTTGAGTAAGGTAATTGTAAATTAAGTATACTCATAATCAAGAAAAGATATAAAAGGTTAAATTAAGTATACTCATAATCAAGAAAAGATATAAAAGGTATCTACTAATGGGGTCCTTAAGAACAAGCAGTTTCAATTTGCAGAAGAGACAATTCATAAAAGGTAAGAACAACTAATTAGGATGGAGACTTGTTGTAGCAAAGCAAAAACATTTTATCTTAATTCGTTCAAGTTCCCAAAGGAAAGTGACCAAATATAAGGTTAAAAGGGTGTCCACTCGTCTCTGTTGTTGGCTCAGCGCTCGTCTTTTATGTTCTTGTCCTTTCTTTCTCTTCTCACTATTTTTTAAATTCCTCTTCTATCCCTTCTGTTTCAGTCTTCAAATGTATTTGCTTAATATTTTCTATACTCTTATCTTCTTTTTTGGTCATATATAATTACAGCTCTTCAGACTTTTATATCTACAATTAGTCGTGAATAACAACTTTGCAATATCTTTATTTTTGTTCCATAAATAGTTTGTTCAAATGTCTCCGCAGACTCTGCCAATGGATTCGAAAGATTCAAATCTTCTCCTGCGTCCGCCATTGATGGAACAACAAGAACAGAAGAAGAAAAACGAAAATGGGGTTTTTGTGTTTGATCATACCAAGCTGCAAACACAAGCAAACTTGCCCACTGAGTTCATTTGGCCAAACATGGACTTAGCTGGTACTCAGGAAGAACTCAACGAGCCCTTGATAGACCTAGAAGGATTCATAAAAGGAGATGAAAGAGCAACAACCGACTCCGTCGAGCTGATTCGAACAGCTTGTGAGAACCATGGATTCTTTCAAGTGATCAAACATGGCGTCGATGTAAATCTCCTGAAGGCAGCAGCTAAAGAAATTGATACTATTTTCAAACTTCCTCTTGAGAAAAAGCTCAGCATTCCCAGAAAGCCTGGCTCTGTTGCGGGATATTCTAACGCCCATGCCGATCGTTTTTCATCAAAGCTGCCATGGAAGGAATGTCTTTCGTTTCCATATCATGAAAATGATTCCCAGCCTATTGTTGCTGACTACTTCAAATCTGTTTTGGGACATGATTTTGATCGCACAGGGTAAGCTCATGAGTAAACAAAACTCCAGCTTTGATTAACTAATTAGTTATTTCATATTATCAACAGTTATAACTGTTTGATTAATACCGTTTTAACTGTGTTTTCTCTCTCTCTATCTCTCTTTTTTAACTGTTTGATTAATACCGTTTTAACTGTGTTTTCTCTCTCTCTATCTCTCTTTTTTAACTGTTTGATTAATACCGTTTTAACTGTGTTTTCTCTCTCTCTATCTCTCTTTTTTAATCTCCTGTAAATTCAAAACTAGATTTCAAGAATGACATGATGTATTGCTTCAAAAATTTTACTAGTTCGACTACAGATTTTTTATCTTCTCTAGATGATTAAGTATGTTTTGCACGAATTTTTTGAATGATTTGTAGGTGGGTGTATCAAAAATACTGTGAAGCAATGCAGAAATTATCAGGGGTGATTTTTGAGTTATTGGCAGTGAGCCTGGGAGTTGATCGTATGCACTACAAGAATTTTTTTGAAAATGGAAGCTCAATCATGCGATGCAACTATTATCCTCCTTGCAATAATTCAGGCCTTACTCTTGGTACTGGCCCTCACTCTGACCCAACTGCTTTAACTATTCTTTACCAAGACCAAGTTGGAGGGCTTGAAGTTTTTGCAAATAACAATTGGTACACAGTACGACCCCGCCCCGATGCCCTAGTCGTTAATATTGGCGACACTTTCATGGTAATTTTCAATTAATAGATTTCTTATTTATTTATTTTAGATTTTTCTCCTTTTTTATGCATTTTAAGAATATATTTGAAATCAATTTGATGCAACACATTATTAGGATGATAAACGAAAAGGGTGCATGTAAAACTTTTTTCATAAGTATATGAATTCTTTTCGAAAAGGAAGGTTTTTCAGTGTTTGTTGAGAAAATAATTCAAAGTAGTTTTATTGATTAAAATGATTCAAGTATTTGATCAAAACACTGCTTTTGACTTGTAAAGGACAAGATTTATTATGTGACAGTGTTAATCAAGATTTTTGTTGTTAAGATTAAGACATCAAACAGCTTTTCGAAGTCACATAAGACGTACTGTACACTGCAGACGCAGCGTGTTTGATATAACTCTTTTTATTAGATTTATAGCTAACTATTTTCAACTTGGTAAACAGTTTAAGATTTGTGCAACCGTAATCCAATGGGTAGAAAGTGTTTTCTCGCAACACATGTGGGGCCTCTAGTACGAAAACACTGTAGTTTGAAATGAAGTTTGGTTAATTTTTTAAGGAATTATGTAGTGGAATGTTGTTTAGAACCCTAATAGGACAGAACCAACTAGAATCTTAAAAAATTTATTGTATGCATGCATATTCATAGCATATATGTGTATGTCGTAGAGTGAAACCTATGAGTAAAAATGTTAAAACAAATACTTCCGAACTTAAAACATTATATTTAATACTTGAAACGTTAAATTTATCATCATACTGCTGTATCAAATGTTAACAGTAAAGCCTGTATATTTTGTTACGGCCTTAGTTTAAGTTTATATCTTTTAAAATACCAACGTTTGGATAAGAAAAAGTTTATAAATATAATATATGCATAAATAGTAGGGATGTGATAGGATTTTTATTTGTATAACGTAGATGAAATAGATGTAGATAGACAAATGGATAAATGTAAGTGTGTGCTGGTTGTTTGTTTAATACGTAGGCATTATCTAATGGGAAATACAAGAGCTGCCTGCATAGAGCAGTAGTGAACAGAGAAAGGGAGAGAGTATCAATGGCTTTCTTCGTTTGTCCGAAAGAGGACAAAGTGGTGAGCCCACCACAAGATCTTGTTCGCAGAGAGGGGCCAAGGATTTACCCGGATTTCACATGGTCAGATTTGTTGGCTTTCACTCAGAAACACTATAGACCTGATTTTGTTACACTACAAAGCTTTGTCCACTGGCATTTGTCTTTCAAAAACACCTAACTTCATCTCTACTTAAGGTGTACAACCGGTCTGCTTCTGCTTCAATATAAGGGCTTCTCTCTCTTCGTAAATTCTCAGTCAGTGCAGTAAAGTGAGATTTGAGTATTATTGGAACAGTTTGTAAAGCTAGCAATTAATATTTTTATTTTATGTGGTTTATTATTGCTGATTTCTATGTAGTAGGTATTATATGTATTACCAAAGGTTAATTTTCTCATATCATGTGTAGTTGTGTGATGTGGGAGCATATGCATGCATGCACATGCATATGCATATGCTCGATTGCCTCATACACAAGTGATTTAATTTGAATGAGAAAGTATTATTTATATTGCTAAATTATTGCAGCGGTGTGTTAGCATATGCAAGCGTGCATATGCATATGCTCGATTGACTCATACACAAGTGATTTAATTTGAATGAGAAAGTATTATTCATTTATATTACTAACTTATTGCAGCAGTACCACTAGTTAATTCAAGAGTTGGTGAAGCAAAATGTTTGTGGAGGCCCATTCCAAAATAAATTAAGTTAAATTTTAAATGCATAAAACAATTCTTGGAGAATATTCAAAATTAAATTTTAACATATAATATACATGTGAAGTGATCTAATTATTCAATAACAATTAAAATTAACAATCATCGTTTTTCTACTCATATACTTACTAAATGATTAATATATGTCACTTGATAAGTAAAAAATTTTACATAAAATTGAGCATATTATATTATTCGCACATTCATTTAAACACAAATATATTGTATAAATATTATTATATATGATTAAGAAAAAAAAAAAAAATATATATATATATATATATATATATTATTTTCTATGAAACCAATCTCATCTCATTGAAGACCCTTTTTTTCTCAAGAAAGTAGTAATTTGTGGCAAATGGTTAAAACAAACATTGGTGTACTTATTGACAAGTACATTAAAATAGTCGACTACATAATATGAAGTTAAAGAACAAGATCTTCAATATTATTTGAAATGTAATACAACCTTTAAACAAATTATTTTATTGATATTAGACCAATATATGATATTATAACTATTTATGGTTCAATGTTACTAATCTATAGATGCCATTCAAATATATTACTAATAATTATATGACCAGTTTACTGCATTCTTTGTCAATATAAGCACTTATACACATGCATGATTCCATATAAAATCATAATTCATTGAGTGGGATGTTCTTAATAAGAATGCCATGTAGGTCCAAATTTCAAAGTTTGTGAATCGAGACAACAACATTTTGTACTTCAATGCCAACATGACAAAAATTTGAGGCCCCCCTTTTACACAAAAAAAAACCTTGAAGGACAACTCATTAGCTTAACCATGATGTTTCCATTTTACTACAACTCAAACTAGCTAACTAAATTGTTTCTAGTTTGTTCCATTATTATTTATTTTGGTTTGGAGACAAAACAAACCCTAATCATTGATCTTGGTTAGTCATGTCCTTGTCCTTTCAAGAAAGGAAAATATCAATATCTCATTTATGTTGTTGATTTTAGATGTTGCCCAACTTAGATCATAAAATTCATGATCATACATATAGAAGTAAACACCCCCAACATTACAAAATTTGTGGGAGCTACCTTGTTTTGATACTCCATCAAATATGCAAAAATTTTAATTGCACATTTTTTGTTTTATAACTACATATGAATATTGTTACCTTAGATAAACCCATGAATCTTGGATAGGGATAAAGATAGCAAAGTCTAAAATTTTCAAATTACAATTATAATATATCAAATTATAATAAAATACTAGTTTAGGATTCCCTCTTGATTTAAAGTACCAATCACATTTATTTATACTAGTAAAAACTTTAATCAAAAGAGAGTATTGATCAATTAATAATAACAAAGTATATAATAAATGAATAAATCTTAATTATACGTATTAATAATATACTTGTATTAAAAATTCTTCAAAATTTTGAACAAACTCATATTAAATGAACATTCTATGGATTTAATATACTATATTAATATTCTTATTTATATGGTAGTATTCCCCTTTAATAAATCCAAAAGAACTTGATTGTCTTTGTTCAACCTTATATTTCACCATCTTAGATTTCTACTTCTCTATAAAACAAATAAACTTGATTTTAGAAAAAAGAACTAATTAATAATATTTTAAAAATTAGACCAATGATGACATCCCTGCCACATACACAAACACAATTAAAGATTGCAACATAAGGGTTATTATTACATTTTTAATAAAGACACATAAATACTAGTGAAGTGAGGGGGATATTAAAAAATTAAGGGACAAACACAAAATACTTTTTAAGGATCCCATAAGGTAATATTTGGAGAGGAGTTTACATCCTTTTAAGAAGTTTGTTAAAAAGAAATATAGCATATCATCATGCTATCCCTAATGTATTTTGGGACCAATTAGATCTTTAGGTTAGCTCATTTGTGAATAAAATTTAGTGTTTAAGTATCTTTCCAAAGTCATATGATGATAGGTGTTTTGATAATGTTGTGAAGAAGTCATTAGATAGGTTTTAGAGGCTTAGTACTTGACTAAAGCTTGATGAGAGCTCAGATAGCCCTAAAGAATTAAATTCAAAAAGATTGGCACTCAAGCAAACTTTCTTGCTAGACTTACGCTTGACAAGTGCTCAAATGGCACTTAAGCAACTGCTTTCCAAAAGCTCAGCACTCAACCTTTACTAGACTTTCACTTGAGCAGTCAATTTACTTAGACAGACCGCTCAACCACCATTAGACATCCGCTTAAGAATTTCTATGAAAAATATAAAATCCAAAGTTGTGGGTTTAAGGTTTTTAATTGCTATTTTTGTGTTTTCCTTATTTCTTAAGCTTAGATCATCTTCTCAGCATATCATAGCCTTACTAACCTAATTAACTTTCTAGAATCACAAATCTTACCTTTATTATTGTGATTTGTGTTTGATTATTCTTAGAAATCATATTCACAAAACTTTTTCTATTTAAAAACCTAATTTTGAGCTTTCAAAGTTTTGTAAGGTGTTGATAGTTAGAGTTTTGGTCTTTGAACGTATTGTTCACAAATTCATAAAAGTAGAAAACAATTAGAATTCTGATTATTAGGATTATAAAATCACTAGTTCTAAGTTTTTTCTTTTTAATGAAGTTTTCAGTGGTTTCTGGATAGCTCAGATAGTTTTTATCATATGAAACGTTCTTCGTAAGGTTTTCTTTTCTTACCAAATCCTTGTGTTTAATTTTATTAATTACTTTATTGCTTATCTTAATTGAATACATTGCTAGGATTTGTTTATGGTATGAATAGATTGAATAGTTTAGAAATTTATTAGTTTTTAGCTAATTTAGAAGTAGTAAATTTTAATGTGTTTCACTTTTTTAGGTTATTTTAGGTCTAAATTAAAATAATTTCAATTGATATTAGAGCTTAATATCGGTTTTTAACCCTTATAATTAGTCTAAATAGAGAATAAGTTTAAATATTACTTTGTTCTACCTTATTTTAATAGGAATAACTATCTTTACCAGAAAGTTACGATAGAGATGAATGTATTTAGATGTGTTATGTGAAAGCTTGAAGTCCCTTTGTGGTCATCATTGATAGTGTGACTAGTTTTAATGAATTTAGTAAATAGACTAATGATAAATTAGCTTAGTCAAATAATAAGGCTATGAATGCGATTGTTATGGTTATTTCACTTCATGAATTCAAAATAATATTTATATGTGAGGTTGCCAAAGATGTTTTGGATATTCTTGAGATTACCTATGGGAAAATTAAAACTATTAAGAATTCAAAACTTTAAATTTTGACTTCTAGCTTTAAAGAGATTAGAATGAAAAATGATAAAACTTTCGATGAGTTCTATGCCAAACTGAATGATATAATGAACTCTAGTTTCAATTTAAGTGAGAGGATTTCTGAGAATCAAGTTGTTAAGAATGTTCTTAAAAGTATACTAAAGAGATTTGGATCTAAGATCACTACCATATAAGAAAGTAAAAACTTAGACTTAATTAGGATAAAGGAATTAGTTAAGGTATATTTAAATAAAGAGTTAAGTGACGATAAAGAGATAGCCTTATTTGTTAGAAAATTTAAGAAATTCTTCCGTGTTAAAAAAAATTCTCCTAGTAATAGTCAAAATTTTTCAAAGATAAAAGAACTTACCTAAAGGTTCTAAAAAAGATTAAAAAAACATCTCAACCTCTACAGTGTGATAAGTATAAAGGTTTTAGTCATTTTAGAATTAAGTGTCCAAATTTTTTGAAAGGTAAAAAAGTCATGAATGCTTCCCTTAGTGATAACTAGTCTAGCAAAAAGACTAGTGATGAGTCTTCTAAAGATAAGTTTAACAATATCATTGCCTTTATTTCATCAATTAATCCTAAGTCTTTATACTCACTTAATTTTGAGTTTAAAAATAAGGAAGATTTTAGTGATACTTTTGATAAGATTTACCAAAAGAGTGTCAAACTTAAAAAGGTAAACAAATTTGTCCTAAAAAAACTAAATGGTATTGAATTAGAAAAAAAAAGGCTTTTTGTTAGACTTAGAGAATAAGAGTAATGTGTTGAGAGTTTGAAATAGCAGAAGCTAGAACTAGAAAATTAAGTTAAAGCCCTTGAAACTGAGTTGACTGATGTAAAATCACAACTCTTAAATTTTTCATCAAGACAAAGAAGTTAAATAAGATGCTCAGTGTAGGTTAAACATCTAGTAGTAAGTTAAGTTTAGGTTATACTTTTACCAATCCAAATAAAGTTTCTACTTTAAATATATCTAAGACTATGTTTATGCCTTCATTTATTGTTTATTTTTAACTTATGCAAACTAATGAGTCTCAAACTAAAACAAAAAAAGACCATTTTTAGTCATGACTCAAAAGAAAAGACTATTATAAAAATTACATCACAAGTTTTTGTTAATAAACAAAATTGTGAGACTAATTAAATAAGTAGCTCTTCTAGATTTATACCTATATGTCATGAGTATGAGAAAGAAGGACATATTAGACCAAACTGCTTTGCACTGAAAAAGACAAGGGGAAATTCTAGAACTTCTAAAAACTTGACTTATAAGATCATTCATAACAATTTTCCTCAATAAGTCATAGAATTAACAAATTAGACTAAGATAATTCATGAAAGACTTATGTCTCTAACTAATGTTATCATTTCACAGTGCCAACCTTTTAATAATAATAAGAGTAAGAGTTTTATTATTCATGTAGCTCTTAAGGTTAAAAATAATTTTGTTTAGCATTTGAATATTGGACATTCTAGACACACTTGTGGTGATAAAGCTTTGCTCACTATTTTAGAAGAATGCATTACAAGTACTGTAACATTTGGTGTTGGAGGTTAATTTTTAATTAAAGATAGAGACAGTATATAAATTATATGAATGCATGTTTTAGAAACAAACCTATTAAGTATTAACCAATTTTGTATATTGATGCTTTTAAGGTAAATCTAATAAGTATTAGCCAATTTTGTAATGCTAATTTAGAGGTCAAGTTTGTTAAAGACATAAACATTATCTATGAATCTAAGGGGGCATAAGTAGTGGAAGGTAAAAGAACTTCTGATAACTATTATAGAATTGCCCCTAGTACTACCCTCAGTTGTAATAAAGCAAAAATGGATTTGACTAAATTATGGCATGAAAGCTTAGGTCATGTGCGTTTTAAAAACCTTGCTGAATTATTTAGGAAGAATTTGATTAAAGACCTACTTACTCTACCCAAACAAGATGTTGTTTATAGTCTGCGTTAGGTTAAAAAGTAAACTAGAACTAGTTATAAAAAGACACATAGGATTTTGACTAGTAAACTTCTAAAATTGTTGCATATAGATCTAATGAGACTAATTAAGATTAAAAGCTTAGTTGGTAGAAAATATATCATGATTGTTATTGATGACTTTTCTATGCATTAGAAAACTTTTGAAAGAGAAGTCTAATACTTTTAAACAAGGTAAAAACTTGTTCAATAGGCTTCAAAATGAGAAAGAGTGCAAAATAACTATAATTAAGAGTAATCATGGTAGAGAATTTGATAATTCTTGCCTTGAGGAGTTTTATGATGAGAAAGGTATAGCTTATAAATTTTTTATGCCCATAACCCTTTAACAATATAGGATTGTTGAAAGAAAAAACAGTCATTCATAAAATAGCTAGAATCATGCCTTACAGTAAGAATTTAGCTACTCATTTTTTAAAAGAAATTGTTAACACTGTGTGCCACATTATTAATAGGATATACCTTAAGCTTAAGGCTTATATGACACCTTATAAGTTGTGAAAAGATAGGAAACCTCCTGTTAAGTACTTTAGAGCATCTGATAGTAAGTGTTACACTTTGAGAGGTAGGAAGTCCTTAGGAAAATTTGATTGATGATAGCCCTAATAAACTTGTAAGTGTTAATGTAATTGAGACTAGGAATGTAATGTCTGAAGATGGCCATAATGAAAGTTTTAAAACACCTAAATAAGTTGATAAAGATTCCTTAAAGGAACCTTTTCTAAAAGTCAAATTAATAACCTTAAAAAAAAAAAGAATGGTGATCTAAGTGAGAGGATTAGACTTCGTAATAAGGTGTTAAATAATCTATCCTTAACTTGTTGTATGTCTTAAATAAAGCCTAAGAAAGTTGATAAGGCTTTAAAATATAAGTATTGAGTAAATATTATGCATAAAAGTTAAATCAATTTGTCAGAAATAATGTGTAGTACTTAGTGTCTAGACTTTACCATGTTAATGTTATAGGTACCAATTGAATCTTTAAAAATAAAATTGATAAAAATGGATGCTATAATATGAAATAAAACTAGATTAATTACACAAGGATACACCCAAGTAGAAGGAAAAATTTTCATGATACTTTTGTTCTTGTTGCTAGATTTAAATCCATTAGTATCTTATTGGCTATAACTTATGGCATGAACTTTAAATTATATCAAGTAGATGTCAAGAGTGTCTTTTTCAATAGAATTCTTCAAGAAGATTTTTATGTAAAACAACCTAAAAATTTTGTTGACCTACAATGCCCTAATTATATTTGTAGTTTTAAGAAAGCTTTGTATAGGTTAAAGTAAGCATTTGGAGTATGATATGAAAGATTGATCACGTATCTTATGAATAATGGATTCACACATGAATGGCTAGATCAAATCTTATTTATTAGGTAGATATGTAAACATATGACTGTAACTCAAAGTTATGTTGATGATATTGTGTTTGGTTCACCTATTGAGTCTATGGCTCTTGATTTTGCTTAGATAATGAAACATAAGTTTAAGATGAACATGGTGGAAGAATTGACATTTTTATTAAGTCTTCAAATTAAACAATGTAAAAATGCAATATTTATATCTTAATATAAATATGCCAAAAATCTTGTAAAATATTTTGGGTTAAATAGTAAAAAGCACATAAAAACCACTATGAGCATTAACATGAAGATAAAAAATGATACCTTAAGTAATAAAATTGACCAAATACTCTATAGAAGCATGATAGAGAGTCTTTTATTTTTAACTGCTTGTGGATTAAACATTATTTTAGCGTGTGTGTGTGTGCTAGATTTCAAGT
Organism: Swietenia macrophylla; assembly: GCA_032401905.1. Lineage (NCBI taxonomy): Eukaryota > Viridiplantae > Streptophyta > Magnoliopsida > Sapindales > Meliaceae > Swietenia > Swietenia macrophylla. Next base: position 2,126,569 of record CP135560.1, on the reverse strand, counting down.
ATTTCCAAGAGAGTCACATTTGAATGTTGTCAAACGCATTATAAGTTATGTGAGTGAAACTATTAATTTTGAAATGTTGTATAGTAGAGATTTCTCTATTAATCTTGTAGGATTTCTGATGCAGACTAGGCTATTAGTGCTGATAATTGAAAACGCACTTCTAGTTGTTATTTCTTTGTTAGCTCTATCTTAGTTTTATGAATGAGTAAGAAATAGAATTTTATCTCATTATTCATGGCAAAATTAGAATATATTGCTATTGGTAGTTGTTGCACTTAATTACTTTAGATAAAGCAAATGTTGAGTGACTTTAGTATTTCCTAAGATACTATAGTCATTTGTTGTGACAACACAAGTACAATCTATATTTTCAAGAATCCTATTTAATATTCGCGAATTAAATATATAGATATTAGATATTATTACATGGGAAAATATGTTGAGACAAAATAATAGCTCTAAAATATATGCCAACTAAAAATCAACTAACAGATTTATTTAACAAACCATTAAATTCTCTTAGATTTAAGTCACTTAGAAATTCTTGTCGCATGACGTGTGTGTTTGCATTTATTTTGTATTTGGTTTATCTTATTTGTCATTGAGATTTTCATGTTGATTAATTGTTCTAAGTTCTCACTAAAGGTAGATTTATTCTATTTATATTTTCAATAAAACTTATTGAAGTTAGTTTTTGCATCTTTTGTTCATACATGTGATGAGACTATTGTGAAATAAAGTGATTATGACATTTGGTCACCTAATTGATGCCTAACAAGCAATTACAAGGTAATTTATTAAGATTGACTAGCGAATTGATCTTTAATTAGTATACCTTCTTAAGTGTAGAATTACTCCCTAAAAAAAATGAGTTCCAATGAACTCTATCTTGCAAAGTATTTACTAATAAAAAAATGAACAAAAAATTACAAGATGAAATTAAAAAAAGCAAAGGTATTTAATAGTAAAAATTAAAAGGATCTCATTGCATACATAAGTGCTTTATAATGAATTTAGTTTCTAATAGCATTAAGTTTGACTTTCATTAGTTGTATTTAATACATTATTTTTATGATTTCTTTGTGGCTTTATTTATCACATACTTTAAGATTTCAAACTATATGTACCCAAATTAAGTCTTGATATGGTTTACTTATGAATCATGTGTGCTTCTGACTTACGCATGCATTGATATAGGGACAATATTGAATGTGAGTACATTGAGTGCATAAATAATTTATGGACTATATATTGTAAGGACAAGGTCAATGATAAATGTTGAAAACTTTTTATGTGTGTTTTTATAAATTATTTTTTATTTTGTTTAATTAATAAAAAGAGGGAGTTTTCTCAAGCCAGTCAGTAGCTTGGGACTTGACTAGTGCTTAGATATTGCCTAAATGGCATCAAGTATCTTAAGACACTTAACTAAAGGCTAGTACTCGAGCAGTATTGAAATACCGGTCAAACAGCCTCAAGTGTATTAAGACACTTGAAAGAAACCTAACTCTCGAGCTGGGCTCAATTACCACTCAAATGGTGTTATTGGTTTTTGAAAACCCTAATTTTTCTTCACTTTCTCCTCACATTGTCACAACTTCTCCCTTACCAAATGTGTTTTCTCTCTCAAAACTACCCATACCCTTGCAAAATCCTTGTATTCATGTTCATTACCCATCAATTAAAGATAATTTCTATCATTTTTATTTTTTCTAATCAATATCATTTTCATTCTTTTGGTTATTTCGTTTTTAAATCAAAAACCTTTGATTTTTTGCATTAGGGTATAAATTCACATGTTTTGGGACTGTTTTTACTTAAAATTATGTCAAAGTATTGTTAAGATAGTAGATTGTGTGAATTATTTCATGATTAAGGCTTGATTTTTATCTTTTTGCATTTAAGGGTTTTGTTTTCTAGTAACCCTCGTGCTAGATAAATACTAAACAAGTCATTCAAGTGACCTAGGGTTATTTTCTACAACATAAGATTTTGGATCTTTTTTCCGTAGCATTTTTTGTTTAGGTTATTTTTTCAAGAAATCATTCATTTAGGTCATTTTTTGAACAATATTCATCTTAGGTTAGCTATGCGAAAATTATCTAGAAGGATATTTTTGTAATACATTTTCATGCATGATATTTTTGCAATACATTTTCATAATTGGAATTGTACCATTTCTTTTCATGTGGATTATATTTGCATATTTTTATTATTAAGGTTTGTTTTTACATTTTTTTTATAGTTTTTAATTATTTATTTATTTTTATTATTTATTTTGCCTTGCATTTTTTTATGCATTTATGCTTGTTTTATTTTTGTTTTGGCATGGGTTGGTACTAATAAACTTGGGGACTTAAGTAGTTGGCACATAGGCTCTGAACTATATATTATGGATATTGAATGTTTTCATGTATTTCTCACGTCTTGAATTTCCTTGCAGATGCCTAGAAAATTTATCCCTCAACATAAGCATTCATATAAAGACTTTAACTTAGACAAGTTCTTAGATGCTTATGCTGCAGATCTTTATCACACTCATTTCTCTTCTATCACCATTCTCCTTGAGCAACAGGTAGATCTCTCATCTCTATTAGAGTTATCTAGAGTTTCATATCTGCTTAAACCTTATCAGTAGGGCCCAAAACTAGGATGAATTTTACAACCCTTTAAGTTAATCATACATGAGTTTTACTTAAATACCCATAATGTGGAATTGGGTATGACTGTGTTTTCTATTTATCTTTATGGTACCTTGTACCATACTAGTCTTAATGTCATAACTTTTCTGCTCAACATTTCTAGGGTATCACATACTTCATATCCCGTTTTGGGAACTAATTAGCCAGCCTTAGTAGATATAGGTATAGCACTATTTTGTTGACCATTCCATTATTATAGTCAACCACTTAATACATTTAGGTTTTCATTAGATATAGCAATTCTCAGAAGAATCATGTCTACAAATTTGTACGTCATTAAATAGCAGTTGAGGCTTTCTTTAGCTTGAGTAGGTTTTTCTTGTATGCCTCTTTTAAGGGTCTTTCTATTAATCTTCCACATCACATCTGCCACATCATTATTTAAAACTTCTATGAGCCTAATAGGTCCTTATGTTTCCCATTCACGTGTGCTATTACTTGAATCCTTCGAAGATTTCCATCCTTATCCTATTTCTACTCGCATTTTATCTTTAAGTCGAGCCAATCAATCTATTCCTTCTTTCACTTTCACTTTTGTTAGTTTTTCTCTTACTGCTCCAAGTTCAACCTTTATTCCTCCTTCATCTTTTACTCCTTTTGCTTTATCTTTTACTGCTTCTTCTTCTTCAACATCTTTAAAGTCTCTTATATCTATAGTGACATCTTTATCTATTAAGCTTCGGCCTCTTAATGCATCTTTATTGACATTGATGATTAAGCCTTATCGTGTTACTACCATTCAACAGCAGATTCTAACTTATTAGACATCTTTAGAGGTTACTGTGTGGTTTGCACAAAGCTAGATAAGCAAGATGCATGCCATTCTCTCTAAGATACTACATAAAAATGGTGGCATTCTTGATGTTAAGGAGAGTAATGAGGATGATGATGATGAGTTCATCATTCTTAAGCCGTGGGAGCATCTATTTGCCCGTAGTCATATAGATTCTTTCTCCTTTGTCTACACCAAGTTGCACATAAACCTTTTCCTACTACTACTCTTACTATTACTGCTCTATTTACAAACTCTACATATTCTCTTATATAAACGACTGCCTTTGGAGAGAATAAGGATATTATTACTACTGTACTTCCTATACAAGCGATTGCCTTTGAAAAGACAAAAGGATTGCTAATACTGTGTTTACTGTATGAACGACTACATTTGAAAAGACCAAAGAGGATGAGTGATTTTAGTTTTGATTCATAGTATCCCTTTGTCCTTCTATGACAAAAAGGTGGAGTAAGTTAAATTAGGATAGAACTGAGAAGAAGTGAAGACATGTTCATGTTTTGACAATGATATATATATATATATATATATATATTTTATTGTAATATAATTATATTGGCATATCTTATTTGTATTGACATATTTGATTATATATCTAATTTGATAATGATATTTGAGCACTCATCAAACCTTGATCAAGTAGCCTTGAAGAATTAAAGTTAAAGATACTGATGCTTGAGCGAGCTTTTGTGTTGGACTTATGCTTGACAGGTATTTAATTGGCGCTTGAGCAAGTTTAGTGTTAAACTAATGGTTAAAAAATGCTTATTTAGAGCTCGTGCAATCCTCTTCCAAAAGCTTGGTGCTTAACCTTTTAAACTCTTACTTGAGCAGTTAACTTACTTGGGTAAATCTTTCGACCACCGCTAGACATTCATTCAAGCACCCCTACGAAAATATAAAATCTCAAGTTGCGAGTTTAGGTATTTAATGACTATTTTTGTGTTTTTTTTAATTTTTTGAGTTTAGATCATTCTCTAAGCATACCATAGCCTTATTAATTTAATTAGCTTCCTAGAATCATAAATCTTACTTTCATTATTGTGATTTGTATTTAATTATTTTTTAAAAACTTAACCACCAAGTTTTCTTTATCTAAAAACCCAATTATGAGCCTTCATTATTTTGATTACTAGGATTACAAGAATTTTTATAGGTAAAATAACTAGTTGTATGTTTTTTTTTTTGTAATGAATCTTTAGATAGCTCCTGGATAGTCCGAAGAGTTTTTATCCTATGAAGAGTTACCCTCTTTATTACCAAATTCTTGTGTTCAATTTTACTTAATTACTTTATTATTTATCTTAATTGAATATATTATTGGAATTTGTTTACAGTAGGAATAGATTTAATAGTTTAAAATTTTATTTATTTTTGATTAATTTAGGTATAGTAAATTTTAATATGTTTTAATTTGCTAAGTTAAATTTTTAATTTTTGTATACACACTTTTCACTCCCCTTCCCTTAGGTGTTTTAAAGTTTAACTCTAAATAATTTTAGGGCCTTTTCGATTTTCTTCACATGACTTCAAAACTACTTTTCTAGTACTGATATTTGATTAAAATTTTCTTAATTATATGTAGGCCTTCTTGCATGTCTTTATGATGATTGAGAGCACGCATTAATTATATAGATGTTACTTTAATATATTTGGATCCCCAACTTGTTATGCATTTGTAAATTCAAATAAATGATTTTAATTTCAAATAGTGACAATTTTCGTAAAGACCCATCAATTCCATAAAAACTTAGCAAACTTGAATTGACCAAATTGAAATGATACGAAATTAATGGGAATAGTAATTTAATTTTTAATCTTAGTTATTTTGAATTTAGAATTTTTAATATACAAATCAATTTATGATATAATTAGTTTTGTCTTAACTCATTTTTAATTTAATAAAATTATATTTTTTTGCTCATTCAACTCTTGGAATAAACAATATGAACTAAAATATGAAAAATATATTATGATATCCTTAAAATATATTAAATGAGTGACAGAGTTATAATTTAATTAATTTTTGGCGTTAGTATTTTAAATTTTAAACATGATTAATTAATAAATAAATTATTTTAGCAAATATTTATCAATTTTAATTAATTTAATCAATTAATTAAAATATCACACCACAAAGTAAGTAAATAAAATATACAAATTTTAATGTGGTTTAAATTTATCAATCTTATATCTATAAGGTCACACCCAATTATATTGTCAATGTTACATTTAATCTTCAAAATGGCTTTATTCAATGAGATCCTCTTACCTTGATATGTCAAAATTCATTCGACTTAGTAAGACCCTCTCACTTTAATAATGTAAAAATCTATTCAACAAATTCAACAAGATCTCCTTACTTGATACCATAAATTACTTCCAACTAGCAAAATTCTTCTTCTGAAGAATGACTTGTTTATCTCTCTAAGAACAATATTAAAATATTTTAATAACACTTAATAAAATACTCTTTGACTTTAATAAAACAAAAATTCTCAACTCATAATTTTAACCAAGTTTTTTCACTTTAAAGTATAATGAAAAACAAGAACAACTAGGAAAAATAAAATAAGTAGAAGAAGAATAAAAATCATGACAAAATCTCTCTGTTTTAGCATTTCCAAGACTTGCCACAACTCTAAAAATAATATATATTTATAGTAAAATCCTAAACTTTATTTAATGAAATTTTGTTTTACTTAACCTAAAAGAACATATCTTCATAAATTGGAATATGTCTCTCATAATTAAAACTCTTATCTTTAAATAATTTCTCTTTTCTTTAAATGGTAAAATTATCAATATAAATTTCTTAGTTATACTTAAAGTCCATATTTTGCCTAAAATAACTAGTAAACTTAAATTTTTTATACATGAAGAATAAAATTCGAATGGACAATAAATTGCTTTGTTTGTTGCAACAAAAGTATGTTTTCAAAAAATTTCAACTTTGAAAATCCTAAAAATCTCTCATCTTGGCATTATTTTAGCAAAACATCTCTACACATGCTTCTCAATTTAAAAATACATAACTCAAAATCAAAAACAAACACAAGTATAACAAACTAACACTTCATTCTCAAGTTAGTAGATAATAATCCATAAAAATAATTATAGAAACAAGAACAATATCACATGATAATATGAATAACTTCCCTTGAATAAACAATCAAAAAATATCATCATAAGGTATTTCATTTATAATGTAAAGCTATTATTTCCCATTATGTCACTCCCCCTTTAATATACATTACTCATTTTTCTTAAAAAAAAATCCAAAATTATCACAATAAGCATTAAAAGGAAAAATACATTGCAAAGAAAAGATCCATAAAAACAAAACCAAGTAGTAAACACGAAAATATCCAACATAACACGAAGAAAGCTAATGCCTAAAATGAGAAAGAACCTAATAAGCATCAAAAGGAGTAAGCCATAAAGTCATAAACTGAATCTAAGTAGTCAAAACAAAACCCCATGGAAGATTCAAGGATGAAAATGCCTAAAATGAAAAACTTTCAATAATCAAATATGTATAAGCAAGAATTTGGTATAAAAATTAATTAAGTGATAGAAGCAAAACTTAACATAAAAGTCAAGGTTAATGTCATCCAAGTGGAAAAATACCCAAGAATCCAAAACCAACCATTATTCTAAAATGTAAAACAAAGTATCAATGAAGAAAAAAAAACACTCACCTAACTATAGATAAATCAATCTAATAATAATACAAAAAGCATTGCAGAAGCATTAAAGAGCTTGTTATACACTTCTTAGAGAAGGAAGAAGGTAAAAGTATAATAGCTAGAGACTAGAATCTTAGACTAAAATGTCAAGATTAAACGTAATGATTTCAATACTAATAACGGAACATTAAGTGGTTATGAAACAAGCATCAAAATGCAATCATCTAAGTGTTGTTTTGTTGAAATAGCATTAAGAATATGTGCTATTGGAATAAAAGATAGAGAAACCCTTTGGAACACATGATGCTCAAAGTTCAGCCATGCAAGATTTACAGTTAAGGAAGTCTATGGTGTAGAAGCAGTTAAAGTGCATTGTGGCTCCCTCTGTAAATATCAATATTTGACCGAGTTTTTATGACATTGTTAAGTAATATAAAGTCAGTGACCATTTTAAAATTTCAATTTAATGTAAAGCCGGACAAAATGTTATTATTGATAAGGCGCACAAGAAAAGTCAACCCCACAAGCTAAAAAGTAATTTCATTATATGAAAATGTTGGATTACTTGAATAACATGACTTTAAAATCTCCACTCTCAAAGAAATTGTAAATGATGTCTAAAGTAAAATCAACTAAATAATAAATGCACAGGCACATTGAATTATGCCATGGTGAATTAATTAAACCTATATTCATGAATAAATTAGATAAAATTCATATACAATAGATGGTACAAGTAGAGCAACTCATGAAACACTTCCAAGTAGGTTAGTTTTCATCAACACGTTAACAATTGCAGAAATTTGAAAGTTCAAATTAAACTGTTTTTTTACACACAAACTTTCTATTAGTTATGATAGAACATAAATCTTCATTCTGTGGCATAGACATAATGAGAATAAATATCAAAGACATCATGACAAGTGAAAAAGAATACCAATTTTTCTTTGCACTTTTGTGAAGCATGAATCAATATATTTTTTTATGTATATTATTTTTTAATGATTTTACTATACTTTTACTATTTATATTTTACTAGCTTGTCCTTTTATTTATTTACTTTTGGTGTGTTTTTATTCATTGTATTTACTTTTATATAGGAGAAAATAAATTTATGAAATGATAAGATTTGGAATTAAAAGTAAGATTTAGAGCATACCAAAAAAACCTTAAACAGAACTATTGGTGCATGCCTAAATTTAATAGTATTTTGGATATTTGACATATTTATATCATATCAATTTTATCTATATATATATTATTTGATTATTTTATTATTATTTATCTGTATATTTAATAAATATAATAATATTTTTAAAATAGTAAGTTCAATTAGTTGAACACTATTCTTAAATATCCTTAGTTAAGCATTATTATAAATAAGACAATAATGACTGATAACAATTTTTATGTGTGTTATGATATAATTTATCAAGTTAATACATGGGTACAAATTAATAAATTAATATATTAAACCGACTCATCATGAGAACACTACGTAGATCATTATATGAGTGTCTAAGTGATTTTTATAGTGACAATTGTGTATATGATCCTTGAACTTGATATTACAATAGTTTTTAACATAGAAAACGATATATTTTGATATTTTAAAACGTCATCTGTAATAATATAAATTATAAAGAAAACAATTAAATATGTCATAACTTATGCAGAGAAATGTATGTGATCAAGATAAAATTTATCCCTCCTATATAATAAGAATGATATTTTAGGTCTTTTGATTGAGTGAAATTTTGAAAAATACATGAATATAGTCAAATAAGTTAATATGAGGTATTGACTTTATTTGATAAAATAAGTCTATTCAGAATATCAAAGAAATATAATTGAACTATATGAGAATGACACATTTCATATCTCATGTTCAATTAAAATATGTAAGATAAAAAGATTGAATTACACAGTTACATTGATCATAGATAAAATAATCTCAAATCACTGATATTTTCATCACTTAGATAATCATGATGTGTTGTTAGATACTAATCATTACTTGTAACAGTTAAATTAAATTTTAGTGTTATTATCAACATTACGAGAACTTATTTGATCATATATTAAGATTAAATATATATATATATATATATATATATATATCGTTGTAAATGGGTTTAGAATTCTTTTAGCTATTTACGTATTAATTTTAACTAAACCTATTTTATAAAGATTGGATTAAACTTATTAATACTTACTTTACTAAATAAATTAGATTTTATTAGAAAACCCAACTAAATAGTTTAAATTAAAATTAAAGATCTAAAATAGTAATATATAAATATGTAATATTTACATTTTTTTTAAGTGTGTACTTAAAGTTTGTTTCACGTCTTTGCTTTTGAGAAAGGAAAATATATACAAAACATCATGCACTCAAATCATACAAGCTATTACTCCGACTATATTCCCGATTGTGTGGATACCATACATAGGCAAATAAATTTGATTTGTATTTGTAGTTTGAGAAAAATTGTCTAGTTAAAATTATGCACATATTTATGTATTAAAATATATACATATGATAACACTAGAGTTTATCGCATGGATTTTGGATAATAAATCATTTTTATGTGATTTCGTTACATGTTTATGTATCATTTTGCTTACAAGAATTACTAAAATAACATGTGATAATAGTATTGCTACAATAATTTAATACATAAAAAAAAATTGTAGCTTTAAGACCACAATGCTAAGTCATAAAATATGAAATAAGAATAAAAGGATAATTGTGCTTTTTAATGAAGATATAAAGAGAATCTTTTAGGGTTTAGAAAGTGAGATTAGATATCCACCAAGAGAGCCACCAAAGATACTTTTAGGATAAAATATAAAAGAAAAATGTAAAGAATAAGAAGAACAAAGGAGAACTTGAAAGAAAAAGATGTCAAGACTTTTGATTTACCATTTTTAAGTTTTATTTATTTTTTTTATACTCTTTTAATTTGAGATGATGGATTTTTTTTATTGTTGTTGTTTTTTATAATATAAACCAATTCATTATTCTAGACTATTACATAGCAAAATTAAAATGATTTAATTTGCGATGATTTGAAGCTAAGTTAAATGCATTTAAGGTAAAAATATGCCAAACTCTACAACAAACCAATAATAAAGAAAGAAATGAGCAACAAAGGCATTGGAATCATGAACGAGACATAACTTTGACACTACTACTGTATCACCACAAACATCAACCACGGCAACGATGGGTATGAAGACGACTTCATTTATCAAGGTAAAAATTGAGGGAAAAAAAGAAATATCCGATGACGTAGATCTTTATGATCTTAGGAATACAAGGTAAAAATTAAAATTCCTAGCTTTGATATATATTTACATATTGAAGACTTCTTAAATTGGATGAATACTATAGAGAATTTCTTTGAATGTGTTAACGTGCCTAAGGAGAACAAAGCGAAAGTTGTGGCATATAAAATGAGAAAGAAAGCCTTTGCTTGGTAGGAACAGATGCAAGTAACTCAGAGAAGAGTAGGCAAAAGTCCAGTTCAAACTTGGCCTAAAATGAGACAATTTTTAAGAGCATGATTCTTACTTAGTGACTGTAAGAAAATTTTGTTTTAGCAATACCAACAATGTCATCGAAAAGACCAATCAATTACTGAATAAACGAAAAAATTTTATCAGTTGAATACTAGAAATGATTTGAATGAGATAAAGAGACAACAAATTGCACATTAAGTGGAAGGTTTGAAAGAGCTTATTAGGGATAAATTAGAGATGAATGCTATGTGAACTTTGTCTAAAGCAGTGAACTTAGTGTATAGAGTTGAGGTATAATTAAATAGAAACAACACGTCTCACTACATAAGAAAAGCCTACAGTGACCTTAATCATGATAAATAAAAAGCTTTACACAACCAAACATCTTACCAAACAGCCAACAAACATCTAAACATCATTAAACCAACGCAAACAATACCTTAAAACACTATTAAATTTTGAAGATTATGAAGAGATTGAAGTTGAGAAAGATAAAGGGAATAAAGTAACATGCATAGTTAAAAAGCTTCTTTTGACACCTTAACAATCGGTAAATTCTCAAAGGCACTCAATTTTCAAAACTTGATGTTTGATAAACAAGAAAGTTTGCGATGTAATCATAAATAGTGGAAGTAGTGATAATATTATCTTTAAGGCATTGGTAAAGGATCAATAGGTACAAAGAACAAGGCTTCAACTACCTCCATTTTGGGTTAGTCCAAATTGCAATCAAACCCCTTTCAAGAACAGGATTAGACTCTCCAATCTTACTTATGCTTAGAGACAAAACTTTACTCAAATTCGAGGATTCCATTTTAGGAATAGTCTAGTCAAACTTATGTAATGGTTCCATATATTTCAACTGTGCTCCAAATTTCCAAGTTAGCCTTTTAGATCCAACCATTTTAGACACTCTTGTACTCAATATTCATGCTCCAGAAACCAAATTTACTCAACATAGACAAGGTTACATGCTCCTTTACAGGATTTACTTTAGACAGATCACTTCTCAATTCAATCCAAAATGCTTACTCAAGGATGACCGAGGAGAAACAACCATGCTTAGTATTCAAACAGAAAGAGATGATACACCAACCTCCACCTATACCCCAAAACTCCTTCAATGGAATGAAATCACCATTCCAGAAGTATGGAGATTCCAAAACCCACAAGTTCCGAGAAACCTAGTCCAAAAAGACCTTAAACAAGTAGTAGAAACCTCTGATGGTCAAGTTTTACTTAGATTCAATTCCTTTAGACAACCAAGAACATCAAGCAGCTTTGCTGAATTCCAAGCTGCTAGGTCATCATTTTCAATGGCATCAACCTCTAGACCAAATAGGATAGAAGAGGTAGAAACTCAAAGTTTTGTTAGCTACTCAAATCCCGTAGCTGAACCAATACCTCAACAAACTCCTACTCCCGGATCCCCCACATTGTCTGACTTTCAATCCATCAACATGATTACCAATGACAATTTTCAAATAGACAAAGACTTTCTTAGGCAAGATTTCAAGACAGAAATCAATAAACCCAAGGTAGAATGGTTTTATAAAAATTTTGATGAGACAAAACGTACCCAAATTAGAGAAGTTTGGTATGACGAAATGAATAGGCTCAAAGTCAACATCCCATTCTTCACATGGTTCCAAATGTATTTAGATAATCATCACATAGAATACCCTTTCAAGACCATTGATATCAATGTCAATCATAGTCAACTTAGGAAATGGGAAACCAAAAGTCATGGTATTATTCAATCTGTCCATCCACCATTAGAATCCCTCAATCTTAAAGTTTCTGAAAATAGTATTCCAGCATCTCCCTTTAAGATCGCCGACAATAGACCCAATACAGATACTACAAATTTAGGAGATATCAAGAAGGTTTACGAACAAAATAACTACCAAAGTCAAATTCTCCACACAATTTCCAAACAGGTCAGTCATATCGAAGACAAGTTGGACAATATCCAAACCAAACAACCTAACCAATTTCCTTCCAATGTCTCACCACCGTTATTCAAACCTTATAACTTGCCACAGTCCCAACAGGAAACAATCACTTTTCCAAAAATCGACCTCTTAGATCAAATCAACAAAAAATTGACCATGTTACCAGGTTCATCCAATGTCAATGCCATAGATGAAGCCAATAGTGTACAGACCAGTGACACTGAGCCCGTCCAAATAGATAGAGTCCAAAGACAACAAAGGCCCAAAATCAATTGGAAGAATAGTTCAACCCGAAACTATTACCCAAGGCCTACCCCGCCTGATATCCAATATGAAGAAAGATCCAAATATGTCAGTACCCAATACACTGGAGAAGCCATCTATGAATGGAATATAGATGGTAGATCCGAATATGAAATCATGAACCTACTCCAAGAAATAGGCATGGCCGCCATAGCCTATAAAGCACTCAAAAATACAGACCATACAGCTGCCAAGTACATAGTTGCTGGATTCACTGGATCTCTTAGGTACTGGTGGGACAATAGTTTAAATATCCATACTCAACAAAGCATCCTCAACCACAGTGAAAAAATCCAAATTGAAGATGATCAAGGTTTTATTACCGAACATGAGAAACAAAATGCCGCAGAAGTCCTTATTCATACAATAGGAATACATTTCATAGGCAACCCTCAAGAAGAATTGCAAAGTTCAAAAATAGTCTTAACCAATCTTAGGTGTCCCACTTTAGGAGACTTTAGATGGTACAAAGATGTCTTCATCACCCATATTTTCCAAAGACAAGACTGTAATGCGTCTTTCTGGAAAGAAAGATTTATTTCAGGTTTACCCAAATTCTTTAGTGATAGAATACTCAAAAAGTTAGTTGAATTCACAAGAGGAAGCTCAATTCCTTGGGATTCAATTACTTATGGTCAACTGTTTGCATTTGTCAAAAAGGAAGGACTGGCATTATGCCAAGAACAAAAAGAAAAGAAGAAAACCGAAAGATACTCATTTAGTCAAACTGTAGGAAGTTTTTGTCAACAATATGGTTATGAAAAAATCCAACCACCATCCCGTAGAAATAAGCCCAAGCCCAAACACATTACCTACTATTCCAAGCCCAAAAAACAAAAAGCCCAATTCAATGAGTCTTATTATAAAACCAATAGGAAATACAAAAATTGGCCCAATAGAAAGTCCAAAAAGGATTTAGTCTGTTGGACTTGCAAAAAGCCCGGACATACCTCAAACAATTGTAGAACCAAAAACAAAATCAACGAAATTTTCAAAGACCAAGATGATCTCAGAGAAAAATTTAGACAACTTCTATTAAGTGAAGACTCAAACAGTACTCAAGATAGTTCTGATGAAATCCAACAAATAGACAACTCTAGTAGTAGCAGCGAAGACAATCAAAATTGTAGTTGTTCAGATGGTATATGCAATTGTACCAGTATCAATATGATTAGTAGAAATAAACAAGACAAACAATTCCTCTTAGATATCATAGACAAGATTGACGATCCAGATACTAAGAGAGAATATCTACTCAAACTCAAAAAAATCATTACCCAAGAAAACCAAGTCAATAACCCAGAACCCTTTAGTCTCAACAAAATCTTCGAAAAATACCCTACTCAAAACCTTTTTAGACAAGTTACAACATGAGAACTTCAAGAAGAGGTTAAATTACTCAAAAAACAAATCAAGGATTTAAACCAAAAAATTCAAGAACAACAGATCCAACAGCTACAAACCAATGTTAGGTTAGAATTGTTAGAAAACACCCAGAACAAAGGGAAAACTGTTATAGATAACCAAATTGCAAATCAGCAAGCTGAACCAAGTCAAGTCCTTGACCCCGAACAACAATTAGGTGATAGTGATTTTATTCAACTTATTAATAGGATCAATTTCCAAAAATGGTATATCAATATCTCCTTACATATAGGCAATAGTTTTCATCTTAATACAACTGCCTTAGTTGATTCAGGAGCAGATCAAAATTGTATTAGAGAAGGTATCATTCCAACCCAATATTACGAAAAAACCTACGAAAGACTCAGTAGTGTAAATGGTTCGAATCTCAATGTTAGGTACAAACTATCCAAGGCCCAAATCTGCAACCAGAATTATTGCTTCAAGAAATTGATGGAAATTGAAAGATTTTATTGAATTTACACAGAAATTGTACACGGATTTTTTGGTGGAATTGGTACAGGGAATTGGAAGCTGTTACAGAGTAAGGAGTAAGCAGTATGCAAAACTCTCGAAAGCTCTCTGTTCTAGCTATTTTTGGCTCTGCCTAAGGCTATTGATTTTGAGTCCATTTATACATGTTAAAATAGAAATATCCCAATCCATATAAAATAGGATGGATTAAAAAGTGTAGAAATAAGTGTTTTGTTCTTTTAGGACACTCATGGCAATTTGATGTTAATGCTACATATTTAAAAAAAAGACTAATATGAGTTTATTCGAAAGAATAAGAGAATTGCCTTAATTTCTATAACTAAAGACAAGGAAAAAACATATGAAGTTAAGAACCAAGTTACGTTATTAACTGCTAATAAAGCAAATATGCAGAGAAGTATAAAAAAGAATAAATTCATAGTTGTATGAAAGTCAAAGAATGAAATGAAGAATTTATTATTTCACCATCATCAGTGAGGCAACTATTGCAAGAATTTATTAATTTGTCTCATACAGACATGCCAAATGAATTGCTTTTCATGCGTGAAATACAACACCCAATAGATCTTATCCTAGGAGCTAGTTTAACGAATATGTCTTACTATAAAATGAGCCCAGTTGAACATGAAGTGTTACAAGCTATGGTAGATAAGTTACTACAAAAGCAACTACTACAACCAAGCTTAAGTCCTTGTGCTCATCTAGTTTTCTTGGTATCAAAGAAAGATGGTTCATGGAGATTGTGTGTAGATAGTCAGGCCATAAATATGATAACTGTAAAATATAGGTTTTCAATACCTAGACTCGAAAATATGCTTGATATGTTATCTGGTGCAAAATTATTTTCAAAACTTGACTTAAGAAGTGGTTACCATCAGATGAGGATACGTAATAGGCATGAATAAAAAACTGTGTTTAAAACTAAAGAAAGCTTATATGAATGGCAAGTAATGCTTTTTGGCCTCTACAACGCACCCAATACATTTATGCAGCTTATGAACTAAATTTTTAAACCTTTCATTGGGAAGACAATGGTTATGTACTTTAATGACATTTTAGTTTATAGTAAAATTGAGGAAGATCACTTAAAATATTTGAAAAAGGTTCTAGAAATGCTAAGAAAGAATAAACTCTACTTGAATCTTAAGAAATATAACTTTCTTTCATCATAGTTGTGGTTCTTAGGATTTATAATTAGTGCAAAGAGAATGTCAACTAATGAAGATAAGATACAAGCTACCAAAAATTGGCCTACACCTAAAAATATGAGACGTAATAAGTTTTCATGGACTTGTTACTTTTTACAGGTAATTCATTAAGAATTTTAGTACAATTGTTGCACTTATCACTAATTGTATGAAACAAAGATAGTTTTGTTAAGGAGAAAACCAAGAGAAAAGTTTTCAAGTGATCAAAGATAAATTAAGTTCTGCATCAGTGCCTGTATTACCTAATTTTAGTTTGCCTTTTGAAGTAGAAATAAATGCTTCCATGGTTGGAGTTAGAACTGTTTTAACTCAAGAAGAAAGACCTATAGAGTTCTTCAATAAGAAGCTAAATAAAGCCAAGCAAAAGTGGTATACCTATAAAAAAAATTGTGTGCTATTGTAAGAGTTTTTAAACATTGGGAACATTATCTTATACAAAAGGAGTTTATACTACACAGTAACTATCACACACTAAAATTCTTAAACTCGCAAAAAAATCTAAATAAAATGCATGCCAGATGGGTTCTTTTTCTTCAAATGTTTACTTTTGTGTTCATGCACAAATTAAGACAATTAAACAAAGTGATAAATGCATTAAGTCATAGCTATCAATTTTTGATCACTCTTAAAACTGAAATAATTAGTTTTGAAGCCCTGAAAGAACAATACATTAATGACGAAGACTTTGGAAGTGTGTGCAAGGCAATAACAGAGGTGGGTATCACATACAGAAAGGTTTTCTTTTCAAAGGAAATCAGTTATGTATGTCTAAAATATCTTTATGAGAATAACTTATTTAAGAGCTCTATGCTGAAGGATTATTGGCTTATACAGGCAGGGATAAAATAATAGCTTTATTTGAAGAAAAATTTTACTGGTTAAGAATAAAGAAAAAGGTAACCAACTTTGTCTAAAGATGTGTAATTTGTCAAAGGTCAAAAGATAATTCGTAGAACTCTGGTTTATACACTCTTTTGCCTATTCTTGAAAATATGTGAAAGAATTTGAGTATAAACTTTATGTTGGGACTTCCTAAAACTAAGAGAATGGTAAATTCTGTCATGGTAGTTATTGTTCATGCTGCCACATGATTTTAGTATAAAATGGCTCATTTCAGAAACTATAAAAAGACACATGATGCCAATCATGTAGCTAGCTTATTCTTTAGAGAAATTATAAAATTACATGGTGTTCCTCGATCTATTACCTTTCATTAAGATGTTAAATTTGTAAGTCATTTTTGAAGAAAATTATATAAGAGATTTGAGACTGGGTTAAAATTTAGTAGTGCATATCATCCTCAAATTGATGGACAAAATAAAGTTGTGAATAGAACATTGGAATATATGATACAAAGCATACAGGGAATAAGCCTAAGAATTAGGATATGGCTCTTTCACAAGCTCATTTGCTTTTAACAACATGGTAAATAGATCTACTGAAAAATCTCCATTCTCTGTTGTTTATTCTAAAGCTTCTAATTACATTATTGATATCATTGAGCTTCCTCAATCCAAAAGAAAAGCATTAACTAAGTTTGCAAAAGAAATGCATACCACTAATTAAAAAGTCAAGAAAATGCTTACAGAAGCCAATGCGAGGTATAAGAAACATGCTAACAAACACAGGCGTAAAAAGGTTTTTAAAGAAGAAGACATTGTGATGGCATTTTTATGGAGAGAAAGATTTCTTACAAGAATTTATAATAAACACAAAGCAAAGAAACTAGAGCCCTTTCGACTTAGGAAGAAGATCAATGACAATGCTTATGTTTTGAAACTACCTCCTATTATGCAAATTTTTATAACTTTTATTATTGCTGATCTATTTGAATATTTTCCTTTTAATGCGACACTACTAATCTCTTTGGATTCAAAGTCAAATCCTTATTTGGTAGAAGGCACTAATGCAAGAGCCATTAACTGATGTAGGAGCCATCATAAGGATATAATTAAAGAATTAAGTTTTCTATTTGTTTGTAAATATTCTATTTTATTTCAAGAGATAGTCGAAGTTTTATTTGATAGTGTGTCTTTTTTAATTTATGCTTACATGGCTGTTAACTATTATGCAAAACAAATGATTTTGCTAGTTTAAGAATTCTAATTGTTATTATTTTTCTATTTTGAAATGATGGAGAAAATAGAACATCTTTTTAGTAAAAATCTTCTAGCATTTTCTGGGTAAGTTTGAGTTTTGCTCTTGAGATAAGATCGTCAGTCTAATCTCTTCTGAAAATCCTTTGCTTACTACATCACATGACAAGTATCCAATCAGTAGATCCAGTTTGGGTATTTTCTTTAGTTTGTAAATATATGTATAGATTTTTGGAATATACTTGTAGTATGAGACCACTAAAAATTTTTATTAATGTAGTACTACTTTTAAAATGTTTGAAATAATTATTGTTAAGTTTTGCTTGTGAATATCTTTATCAAATCATGCTTCACTTTTTACTTACTAATTTTCTGAGTTTACTATGTTGTAATATGTTACTGGGATGCCTTACATGTTTATGGGGCTTGTTCCGCGAATATGGGACATGTATGATGAGCATGTGGTGGTTGCCACATTTTAAACCTACAAGTTAGGGTGTGACAACATCACTCTAGTTTATATTTATGCTCTTTGATTTTTCATGACTATATTGGCACATTCGGCTTATATATATTTAAATCCTTAGTATTTTTTATATTTAACATCTTTGTTATCAACAAAAGATTTGAAAGTAAACTTACCTTTTGAAGGGATTTTGGAATTGGCTTGTTCTTGTGTCCTATATTTTTAAGAAACTTTTTGTGGGAAGAATAATTGCCTTAGAATCATCAATGTCTGAATTTTCTTCATCTTCACCATGCTTCATTTCAAATTAAAAGCCTAGGCTTTCTTTCTTACTTTATGTTCATCTCAAATATTCTAATAAAATTCATCAATTCTTTGACATTCATTTAGTCAATTCTTCTATAATAATGACCTTTGCTTGAAATATTTAAAAGAGATTGCAATATTTTTCTTACCAGTTTGATTTTTGAATATTTTTCACCTAAAGCATAAGATTCATTTTCAATATCATTTAATTTAGTCATCATCTTTTATTTTTAGATTTTTAAATCTAAAAGCAAGCATTTGAAGTTTAGAATACTTCATTATTAAAGTTCTCTTATGAATAACTTAAAGAATGACCCATGCCTTCTTTGTGGATTCACAAGTTAAAATTAACTTGAATTGATTAAAGTCTACAATGTTGAAGTTTATGTTAAAAGCATTGAAATTGTAGTTTGATATATTGTCTTATTCACCTATCCACGTTAATTTTAGGTTTAGATACTATATTTTCCTTGTCATTAGCTATTGTAAGGAAAGTTCAACTGTCACGTCCTAACTTAAAAGCTACCACATGACAATTATTTTGTCCCCTCAAAATATATCCCATTAGCATAAAACATCCCTCGAAAGCCCGCAAGACTCTTAAGTATTATACACCATTCAGATAAATAAAGCACACATTATTAAATTTTATAAAATTTATTTCATATTTTAGTTTATAAAAATTAGTTTATAAATATTAATTTTTCAAATCACAACTTGACATAATCTGAGTAGTTATATGATGACAATCATCACATCTTCGTATTACTTTTATTAGGTAAATTCTATAAACAATGTTATCTTTTATACTAGTCTTATCTCATGCCTTATCATTTATATAGCTTCTATAAAGATCTGTCCACATGCTATTTACTATAATACTACAACAATACTAATATATCATCAATAAACAAGGATTATAATACCAAAAATTTAAAATATATACATACAAAGCAATAATAAACATTCAAATTATAGGCCTTATTTGGTATTAAATCATTTATATACTAACTCAGCATTCTAATAACTCATAATAGTTTTAAATAATTTATTAAGATAAAACATAAAATTTAAAATAGTTATCTAACAAATAAAATATTATACATTATTTACTCGCTATTTAGAAGAGAATACACACTCTTCCACTAGTTCTCATGCTATTTTAGGTCTCCTACTGAGGTGCCATGCCTAAAGAACACTTATACAATTATATTAAAATCTAAATTTCATTAAAATACTCATTGACCCCGATATGTAATATGTATGTATGATGATTATAAATCTCTATGTTGACATATAAATTAAGATTCAACTCTATACATAATTATTTATAAAAAATAGTAAGGTTTCTAATCGCAATTGACCTTTAAAAGTAGTTTAATAATATTTTAAAAAATAAAAGTCAAAATTTTAAAAATACTCTCTTTAAAAAATAAATTAAACTCTTTAAACTTTCAAATAGTTTTAGAATGACCTAATTTAGAATTTGTTTGGGGATTGAAAAGTATTTTGCAAAATAAGGAAACAAAATGCTCAATGCTGCAGCTCCATGTTACCAGCATTGCGACATGTTACAACACTTGTGCTATAGTAATTGCTACAGTAATCATTGTATGGTACTTGTATAGTATTTCAAGAATTTGAAAAACAACAGCAGCAAAGCTGTAGCATCAGGTCAAAGATTTATACAGTAAAAAATCAGAAAAAAAAAATAAGAAATTAGTGTTTTTAATAAAGCAAATGAGTTTCAATTCAGTCCTATAAATACTTATTGGAAAGATTTTTTGGAGTATTACAACTTTTAATATCATAAAATTTACCTAAAAATGCTTGTATTTTTCATAAAATAGGGAAATTTACAAGGTTAAAACTAGTAAAAATTTCTTTCATCCCTCGTCAACATCAGATTTGGCCCTTGTCAAATCAGTTTGAAACCAAACCTTCAACCTAATTTTTGAACATTAAATATAACTATTTTAAATTATAATCAAGTTTCTATACTCATCTAAAATCGAAATCTAACTTAACATTAACAATGACTTAAAACAAAAAACTTTTATCATTTAACTGATTTTCATACAATAAAATTTTATGGTAAGGTTTTTTTTCATTCATATACAACTCATAATCAATCTCAAAACATCGAAATCAAGTTCACAACCCAAAAACTAGACCATAATATATAAATACCCATTTTAACATATAAACTAATATAATTAAACAATTGAAATTTAAAACTTTAGAATGGTTAAAAACCTTACCCAAAATTCAAAGAAAACTCTGCAAAATTATGAAGACATATTGAATTGAAATTATCCAATTTGGGGGTCAAATTCCTAACTAAAATTATAGAGAGAGAAGGAGAAATCTTTTAAGAAAATAAATAATGAAGTGAAAAGGAACATGAGAAGATTAATTTTGTGAGAAATTTGAAAAGAAATGGAATGAATTGATGAAATTTGAATGATTAAAAGATGAGAAAAAGAAAAATGGAGAAGGAAGGGGATATCACATGGCCAAAATGAAGAAGAAGAGAAAAATGTGGGCTTTTTATAGCTTTTGGACTATTTAATAAAAATGCCCTTTTTTCTTTTATAAAATTTCAAAAGTGTTATTTTTTTAATTAATATAATCATAAATTAATAAATAAATAAATAAAATGTCAAACGCATAAAAGTAGTTAATAAGCCCCAATAATATATCAATTAGTCATAAAATATGCATATGTATGAAAATACAGTATTAGTATAAAAACACTAAATTATTTCCTAAGATTCGACCAATGAATTTTATATCAACCATAATATTCCACACGACACCTTTTCATCTATAATTTTGATAAAAACTCCAATTCTTGCCTTTTAATAAAAATAATTTATGCTATTAAATAATAGTGATCGAGAAATCAATGTACTTTCTCTTTGAAAGTTTATACCTATAATATTAAATCAAAAATACCAAAATCTCACCAAATAAATTATAACTACTCTGAAACCAATAGAATGATTCAGTTTAGAAAATATTTACAAATATTAATTAATGTAACTGTCTAACTACAATATCACATCATAAACTAAGTATATAAAGGAGACAAAAATTTTAATGTAGTTTAGATTTTTTACTCCTATATCCACAAGATCAAAAACAAAAAAATAATCCACTAAATAATTAAAATAATTCAAACATCAATGGACTTAAATATAACTAAAGACTTACTCTCTATATGTCACTATTATGTTAAACTTTTTAGGTAAATTTATTTAGTGAAATCTCCTCACTTTAATACATTGAAATTACTTCGACTTTTGAGATTCTCTCACTTTGACGATATTGAAATTTCTTCAATAAATTCATTAACATACTCTTATTTAATGTCATTGAATTTTTTCTAACTAATGCAAATCTTTCTTTCGAATAATGTCTTGTTCATCTTTGAAAAAATAATATCAAAACATTTTAATAACACTTCAGAAAATATTATCTAAATTTAACAAAATAGAAATTATACTCATAATTTTCACCAAATAATTTTTACTATAAAGTACAAAGGAAAACAAGAATAATTTCAAAAAATAAAACAAAAAGAAAAAGAACAAAAATCACACAAAAAAAAGCTCTTTGTTTTGGTGTCTCTAAGTCTTACCATGACTCTAAAAAAACTACATGTTTATAGGGAAAACCCAAGCATTGTTTAATCAAGATTTTTTGTTTACTAAATCTAAAAAGAATAGATTTTTCTAAATTAAAATAAATATCTCCTAATTAAAACTTTTATTTTTAAATTATTTTTCTTTTTATTGTAGAATTGTCAACTAATATTGGCAACGGGCCAAGACTTTTGTAAATAAGGTCAAATATGGCCCTGTTCTGTAATTCACCAGGCCGAGCCCCCATAGCCCCCTTGTACTATGAAAAGTTTTTGGACTTAAACATTTTTGGGTCCAAAAATATTTTAGCCCATCCTGATCCCTGGTTTGTTTATAAAAACAGAACCAAATGTAGCCCTGTTCTTTAGCTTGAACGTACTAGGCTTCGAATTTGCAAAAAAAAATCCTCATCCCTGTTACGAACATAAATTATTTAATTATGCTTGAAGTCTATGATTTACCTAAAATTACTAATAAATTTAAATTTTTTATATGTGAAGAATTAAATACGAATAAATAATATGTGCCTAGTTTATTGCAACAAAATATACTTTTAAAAAATATTAACTTTAAAAATTCTAACAATAAATAAGTCATATCATATCAATTAAAAATATTTTTTTATCTGTTTAACACAACGCAAAAATGATACACCAGCCTAATTGTCACCTTTACATTACAAATCACTATCAGAACTAATTAACTTTATAATATTAAATTTTGATAATGACAATACACTAGAAGATGTTTTTATCTTTGTTAAGATATAGATAACGCTTCAATATAAAGAAACAAATTATATCCATTATTTAAAAAATCATAAATCACATGTACTAAAGTTATTATTTTTTCTCTTTTGATTATAATTTATATAAATTATAATTACACAAAATTTTTCTCTGAATCACAGATTTTATTTAGTTAGACGTTATTTCTTTCCTATTTTTTAATACTTTTCTTTGGAGATTTTATAACAACTTCAAAGAGGTTGACAGCAATTTATGGCAACAGCAGTTTTCATCAAATTAACAGGGATTAGTTTGACATAAATTGAAAATACAGAAGGCCTTCTTTGGTTGAAACAATTATGGGATTCCCTCAGTAATCTTCTCTACTCCCATGTATGGTTCACAAAACAAGAAAGTAATAAGGATTTCATTGGGATCTTGATTCCATCATTTTGATGGGTCATCAATCACAATTCGTTTTCATCCTAAATTTTAAATTTCCGATATCAACCCAACTTTAAGTATATTTATTATGTTAAATTTTAAATAATTTAATGATTAATTTTATACGCAAAACAAATAGAAAATATATATTAGCTATACTTTAATAAAAGTTCGTCAAGAAAGTATAATTCTTCGCTAATCATGAAAATATTAGTGTTAATTAAACAATTGATGAATGTTGATGTTATTTTATTTTGTTAATTAGTTTTAATATTCATGTGGTGGCAACTCTGATACTATAAATTCAAATACAATATGAATTGTATTTATTTCCATGATACTTAATATAGTATTTAATTCAAAAGTCCGGCTCATAGCATCCAAGTAGAGAGATAAATTGAAAAGTATATTTTATATTAATTACTTATAATTAAAAAATTAACAATGATTAAGAATGTATTTTAAAATTATTAAAATTAAAATATTATTCTTTCTCACATTTTGTTTCATTTTATTTTTCTTCATTTTTCTCGATTCTTTTCTTAATCCATTTTACTTTTCAAATCATAAACCGTCTAATATAATTATTTCGTAATTTATGCTTAAAAAAAAAGTAAACATGTATACTTTGCATGCTTGCATTATTAGTATATTGTGATGCACATATGATTATAGTCTCTACGTAGACAATTTCATAAAAGAACTCAAAGGACAGTCTTTACCTAGTCAATTTGACACAAAAACTCGAATGGCATATTTTTTGTTTAGTATCAAACTAGATTGAATTGGATTAAGCTAATAAGATGGTATAATAAATTTATGTGGACAATTTGATACAAGGACTCAAAGGGTATATTTTTCGTTCAATATCAAACTAGATTGAATTGGACTAAATTAATAAGATTGGTATAATAAAATTGGACTGATTTGCACTAGATTAATACTAACATGTGTTTGGTGCATTATAAAATTGATTAGATTAAATTTATACTTTTTTATTTGGTAGTGTTGTAGTATAAGATTGGACACTTAGTGATATCTTGTATTTTGGTATGATAAAACATTGGATTGAATTGTTCATATAGTTTTACCATCCTAATAATTACATAAAAAGCCAATCAAAGTTTATATACTAATATAAATTATTTTCGTTAGAACATACATCTTTTAAATTATATTACTATTAAATATGTAGATCGTTAATTATGTTATTTATGCTAATCAATGAATTTATTTATTTGATTCATTTTAATTTATCATATTATAATTATAACATTAATTACATATTGATCATAACATAAATTTTTATTAAGTATTATTCAGGCATAAATTAGTTCAATGGGCATCTTACTAATTAAATATTTATTCTCTTCACTTTAATATTTATAATATCATCTATAGAAAGAAAAAGGCTATTTAAAAATTACTAATTTAGTTTTGGTGATATCACGATATAATATAATATGTATTGAAATATATCGCAATACTATTTAACTTTTATAAATGTCTCATTGAGCCACAAAACTGTTATCTTCGTCTATAAATCTATTAATAAAATACACTCAATTCTTTTTATATACAGAGCTATTTAAATGTGGCTATTTTAATTTTGGCGATGCCACAACACAATACAACACTTATTGAAAAGTAACATAAAACTAACTAAGTATTAAAAATGTCCTATTTAGCTACAGTATTGTTACCTCTATCCATTCAGCCATAATAGTAAAGGGGAAAACTATCTTTTCACTAAATTAATCCTAAATTCTAACTTTCATTTTCAAAGATTTGTTTTAAAATTAACTATAAATCCTCATTTTGAAACTACCCCTAAATCTTAATTTCGGAAATAACCGTAGACTTCATTGTTTGACGAAGATAATAGAGTTTGCAACTTGTAGTGAGGAGAAGAGATTTTGGTGAGAAGAAGATAAAGAAAGAATAGCAAAACATAGAATGACGTAGAAGAAGAAGAAGAAGAAGAAGAAGAAAGAAATAAAAGGCAGTGGAACGAAGAAGAAGAGAAAAATGACAAAGTGGCAAAGAGTAAGAGGAAGATTGAAAAAACAGCAGAGCGACGAAAAAGAAGAAAGAAATAGCAAATTTTCAAAATCCAATCAAATTCTTCTTCTTCTTTATTCTTTTTCTTTTTTTTTTAACTATTTTTTTGTGATATACTATTGATTGGTTGGACCAAAAGCAAAGAAATATAAGTTGATATTGGTTTGGGGCAAGTTGTGGGCATTTGAAGTTTTACAAGAAAAAGAAACTCTTTCATGGGTAACTTTGCCTAATATATGTTAGGATGTCACGGGACTTTTATCTATAATTTGACAAGAAATTCACAAACAAATATGGGATTTTATCTTTTTATAATTAGGTAGTTTTATTTATTATATAATACAAATAATAAATATATTATGTAAATAAAATTTTTAGTCTTCTCTAATATTTAGATATTTTTGTTTATTATATAACGACAATAATAAAAATATTATATAAACAAAAAATTTTATCTTTCATTATATTTAGATAATTTTACCTATCATATAACATTAATAAATAATAAAAATAAAAATAAATAATATATAAATTTATGTAAAAAAATTTATTAAATTAATTAAAATAAAAATCAAGAATAAGAACAAAAGAATATAAATCCTCTCTAAATATAAAAAGAGTAATCTCTCAAGTATTTAGAAAATACATTCAAATACAATATCTAAATATTACTGTGAGATAAATTGAAAAATGTGGAATAATATATTAATGGAAGGGTTTGAAAAGGACGAGAGATTGAGCAAATAAACCTTCTTATTTATTCAACGGTTGGCTGAATTGATGCCCAATTGGGAATTGTGCCCCGTCCACTGCTCAATCTTCAATTTCCAACGGAGTATATACCATTTTGCCCGAGGCAGCTACACTTCTCAATGTCCCCACCATTGCCAGCCAATTACGCAACAAAGGACGGTAATTTTATCCATAAAGTTGCAATTTGTTAATACCCAATCCCCGTCACAGGGTTTTGTTATGCCTTTCAGTAAATTTAAAATAAATTTAACATAAAAAATTAAAATTTATAATAAATTTAAAATAAATACGGATGAAAATAAATATCACAAATATTTACAATAAGTATCTATAGATATTTAATTTTTATTTTTTATAATATATTATTTTTAATTAGTTAATTATTTTAATGGTTAGCTTTAAATTTTTTAATAAAAATTAAAATTTACACATATTTGAATGATAAAAATATTATTGATAAATTAAATTAATTATTTTTATTAGTTATAAAAATTTATTCTTTATTAAATTATTATTCACTATCATAAAAATTATATAAATGTGAACTTAGTAATTATTGTTTTGAACTTATGAATTTATTAATTTTTATTTTAAATTTTTAATATTTTATATATAAATTTATAAAATAATTATGTAATTTTTTGAATGATTGTGATGAATTTTATTTTATATTAAATATAATTGATATTTTATGTTAATATTTTATTTTAAATAAATGTAAAAATTTTAAAATTTTAATTAGATAATTTATAAGTTTAAATATATCTAATAATAATATAATTATGGCTGAAAATATAAAAATTTGTTAAAAATAGGTAGATATTCGTGCGGGTTTAGTAAATATTAAATATTTATTTAAACGAATTTGATAATAAAATATTAAATTCGTTACAAATTTAGTACAAATTTAATATTAAATATTTTTAATAGATTTGAAAGTATTCGTTCCAAATTTTGTTGGTTGTCATCGTTACATGCAACATTATAACAAACATTGCATTTTTTTTTAATTTTCTCTAATTATCTAAATTTAGAATTTATATTTTACTAAGATATAGGGTTTTTTATGGTTTCTTGGATTTTTTTATTTTTTCGAATTATCTATGTTTATTTTATTTGCTTTTTTTAATTTTTTTCCTCAACTTTAGATTTAGTACCAATGTTAGTATTTTGGATTCAATCTCAACTTTATAGTTGTAGTATTTCTTGACCTATAGAAGGGATGAAAAGAATTGCACCTATCCTGATAATATATTTACAAATGAATGTGTCTTTCCTTGTCCTAGGTCTTTCTCTCCTCTGCAGGGTTGGCTCCAAGCGACTTATTTCTTAGCACTACTTTCTTGAGCTTAATCTTGCAGCTTTTCAGGTCGGCCTCAAACTTATGCGCTTCTGGACTCAACAGTTATCGTCTTCGTTATAGTTCCAAATGCAACTATTGAGCCTTCCTAATAATGAGCGAGATCATGGGCAAACTATAGAAATGAACAATGACATACCTTAAATATAGCAACAACAAAAATAATATAATCACAAACAAAAAGCAGGGAATAAATATTTTCCCGAAGGGTCATCTCGGTGAAGAGATCGTAGGCTTCGAGATGTGAGAAGCAAGAAACCTTCTTAGAATAGGGCCTTTTCACCTTACTCTCCACCGGCGGGAAAGAGGGAATAAGCTACTCAAGCCGAGCACGCTTCGCCATAAGGATGTCTATAAGACTAAGAGGGCTGTCTGAGCTTCTTCCCATAGAAATATGAGCCAACCTCTTCTGCTTTTCGATAACCAGCTCAGCATCTCCCTCTGAAGAAAGCGCCTAATCGACCTTCTCCTTTATCCATGGCTAAGGATCGACCTTCTCCTTTCCTTTGTCCATGGCTAAAGCTTGACAAGGCTTGGCAGTAGCAGGGGTGACAGTAGAAGCCACGGATTCATTGGCACCCGAAGACCCTCCCTCGTCCTTCTCCATCAGAAGATTTTTGTTAACAAAGATGTTGTCAACAACCCCTTAGCCCATCCCAGTGAGTTTTTTACCCCTGGTTCCTCTAGTTTCCATATGGCCTGGAGCAACTATAACAAAGGAAAACATAACAAATGAAGAAAGATGGAACACTTATGGCTCTTGACCTTTACCTCTTCGGTGGGGATAACTTTCACAACTCTTGACTTGTCGAGACTCAAAGGGTCAAAGAGTGATTTCTGGCTATAAGGCTTGGCGAAGGCAGTGTCAAACTTAGCTTGAAGGTGGTCCTCAAGTTCTACCCTCCACTTCCAAGTGACAAAACAAAGTGACCCCAGTTAGCTCTATATAAAATTAATGATAAAGGGAGAAATAACAAAGGAGTAAATAATAGTAAAAGGTATAGAAGGAAATAAACATGTCGAGCCGAACTAGGTAAGAATGAAGACAAATCGCTTGTGGATATGCCCCGTCACCCGCTAACCAGAAACCAACGGTGTTTCCAACCTTTATTTGAGGTAGGCAGGTCTTAGTAGAAAGCCAAGCTCTGTTTTTGGTTGCCTCAGATGATAGAGCAATTGGATTTCCCGCAAGGTTGGCTTAGCATGGTCTGCTTTCTTCCATAGGATTGTCCTCTAGGCATTTACATTAAGCCAGCATGGGAGAATTCCCACAATAACTAAAAATTGGGCTAAATAAAGTTGGAAAAGAGGAGCCGAGCTCCCAAGCTAAAAAATTTCTCGTGGAACATGACCCATTCTTTCGGAGGATTACTGCAAAATTCTCCTTCCCTAGGGAGTCTGAGGTAGATGTCATGAGGAATTTTATACATCCTCCTCAGACACAATAGATGGCCTTCAATAAGAGAGGATGTATACCAGTCCATTTTGTAAGGACTGCCGTCTTTCTAAAAATATACAAAGGAGGGTGAAGCACCCCCCTCCTCAAGGGCACTAGTAACACCTCACCCTCTAATATCTTAATATCCTTAAGTTCTCCCTCCCCGGGTATCTCTTCGTGGTCCTCAGCAACTTCTCTTACACTCTCCGTTTCTTCCTTATTCTTGGAATTGATAAAATCTATCTGTTTATTGGATTTAGGGGGTAGGATAATTTCTAATTAAGGAGGCAGTCTTAAGATTTTCCTACCTCCTTTGCCTCCTCTCCTTAAAGGCTATTATATCCCAACGATCTTCTGAGGTGGAATAGAGAGAATCAGTGTTCAGAGAGGTTTTGCGAGTCAAATTCTAGGCTTGAAGAAAACTAAATGGTCAGAGCCAACAAATTAACACAATCATGTTAGCTACAAAATTCTTCCTAAAAACAAAGGGCAAATAAATCTTTAAAGCCCTACGTGTCTCTCACACAAGTTCACTGATAATGACCACAAAGTGCACATAATAGAATATGCAAATTCATCAAACACCACAAATCACAAGCAAAAGACGCAAGCAAGAGAAGTATCATGTTGAGAAGAAGTCTTAAAACTCAAAAACAACATTATTGTTAGAATTTTTGGATTGGCTCATTTGTGAACAAAATCCTATATTTAAGTTATTTCTAGAACTATACCAAGATAAGTGATTAAAAGCATTAAAGTGAAGTCATTGGAAGGGTTGTTGAGGCTAAATACTTAACCAAGGCTTGATTAGTGCATGAGCAGCTTTAAAGAATTGAAGTTAGAAAGTTGGCACTTGACTTGCGCTCGAACAGCCTCTATTGCTCAATTAACTATTGAGCCTTCCTAACTTAATTAGTTTCTTGTAATCACAAATTTTATTGTTATTATTGTGATTTGTGATTGTTTATTTATGGAAGCTATAATCACCATAGATTTCTTTCTCAAAAACTCAATTGAAGCCTTTAGAGATTTTGTAAGATATTAATGGCTGGAGTTCTGATCTTTGAATGTGGTGTTAGTGAATTTATAAAAATAAGAGACAGTCAAAGTTCTAATTACTAAAATTATAAATGTTCTTGTAGGTTAAACCACCAGTTGTAAGTTATTCTTTTCTATTGAATTTTTAAGTTGCTTTTGAATAGTTCGAAGAATTTTTATCCTATGAAGAATTTTTCATAAAGTTTTCTTTCATTACTAAATCCTCGTATTTTAATTATATTTATTGCTTTATCAATTGTCTTAATTGAATTTATCAATGGGATTTATTTGTGGAAGGGTTAGGGTATTAGTTTAAAAATTTATTTGTTTTTAATTCATTTAAGGTATAATAAATTTTAATGTGTTTTAATTTATTAATTTTTATTGTTAATTTCTGTGTCAATCAACTTTCACTATCCCTTTGCCACCCCCTCCCCCCCCACCCCCTTCAAGTGTTTTTGGGTCTAAACCGAAATAAATTTTGAACTACAAAAAACTATTGAAGGACTCCTATTGGTACATGATATTTGTTTACACCCAAATCATCAAAATAGCTCACTTATAATCTGGAAGTCATGGGGAGAAATCAAGAAATCTTCTCAAAATAAGCTAAGGTCAAAAAATAAAAAGCCAAGGACCAAGTTATGTCCACTAGTTTGAAAAAACAAGAACTCCTAATGCTATCTAAAAAGAGAGGGAAAGTATGAATAAGGTTAAAATAAATAAGTCCTGCTACCACATAGAGGAAGAAGTCTACAAAAATACAAACCAATCATCAACCTATAAAAGAGAGATAAATCAAGTAAAAGAGTTACAAAGAACTTTCCAAAAGAATAAGTTGTCATTCTACTAAAACAATAACTCAAATATCGAAGAATTTTCGCCAAGAAACTGGCACCCTTGATCACTATTATGTTTTGCAAACATCCGCAAGCTAACAGGGAAAAGATTGAATCATCAAATTGTGGAAAGATTGAGTCATCAAATCATCTACATCAATAAGCCAGATACCAGGAAAAGCAAATCACTTATTGACACTTGAAAGCAAAAAATAAGTATCAACAATAATCTTATATATATTATATAATTTAACGTCTAATATAGAACTTAAATCCCATACGAGATTGTTAATGAAAAATTAAAAGCAACTTATTTCATCATTTTTTTATAATAATGGTGTGCGATAAAAAATTTTAAGGTTGATTATTTCATAATTCAACCCCTTTTGATAATAAGTTTTAAAAGTATACAAATTTTTTTTAGAAATAGTTTATCTAATAATTTATTCAAATACATAATAATTTTCTTATATCTCTGTCGTACCCTATTATTTTTAATAGACATAATTATATCATATATGTTTATAAATTTTGTGCTACTATATGACTTTTTGTTTGTTGCATTAGATTACCTCCATTAATCAGATTTATACCAAAAACTGTTGCACTGTAAAAATTATATATTTTTGGTATTTCACTTAAATCTTAAATTTTCTAATTATTTTACTTTTTCTACAAATATATATATATATATATAAAAAATTGTGTATCACATTACTATCCCAAAATTCTCTATTATTTATTCATTTCACCTAAAATAAAATTGAATGTTCTATAATATGTATGCATGTAACATATAATTTTTAGGATAAAGTTTGAGGTAAATAACAGTTTTCACCCCGGCATTGAAAAACTTACATCCACAACCCCATTCATCAGATATCAGGTAAAAGTTTAATAAATAAGAATTATTTAATAATTTTGTATAAAAATAATATTTTATGTTTATTAAAATATAAATAAAAATAGATAAATAAACCATAGATCTATCAACCATCGCATGGCCACTATGTGCCCAATGAGAGCCCTTCTCAAGCCTTCACGCGACTGCTTGTGGCCACCCGGAGACAAGTAGGCTACCCGCGAAGCAACCCGTTCTTACGAGTAGCTGATAGCAATTAAGCACCAATTTTTATCTTTTTTTTTTATTTTTGTTACAAAAAAGTATTATTTTAAGAAAATAAAAAACATTTATTATTAATTTATTATTTTTCAAATTATATATAAAGAGAGAATGAGAAAATAAAAATAAAAAAATATATGAAATAAAGCATTGATACAAAAATTATTGATATTAAAAAGGAGAAAAATATATTGATACATAATTAGAGAAATTTAAAATAATACTATGATCTCTATTATAAAGTCAATCTTAGTCAAACCATATTAACAAATAGGGGTACGGATGTTTGTGTTTTTAAGGTAGGAGTAAAAACTACCATTTATCCCATAGTTTGAGTTTGAGACTGAAACTATCAACTGTAAGAATAAATAAACAGATAAATGCATGAATTTTTACATTTAAAACTCACAACACAGTCAACAGTACAATTTACCAAACCCTCTGTTACTTTTTCTTAAACACTATTTTTTCAGTACAGCAAAAACAAATTAATATAAAAAGTAACTTCAATCCCAAGTTGATCCATCACAAAATTTACCAATCATTTTTTTTTTTTAACTTACGACACCTGCAACAATACGATACGCATTACCAAAAATTTAACTACTTTTCTTAAATACTAATTATTTTTTTAATATAATAAAAATATATATTAATTTAATAGTTGATTCAAATTTAAATTGATCCTCCTTAGTCTCTTAAGTAGGTCCCTTGAGTAGGAGATGAGTTAATCTTACGTAGATTTATATAATTAGTTTATGCCATATTTAATGAAATTAAATTGTAGATTGACGTGGCTCAAAGATTAATAGTAGTAATCAATCATATGATTGAATTATTCTTATCTTACTCTATAAAATAACTAAACTATATGAGTTATTTCATGTACCAAACATGCATGAAAATGGAAGGATAGTGCTAGGAATTTTGAGAACAAAACGTACAAATATGAAATGTAAGTTGCAAGTTTCGTTGTTAGTCATTGTGGTATAAAAAAAAATGATGATGATGATGTGATAGCTAAATGTGTTTCTTTCCCATTTATCTGTGCATAATTAAATAATGCATCCTATCTTACCTAAAACTTTCCGGCTACATGGTGAACAATTCATTGTTCAAACAATAGTTTTCAGTGATATTTGAAACCAAGCCAAACAATCATACAAAGCTTTGAATCCCCAATATATGGTGCACAATAATGAACAAGAAATATGTAATACATTAAAGCAGAAAAAGAAAATTGCTTCAGTTTTTACAATGATTAAGCACAAATTAACTACTACTTGCATTCTCCTGGCTTGTAATAAATCTTCAATAACCTAATTATTTGCTTTATAATTAACTAATTATACTCTTAAACTATGTTAATTCCCCTTTCAATGAAGCTATCAATTATTTTATCAACAAAATTACTTAAACCAAGCTGTTGGAATACGTATTTATGATAACATAAAACATTACAACTTATATTCAAATATGTGTCATCACATTAAGTAGCCATTTCAATATTAAACTAAATATATATAAGAAAAATATGTATACATCTCTCTTCTTTTTTTTCTTACCAATTTCCCACAGAATCAATTTGATCTTGTGGCTGTAACTGTTTTTGAATTGAATTTGGCGAAAATGGTAAGGAAAAGGACTGATGATGATGATGATGATGATGATCAGTAGACATAAAATTTGGCCGTGATATTAGATTTGTTGAAGAATATACACTACTATACGGTAAATGATGTTGTTGTTGTTGGTGGTGGTGCTGTTCTTGTTCATGCGATGATTGTTGTTGTTGTTGTTGTTGTCGTTGTTCCGATCTTTGTTGTTTCGGAACGTTAAGCTTTTCTCCTTCAATCTCTCTGTATTTGGTTAGGTATAATTTTAACGGAGAAACATAATCTTCAAACCCTAGGGTGGTAATTGCCCATATAATATCGTCACCATTGACAGTTTTTCTCTTTTCTCTCTGACATTTATCGGAAGCTTCACCGGTTACAAAGCTAATGAACTCCGAGACACATTCTTGGACAGTCTCTTTTGCGTCTTTCGAGATTTTCCCGTTGCCGGGAATCACTTTTTTCATTATCCGGCCAACGTTAGCTATTGGAAGAAAACGATCTTGTTCCTTGCTGCTGTTGCTGCTACTAGTGGTGGTGGTGGTGTTGCTGCCACTGCTTTTTACACATGGGCTTTCTGGGCTTCCTCCGTTGGGCCCATTTCCGTGGCTGTGTTCTTCCATGACTTGAGGGGGATGATCAATTAGACAAATTTTGTTTTCTGGGGAGTTGAAATAAATGGTAAAGAAATGGCAAGAAAGGAGGCAAGTGAAGCGGGAACTAGAAAAAGACTTGGTTGATTTGCAACCGAAGCGTCCCCGGGGACTCGCTCCCTTCCACTTCCTCGTGAGAAACAGTTAGTTAACTAACTAACTATCAATAGACTAAATCTAGCTAACTTCCTTGCTCCCAATAAACAATATCTTATTGAAATTACCAAATGCATTACACATAATTTGTGAAGATTATATAGTTATGGAACAGTATCTACACTATATAGTTATAGTACAATTGGAGCAGGCTATAATTTTTTTTTTCTTTAGTTTTCAATTGTATGTCTAACTCTTTGTTGTTATTATTATTATTATTATTATTATTATTATTATTATATCTCAACTTATAAAAAATACAACATGAAATTAAAATTTATAACAAAAAATTAAAAATTAAAAACAAAAGAGTTTAAAAAATGCATTGCAGGTGGCCTTAATTATATTGTATAATTTTTGAAATTTTTAAATTTTTTGTTGTAAGCTCTACATTTTTTATTGACATTTTTACTTGGAATTTCTTTTTTTTTTTTTTACAAAAATGAAATAAAAAATTTTTAAATTGCATACAATTAGATTTACCATCATATAACACTACAAATAATTACTCTCATTATTTTTTTAAAAAAAAAACTAATCCTATTATAAAGATAATAATTTATATCTGGATAAATATTAACGTCATATTAAATACTAACATTAACATTAATCAAGTTATATATTATTGTACTGTGGCATATAACCTTAATTTGTCTCAACTTAATTAATCAAGTACAATGCCAAGTTAAACTCAATTAAAATTGTAGCTTATTTAATATAATTGCTTTTAAAAAATTAGACATATTTTACTGTTGTATTGCAATGAGCCTGAACCTACTAAAGGAATGCAATGTTATTGTTAACCTATTGCAAGAAGAAATGGAATGTAATTGTTAGCTAAAAGCTATGATTTCAAACTTAAATTAGCATAGTTGAATACTGAATTCAGTTTTCTGCTATTTGTGCAATTATGTAATTATATGTCCATCATCCCATTAATTATTCAACTCTTTTATGGTAATTTCTAAATTTGAAGTTTTAAAATATAGTTGTTTTAAGTAGAAGCACACAAATTCAATTTGAATCTAAAATTCAAATGGATTCAAAAATATTACTTTTAATTTAAATTAATTCGATTTAATTTGGTAGTAAAACTTAATTCAAATTGATTACAATTATCATTTGAATTATTTTTTTAAACCTAAACTTAAAATATTATCAGAAGTATAAAATTTGATTGTTTTATTAAATTATATTTATTTTCAGAATTAAAAAAATAAATATAATTATAAAATTCACATCAAATTATATTTTTTATTAAGTTTAAAAATAATTTATCTGAAAATTTTATTTAAATTTTTAAATTGTAAAATGTAATATTTTCAAATATAGAATTTTAAATTTTTTTAGATAATAAAAAATTATTAAATATTTTCTTTTTTACATTTATTATATTATATTTAAAAATCAATTTAATTATTATAATTTAATTTTTTGAACAAAAATTGATCTAATAAATTTTTAAATCAATTCAAATAATCAATTTGAAACAATTCGATTTGAACATGCCCACCCTTAGTTTCAAGTTACATTTTCATGTTACAAGTATAGATTGAAAGCCAGCACCTGAATTCCAAATATACTCACAATACACTTCATTGAGACAAATTATAGACCTTAATTTTGGAAAGAAGCAATAGAAATATGATAAATGCCAAATTCATGAATAATGGATATCACGCTTTTGCAATATATGACGAGAACAAAGTTCAATACATCAAAGAATACATTTCACTAAAGCTAACTACAAATATTACAAGAATGCATTTGGTTTTTGATCAATCAATAATGTAGTATGATATCTAAGTGAAGACTTGGACACCAACCTTGGGATAAATAAATCCACCAAAACAAAAAAGAAAAAAGCAGCAAAACAAAACAAATATGGGAAAACGCTTGGACATTGAAGAGCCTACTTAACATGTTACACTTGATAAGTAAATCAAAAATTTCAAAGAAAATTGTTGAAAAAGTTTAGACACGGATGAGCCTACTTAAAATGTAGATAAGTTGCCATGAATTGCAATTAGCAATCGGGACAAAAGAATACCTAATCTCATCGGCGTTCTGGCCTCAAGATTTGAAGAGCTGTGCGACGCAAAAGTTTGCTTAAGCAATGGCGTATGGGATTGTCTCCCACTCTTTGGGCCGCCACATGGACTTCTGGACACAGAGCAATCCTTCCTTATCCTTTGAGTAAGTCATCCGAACCTCCCACTTCATAGCTCTCACCATACTCTCTAACTCGTTAATGATCTCAACACTATCACGAACAATTAGCTTTCCTTCTGGCCTGAGTATCCGATCAACCTCCGCAACTATAGCTGCTAAATTACACCTGAAAGATCAAGATAGCATTGCAATGTAAGAAGAGTGCATATAGAAATGATGCCTCAGAAATCTCAGACATTGTAGTGGCAAGGAATGAAAATGAAATACCAATACAAACCTCTTCTTAATCTTGGAGAAAAGATGGTCTGCATGGAGAAGATCATAAGATCTAGGATAGGTGCTAAATGATTGGCACCAATCATGATATATACCAAAAAGACCGCGTTCATAAATTATAGGCAATGTATCTGCAGAGTCGATTGAGATCACATTCATGACCCAAATGTTGATATCTTTCAAAGCTGCAGCAAATCTGCAAAAGCATAAACATAGTATCAAAACTCAAAACAAAGAATGAAAAAAGAAGATGCAAGAAACAATTAAGCAAATCAACTGCAAAGGATTTTATTTGCCCTCCTACAAAGGAAGGCACGTCTTGCTTACCCTCCATAGACAGCTTGCATGTCCATGACATTCCTCACAGTTGACCAGTTTATTCCCATGCCATTTAGATAGGAGTTGGACACGACCAGTTTCCAGTGCTCAAAATCTGCAGCAAAATCCTCTGGCGCTGACTTACCATAGACTCCAACTTGGGAACTTAACAACCAGTATGGTGTTTTCTCTAACCTTGCTGGCCACTGCTCTGGCCACTGTGACCCGCGTTCTAATGGATCTACGGGCACCTTATGCATGCAAGCTTGCAGTGGTACATTCCTGTGCACAACAATCAAATTTAAAAGTGAGTCATGCGAAAAGCAATCAGGGTACAAGTAAACAATTTGCTTCCAAAAAAACTAGCACATTTTTTTCAATTAGGTGACAAGGCAAACTCCAGCCTTCCAAATCCATTGATTATTTTTCTCGTTTAGTGAGTAAATATAGTTATTTCCTCACAAACTATGGTTGTGATTACCATGCTGCATTTGGATCATCAGTCTCTGTGCAGATTGGAGGCTCTTGTTGTGATCTTTTCTCATAGCACTCATTAGTGATAGGTTTCCTATATGTTGCTACACCCACCCCATTGATGGTATCCTTGTTGATGGACACTAGCTCCCAGCACATTGCTTTAGTTAATTCAGACATGGCTGCAAATGGTTCCCGCAAAATGTAGTAGTCATTAGAATCCATCAACCTTTCTAACAGATTCAGACATTTCAGGTAAGAAATCAATTACCATTCCAAATTTCCATGTCTTCAGGAAGTTTCTGATAAACAGGAGTAGCAGACCAAACAAAGAAGCCACCAGGTCTCAGCACACGATTCAGCTCCAGTAGAAGTTTACCACCTGCATATTGTAACAATCAGAAACTCTGAAAACTAAGCCTAAATATAGATTTATAACATCAATATCACTATATGCTTGTTAGGTGTGAGGTAGCATAAGACAAAATATCAAAGAATGAAACATCAACATTTAAATTCGATAAAAGAAACACCAACAAGATGTCAGAAACATAAATGAACTCTAATTCGTAGCATACAACGTTTATTACCTTCTATGTGCCATGGGACTCGACAACGAGCACAGTGGACGATATCAAAAACTCTTCCAGGGAAAGGAAGTCTAGTTGTGCCCATCACAGCAGATATAGCTGGGATTCCTCTTTCAAGTGCAAATTGAACTTGGGCTTCATGTTCATCTTTAGGAGCAAATGATATGGCAAGCCCATCTCTGTCAAAGAGAAAGCCTCCAAAGCTAGCCACGCCGCATCCAACATCCAGTATCACACGAGACCGCTTTCCCCAAGCAATATCAGGCACAGACTGCATAGCACATTTATTAATATCAAGCCGAACTTGTAAAACAGATTAGGGTAGATAATCGTTCAAATAAATAAGTTATAAATGGACCCAAAATCCATGATCACTTTTACAAATCTGAGTCACCAAAATAGGCTTGCAGATAATAGTTATGAATACAGACAACAGAGGACAATCATTTGCAGATAGTAACTGCACAAAACATACAAAAACCATAAGTTGAAAGGTGAAATCACATCAATTTAAATAAGTGTATAGGAACCATAGTAAAATTTCAAAGGGCAGGATCTTAGGTAACAACATGAATCCATCTAGCATCCATGAAAAGAAATGAATAATGACAAAAATGGAAAACATTCCATTACATTTAGTACCGAAAACATTTATATACACACATATATCCATACATCAACCAAATGGCACACAAAAAGGCAACATGAAGATTGGAAGGCAATGAAACTAAAAAATAAAACCAATGACAACAATAGAAAGTATTAAGAATCTAATTGGCATTACCATATAGATCATATAATAAGAAGTCAAACCAATAGTAAAAGTAACCAAAAGATAATGGAGTTTGAAGACAGAATTGTTTCAAGTGCTTACCTCCTGAATAAAGTCTACATAATGGAGAGCACCGTGCTTGAATTGGGTTCCACCACCTGGAAAAGTAAGGTATTCTCCAGTAACCTTCACCCAATTTTGGTGCCCCTTAACTTCTGCAAGCTTGGTATGGGGAACATTATAGTACCATATCTGCAGTGGAACAGTTTATCAGTTTCAGCTAAACAAGAGGAAAAGAAAACCTTAAAAGAACCAGAGGATAAATTTTGAGCATACCTTTTCCCTGCTTGTAGGCCACTCAATTGGGCGTCTGTAACCTTCAGGAAGAGAAGCAAGGCAGGTGGGAGGTTCTTCGGGACAGTGCCTCTCTCGGTGCTCATAATGCTTAGTGGATCGAAGACTCTTAATTGCTTGCCAGTTGTCAAGGCAAGGAATATAATCAGGGCCGGCACTGACATTGCATAGTTTCCAATTGTATCCACTCTGTTGCTTAGAAGATAATTGAGCTTCCTTTTCATTCTTTGACTCTGTTACCTGAGTTGACCACGACCCCTTTTGGGTGGAAGTTTCATTCAAAAGCTCCAATTGAGCCCCAGAAGGAAATACCTCATTTGAACTCTGGTTTTTGTCTTGGATGTCTTCCTTTTCATCATCAGAGCTTTTCTCTGACTCCTTGTTATCATTTTGGTCCACCTTCTCCTCTATCTGACCATCTACTTTTTCTCCATCCTTTGTTTCACCAGAGATCTCCTCTGACTTGGTCTCAATCTCATCAGCATTGGATTTTTTCTCACCATCATCTGAATCAGATTTATTTCCATTCTCATCAGAGTAAGATTTCTTGTCATTCTCAGTTGAATTATCTTCTGAATCTCCTTGTCCACCTGAATTACCTTCACCGCCATCGGAATTTGTCTCTCCAGCTTCAGAATTCTTAGAATCACCGTTATCAGTTTTACCGTCATCATTTTGCGTCTGTATATTTGATTCATCATCCGACTTAGTCTCTTCATTAGACTTCTCCTCCGTCTTGTCCTCTCCATTTTCTTGGTTTTCAGCATTCTTTTCATTCTGAGCCAAATTTGAACTTCTGTCTCCTTTTGTCGCATCCTCTGCTAAATCAGCATTGTTATCTTCAAATTGCTGCCTACTGCTCTCATTTTTCTCTGCAACCTGCTGCTTCAACTCATTTTTCTTTTCCTGAGACCGCTCGCCATCAACATTTTGAACAGGGGTCACGGATGATGACGACGTCATCATCCACACCCCAACCAAGCAGAGAGCCACGAACACCACAATTGTCACTGTAGAGCAGTAACTCGAGGCAGACCTCCGATTCTCTATCCTACTATACTTCCCTAACGCCATAATTCCTTTTGTTCACCAATTCAATAATTCCTTGAAATGAAAGCTTTACACCTGGAGATCCAAGCAAACAGGGGAAAGAAACATACGAGTTTAGATGCTAAATCTATCACACAACACAAAATGGATTAACAAAACAAAGTTACTACAACAACTTATTAAACTTTTACTACAACGAGAAACTTAAGCATAAAAACCGATTTGTCAAAAACTTATTTGTCAACTCTTACCCTTAATCTTCATTTTAAGCAACTAAACTCAAACCCACAATGAACTAACAATTAGATCAAGATTACAACCAAAAATCCATGACAATAAACCAATGAAATTACTCAGATCTAAGCTAAATCACTAAGAAAGCTAACAAAAAGCACACAGAAACACGAAGTTAAAACTGCTACCAGATAGAAAATGAAGCAACTAAATATCAACCATTAGTATCATAAAAATGAGTATAGATCCGAACGAAAACGGCATGTGAAGCAGCAAAAGCTTAATGAAAATCACGCACTTGTTACGGAAAGAGAGAGCGGAAGCAGATCTAGAGACAGACTAGATAGAGCTTCGTTAACTCATTTCTCTCGCGGAATCTTTTCTAATTCAAGAGAAGGACAATGAGATATAGCGTGTATAAATACACAGACACAAATATAAAGCTAGAGAATTTAGCCGGTGCCGAGTAGATTTTAATTTGTTTATTAATCTCATAGATTGCTTGTTAATGTTATTATCAAATTCCTTGAATTTATGACAGCGAAGCAGCCATGAGGTAATTTTTTAAAAATTTTGCAAGAGCCGGTAAGAAACGGGCATGGCCGCGTTGGAAAGCCCCCCAAATTCCGTTTGGGATCCACCCACACTTATTTTATGCTGAAAATAAGAGATTAAATTTTGAAAAAAATAATTATTAATTAATTTAACGTATAAATTATTTTTTAAAAAAAATAAAAAGGTGAATATTAATTATTTAATTAATAAATATTTTAAATTAAAATTTAAATTCATTTGAAAAATGATGACATAGAAAATACTTCGTTTATTTTAATCTACGAAAAAATTTTAGAAGTAATAGAATATAAGATTCAAACTTGGCTGGCATGAATACGGAGGAGGATTTAATTTATTTTAATATTTAAAAATAAAACAAGTATAGAAAATTTAATTTTCACGGTTGAATTAAGGATTTTTTTTATACAATTAAATATTAAATAATAATATTTGGATCCTTAAAGATTTATGATTTCATTCATTATGATATGGTTTTTCCATATTTATCAAATATGTCCTTATCTTTTATTGAACTGACAGTAATACCCTTCCATTTTTGTGATATACCCTTATAACTTGAGAATAATTTGGTCATTTCACCTGGAATTCAGAAACATTTGCTAAATTATGTCCAATTTATGAAAATATAAAACAGTTATGGACCTGAATGTTATTATTAAGTAAGTAACAATTTAAACAAACTCATGTAATTACGAAGTTGGCGCTGGCCCCAATTGATTAAGCTTGGTGGGAAGGAAATGAAATTGAATATTGACTAGATTGTGGAGCGTAGTGTATTTTAAGCATTGTTCGTTAAAACTTAGCGGT
Source organism: Swietenia macrophylla (assembly GCA_032401905.1). Taxonomy (NCBI): domain Eukaryota; kingdom Viridiplantae; phylum Streptophyta; class Magnoliopsida; order Sapindales; family Meliaceae; genus Swietenia; species Swietenia macrophylla. The sequence goes on along the minus strand of CP135560.1, from coordinate 2,084,148 downwards.
TAAGTATTGTATGATTATTTATTGTGACAGTAGATCTTAGTCATTATTGTTAACTTGTAGCTTTCTTTTTGCAATATCATTATTTATATTTTTAATATTAAGAAGTTAAAAAATTGAGAATTTCAAAAAAAAAAAACGTACTTGTTTAATAAAATTTTTAGCAGTTTAATTTATTCCGAATGCTTCTTAGTTTATTTAAAAGTTAAAATTATTTTTTATCGAGCATAAATTTATAAAATATATTATAAATAGTAAAAAAATGTGATATTCAAAAAACTTCATACATAAAATGAAAATTTGACTTATTTTTTATTATTAAAAATAAAAAAATTATGAACTATATTTTTATAATATTGATTTTAAATTTTGAATATTTAGAATTATTAATATATATTTAATGTATAATATATTATTTAATAAAAATTTTGAAATATATAATAAATTATTTAAAATAATTAATAAAAAATTAAAAATATATCTAATTAAAATTAAAATAATTAATAAGAAATTAAATATCCGAATAAAAATTTAAAAACGATTACCGGTGTTGTTTGCAAGGATTGTTTGGCAAATGTTAATCAAGAGGAGTAGCGGCAATGATGCGTTTCGTCGGTGCACAGTGCACTGCTAGTTGAATTTAAAAAAAGAAAAAACAAATCAATTTTATAGTCGGCGACAGCACGACGAGCCGTGTGCCCCAATCAAAACAAACACCGACTAAATAAATTATAGTTTTATTCATTTAAATATTAAAAACGTTGCTGACTTTTTTCTCGAAAGAGGAAAGGCGTGGACAATAGATGGCCGACACCACATATCGTGGAGTATCATATGAGGGAGTGGGGCCCACTGCCTCGTGACCGTTCACGTGATGTAGACGGACCGGGATGGTTCGCTCGACTCTACGTGATTGATGCTCGAAAACGTGCCGGCCACTGTCCTCAGAATCAGAGATCCCACGAGGAAAGCGAAAGTATAATTTATGGTTAGGTAATTATAACATAGGCTCAGGAACATGATATTATTGTGGTGCAAGTACATAAAAATGTGCAAAAAAGTAAATGCACTTTACTGTCAACAGTAACAGGAAAAATGGGATCTTGTTGAATATACAATTTAGTTTCACCCAATCATATATTCGTATTAAATGTAGACGGTATCATATCAATACATTTAGTTTATAATTAGAGGTTTATAGAATAATATTATCGAAGGAAGAACGAAATTCTCATGTAATAGAGACGAGACAATGTCAGTAGTCAGTCGGGCACTGAACACAAATTGACGATACTAAGTGTAAATTTTTTTTTTTTTTTGTCATTTATATGGTGCTAAATTGGCTTATTCGGAAAGGTGTAAATTGAGTTGCCTTCCTCGTGCCCTTTCAATTCGAAAACAATTAGGCATATTTGTCCTATATGTTGGTTTTTACTGTAAAATACCAGACCTTTATCAATTGAAGCGAATACAAGTTTCGTTAGCTCATTATTATTAGTTTTGTATCCTCTCATTTTATTTTGGACTTTAATTTTCTTTAATTTTTATTTATTATAATTATCATAATATTTTTATTTTCTTCTAAATATCAAAATATATATATATAAAACTAAACCCCCTCTCAACTCCATCTAAATATAATTTCAAATGCAAATCTTTCTATGATTTGAAATGTAAATTTTTGTGACACCTCAATAATTTTTATTATTAGTTGAACTAACTAGCATATACTATACTGAAGTTATTATAATATATATAGGTCTGGCATAGTCGTTATACAACTATTACTAAAGTTTTTGAGCTATATTTATAAAAATAAATAAAGAAATTTCAGTACTTGTGTTTTTACACTGTATTTAATGTTGTGTCTAAAATAAAAATAAAAAAAGAATTCATTTAAATTCTGTAAAGTAATAATTTTAAAATGAAATGACGATTAATTGCTTTTATTTGTTAAAAATTGAATAATTTTAGTTCAATTTTTGATATTAGGTTAAAAATATTGAATTGAATTGAAAATCAAAATTAAATATGTAAATTTTTAAATTTTAAATTAAAAATAAAAGACATGACACTTTGTAATTAGTTGGATGTGCTAAAGATCAAAGATAAGTAATCCAAATTTAAATAAACACATCTCGCATTAATTAGCCTTCAATCACAATTTTTTAAACATGTGAAATTCTTCATTGTAGAATAAAATAATTAATCAAATTCCTTAATGATGTTTTAATAATTTAAGATTGGGTTTAGCATAATTTTTTTAAACGTTATTTTCAAATTGATGGTTATAAAAGTGAAAATCACATTTAATAACTTGCTTTGAAAATAAAAAAACAGTAATAATATAGACATAAATTGTGGATATTGTACTTTTTTTTTGACTATTTTTATAAAAATAGAGCTGATAAATGATTATTTTCTGCTGATTCCCAATTTTGAAAGTTTAGCGTGTTTTACATTATATCCTTCTTGAAAATAGTAAAAACACTTCTTCTCAAAAAAGATACCAATGGAACATGATTGTATTTTAGGGAAATAGATATAATTTAATTGCAGTAGAGGGACTAATATGAACAAAAAGGATACCAATGAAACACGATTGTATTTTATGGAAATATATATAATTTAATTGCAATAGAGAGACTCATATGAAATTGCTCTTAAGCGCACTTTAAATTGCAGAGTGTCTCCCTCTCTCTCTCTCTCTCTCTCTCTCTCTCTCTCCCTGCGCGTTTGGCTGGCTGTGCATTTACGAACAAAATCTATCTATTTCTTTCTTTTTCTTGGCTACCCATCTGAATGTGATCTTATTCTCTGACAGATTACGCCCCGTAGATGCATAATCATTTGTTTATACAAACGAAAGGAGACTGCACGGAATCAGGTTTTTTTTTTTTCTTTTCTTATATAGCTAGGAAACATTTTAGCTTTGAAGTTTCTGTAAATCTATGTAGCTCTGCATTTATTACAATGTATTATATACATGATGTTTCTCAATTGGGTTTCTAAATTTGGATAATTTTATTGGTATTTTTTAGCAGTATTGATTGTATCTGATACGCACGAACTGTGTAAGAAATGATATGGCTAAGGTGAGGCAGAGTTGTGCCTTTGTTGCCAATGATTGTGCGAATGAAGTGTGATGCTATGTTAAATTTTAATGAATAATGACGTTTTACTGTGACTATGCTTGCTTGGTACCGTGCATTCTTTTGTTTAGGCCTAAATATGTAAGGTTTTCGACTCATTTGTATGCCTGAAACAGACCGATATCTTGAAGATTTGCCGCTGTTCATTCGCTTTCTTGGATTGAGTTTTGGTTGGATTACATTACTGAATGGATATATTTGCTAAAATTTTGTGGTGATGATCATGATGTGTCTGTTTAAATTTTTGTCAAAAGATATGTTGCATATATATCTAGTAGGGGCTTTGACATATGTTGTCTTTATTAATGAATGATATAGAGATGATTTATGCCAATTAGAGATTCTTTTGTAGGCTCCTATTATGTGTTTACTCATGTATCTGTAATACAATGTCTCATAGGTTGAACTTTAATTGTGTTCAATAAACTAGCATTTTACTGTATTAGCATGCAGAACTAATGTTCTGTAAGTTTTTATGTTGCTCTTTATCTATTTTTGTGTCTCATCTAATTAGCAACAAGTTGTGTTATTGATGTGCTTAATGTTTATTACATTTGTTTTCCTTTTAATGACAGCATTGATGCTTCTGATCTCATATTTTGTGCATATAGCTGTGGCCTCCTGAATGAGTAGATTTCTGTAGATGAAGAAGGGGGATTTATGCTGAACATATTTAATCTATATAAAGTTAATGAGGCATTGGATATGATTAACGGTCATTGTCTTTTGAAGTATAAAGCAGACATGAAAGGTGGAAATCAATACAGATTTAGGGGAAGACATCTTTCTGTTGCTCTGATTATGCTCTGTTTTACAACAATACTACTTTGGGCTTCTGAAAAGAATCCTTCCGTTACTACTCTACTCACGGGGCAGGATAAATTTACTTGGCTATCTTCAGGTTTGTTTCAGATACATCCGTATAATTCTAATGTATGTATGCAAAAATCTACATATAAATTGTCCCTACTTTGTCACCTGATCACAAAATATATTGATAAAGGCAAAGAAAAGGGTATGTATAATATATGCTGAAAAAAACTATATGCTAAGGGAAAAAAGGTTAGTTCAAATTTTGATTTTGATGGACCAACTATCCTTCGTTCAGGTATGGACAATCTTCAATAATCAAACTGACTTGACCTTGCACACCCTCATTTCTCATTATAGATTAAATGCCTCAAAGATCTTCAAAGATATAGCCCATCAAACTCGCGCATAAATGATTCAAACAGTCCTGAATTATGAGTACTTTTTCCATCAAATAACAGCTAAACTAAACTTTCCTTTTGAAAGTCAACTGACTGCTCTTTGCATGTGACAATGATCCTTGAACATTATCTATAGCACATGGGAAAGTATCTTAAAAGATAAATTCTTAAATATCCAAATTGCATGAGTCTCATGGGCATGAGATATCGTACATAAGCTGTTTATTTACATTGTAACAACCTTCTCTTTTTAATCTCCCATACAAGTGTTTTCCTGTACCTAACAACTTTCTCTTTCACACAGACAAACAAACACTTACTCATATTTTGTCTTTTAATTTATCCTTTTTTTATTCATTTATTTTATTTTATTTTTGTTTCAAGAGCCAAGTTATGGTCTAAACCAAGTTGTTGAAATATATTATACACCAACTCAATTCGAATGAGTCAATTCATATAATTTCTCTCTCTCTACGTATCTTTCTTTCTTAATTGCATGAATTAAAAGTTCGAGTTAGTATCTTTCTTTCTTAATGCAAGTTTTATTTCATTACTTTGTTCAGTTTGAATAACAAGTCTCACAGATAAACTATATTTAAAAGTTTGCCTGTATGAGTCCAAATCATTTTTGGCTCCCTGTTGTTTGGTTAACTCGTAAAAGTGATGTAATGGGGTGGTTGATTTACCTGTTTATCAACTTTGCAGTTCTTTGCAGCATTGCAACCTTTAATTCTTACATTTTGCAGTCTTGGACTTATTTTTCTTTAATCCTAGTCTTAGGTCACGTATTATCAACTAAGCCAACGTGACGACTTGCATAATGTGAAATATGCATCTCTACTGCTTGCTTGCCCACTGTCCTTGGTAATAAAGATTATAATGATTGTTTCCCTGGCTTATGGTCCAAGTCTATTTTGTTGATTAACCAGAAATCCACTTGTATCACTAAACTAAATCATGATCTCTTTATCATCCCTTAGTTGTGCACACACATGCACGTGCACACATTTAGTCAAGTCACAAACAAAGTGTGTCCCTATATATTAGGTATGAGTGTGTTAAGGATGGAGAACGAGGAAAAGAAAGTAAAAAAGTTATTGTTTCATTTCTTGCTTGTCTGTTTAAATCTATCAAATTGTTAACAAACTTTATTGGATCAAATTTAAGTTATGCATACATCTGAAAGTTCAAGATTAGTGTTTGTTGAATATCTGATGATGTCTTAGTTTTGATTTTGCAATTAATTTTGCAGTCTGTAATTATGCCAAGGGAAGTTGGGTTGCAGAGAGCAGGCATCCTTTGTATTCTGGGTTTGCATGTAAGCAATGGTTATCAGAAATGTGGGCGTGTAGATTGACTCAACGATCAGATTTCTCTTATGAAAGATATCGTTGGCAGCCAAAAGACTGTGAAATGCCAGAGTTTGAACGATCTGCCTTCTTGAGAAGGTTGGCCTCTGTTTTCTTTTCTGTTGTTAATGCTTCTTATTCTTCTGCTGCTTCTCTATTGGCTTCTGATTGTTTATCACTAGCAATTTCATCTTACTGATTAAATTCTGACATGTAAATCCTTCATAGAGAACTCTTCTTGAATTTGGATACAATGCTATTGTTATAATCCTTCATAGGGATCACTTCTCTTGAATTTGGACACAATACTATTATTGTGAGAAATAGCTTGGATGTTTAGACATGTTTGGTTTTCTGATGTTGTTGTACATTCCAGAATGCAGGACAAAACGATTGCTTTTATAGGAGATTCTTTGGGCAGGCAGCAGTTTCAGTCTTTAATGTGTATGGCCACTGGTGGGGAACTGAGCCCAGAAGTCGAAGATGTTGGAAGGGAATATGGTCTTGTCAAACCTCATGGAGCAAAACGTCCTGATGGCTGGGCTTATCGTTTTCCAGATACCAACACCACTATTTTATATTACTGGTCATCCACTCTTGCTGACTTAGAGCCTCTTAACATTACAGACCCCAATTCTGATGTCGCCATGCATTTGGATCATCCACCAGCTTTCATGAGGAAACACCTCCATCAGTTTGATGTGTTAGTCCTCAATACGGGGCATCATTGGAACAGAGGGAAGCTTAGGGCCAACCGTTGGGTGATGTATGTTAATGGAAAGCCTAACGAAGACAGAAAACTTGCACCCATGGGGAGTGCCAAGAATTTTACAGCATACAGTGTTGCCAGGTGGCTTGATTCACAACTTCCCTCTCATCCCCGCCTCAAAGCATTCTTTAGAACTATCTCGCCCAGGCATTTCCGCAATGGTGACTGGAACACTGGGGGCAGCTGTGATAATACCACTCCTTTGACTGGAGGAAGTGAAGTTTCTCAAGATCGATCAAGTGATGGAGTTGTTGAGGGTGCTGTTAGGGGTACAAAGATTAAGCTTCTGGATATTACTGCTATTTCTGAACTGAGAGACGAGGGTCACATATCCCGTTACAGTGTTAAGGCTACCGATGGAATCAACGATTGCTTGCATTGGTGCCTACCCGGCATTCCGGACACTTGGAATGAACTGCTTGCTGCACAAGTATAGCATTCACGCAACAGGTCAGAAGGCTTGATTCTTTATGGTCAAAATGGACCTGTTTTTGGTAGTCAATAATCTTTGATTGAAGCAACTCAGCTTTCTTATTGTTTGTAGAATAGGCAGAGCATCTTGTTCTTGTTCATTTGTCATTACAGCTCCAAAAGTTTCAGCCTGAAATGGGATGGTGTATGTAACACAACTTTTCAATTCAAGAAAGAAAAATCTCTCTTTCCAATTGGGTTTCAAGAATTATTTCTATTGCTTTAGATTTTTAGACGACCTTGCCAGCGAGCACGTAGTAAAAACTTTGCTGTAAATGCCACTTGCTTTGTGTCTCTGAGCTGAATAGGCAAAAGCATGAATTAATCATTGAAAGAGAAGCATTTCCAATGGAAAACAAAGAACTTAGGAAGCATTTGATATTGTTTCTTGAAATAATAATAAAATTTTCTTCTGAGGTTTGATAAAATTTTACATGATTACATGATCATCTTCTAAGGCCGAGTAACGGCTGTGGACCTTGTTATACAATTGTGGCGTAAAAATCGTTTAATTTACGCGAGAATCGTTTAGGAAAATGTAAAGAGGGGCATTTTGGTAATTTACGGGGCACCCCACAAGAAGTCATGATCCTGACTTATCAAAAAAATGTAAAGACATCCGCACCTAAAATTGTTACATAAAATAAAATTTACTACGAAATTAAATAACTGTTATATATTTATACTTGTTTTATATTTCACACAAGTACAATACCTATTATATATTTTATTCTTTGTCTTTTAAGAGTGGAGACTAGTTTGTTTGATATCTTACCACCACCAAATTAAGGTTTTGTTTTTACTACATTTTGAAAGTAATACTAAAAAAGGTGTTTGATAATATTAATTTTTAATATAATTTACTTGTTTTTAAATTAATATTTAATATATATTATTTTTATTTTATAATTACTATAATTTTAAAGTTGTATTAAATAGAACTTAAGAGATTAAGATATCGACTCTTTCTTATATAATTTTAGAGAAAAATTTGTTAATATAAATTATTAATTCTTAAATAATACGAGAAATTACACAATAAATATAGACAATCAAATAAAATAAATATTTATTAAACATTTTAATATTAAATAAAAGTATAATAATTTCAAACATACTCTAACAAATAGTTTTTTTCTTTTCCTTACAGCGGATTAGCATTGGTGGCTACACCTCCTAGCTTGTTCTAATATCTCTTTCGTTCTTGCTTCATAAATCAGCCAATTTACATATTGAGGACCATTAATATCAATCACTTTTAAGGAAACATCCAAGTATTTTCCCAAAATCATTTTCTCTTTCTAATGTTTGAAAATATGACGTTATATTAATTTATATGAACTGTCAATTCTGTCATCGAAACTTTAGGCACTTGATTTTATATGATTAATTGGAGCTCAATTTCCTGAAAAAGTAAAAGTGATTTCTCATAAAAGTTGATAATTTTGGGGGGTTTGGATTTAAAATTAATTTTTATGTATTTTTTGAAAATAGTTTTCTTTGCTCTAGGCCAATTTAGAATAGTTTCAATGAACACTATAACTGGGAGCAACTCTAGTTAGCCATAATTTCATTTCTAATTATTTTGAGACGAAAATATTGTAGTTTAAATATAAATAAATAAAATGAAAGAATTCTACTAAAATTCGGTGTTATCAATTTTTTCTTTTAAACTATAATTTTAAAAAATTACAAGTACCGGTTAGTTTAGATTTTATATTAACTAATTCTGTGTTAAAATAGTTGAAATTAATGAAAGTGATGAGCGCATCAATGTTCTTGATGAATAATGTCTTGTGAACAATGTGTAATGAACAGTGTTCTGTGAGCGAACGAAATGAATAATGCATAATATCCAAAATCATGGCACCAAGATACCGCCAATTTGACGCTTGAGCGGGTGAACAATACCAACACGTGGGTAGGGATGAAAAGTGTCATGGCAATTACTTTATGGTTTTTAAGTAAAAATTTTTTTTCTTAATTTAAGAAAGCTATTCTTTTGCCGTATTTTCGTATATCAAATTCAATTAAAAAACTTAGTTCTAATTATTGTAGCTAGAGGTTCTAAATTCATGAATCTATCATTCAAGAATTATAGAGGAAATAAAATTTTAAAATTTTGAAAATAATATTATTAAGAATAAGTTATTCAATAAGTTAGTTGAGATTGAATTACAACAGTTCTTGTAAAAAATTACCATTAGTAAGTTTTTTTTACTAGAATAATATTTTAGTAGTTTCTGTATTAATTTAGAAAGATTTTATCCTATTAAAATTTCTTCTTAAGATTTTTTTTGATAAAAAATATTTTTATTACTTGAATTATTTAATTGTCTTAGTTTATATTTTTTATTATAGTGCAAAAAAATTTTAATGTATTTTAATTTATTAATAATTTAAGTCTTTTACTATATAATTTTTTTATTCCCTCAAATGTTTTAGCATCTAAACTTAGATCTTTCAAGCACCATAATCACAAATGAAGTCTTAAGATTTTTAACTTATAATACCATAAATAAAGAAATTTGAATCCTATTCTGATATAGACTGATTAAATCTTTTAAAATCTTTTGATACATTTATATTTTCATTGAAATATTATGAAAATTTATTTATATTTTTATTTTTTAATCACCAATCACAAGAGTGTATGTTTTATCAAGTAAAAATCTATTAATATTAAATCTTAATGCGGGTGAAAGATGTAGTGTGAAAATATGTTACCAAAAATTAAATGTCAAACCCATGTCAATATTTTTAATCTCCCATGCAATTGTGATAAGCCAAGGAGTCACATTATGCACCTAAGCTGATATGTGGAGTAGAAGAACTTGCATGATGAAAGTTGGGGCACATTGGCGCAAGGGAATAAGAGTTGGGAATACGGAAGAGTCGGTCAAAATATGTGATATGCGTGATGGAGGTATTTTTTTAGCTGCACGTTATTTTCTATTGGCACAAGTCTGTACTATAGGTGTTGAGGACTTGAGAAAGCAAAAGGAGCACAAGAGATAACGACGATATTGAGAGTAGTGACAAGAAGCATGCGAAGCCGTCAGCATGTACACGCCAACATGCAACAGCCAGCATTTACAGCGACTATCGCTAGCAGCAGAGTATTGCAGACAAATGGGCACACCAAACACAACAACAACTCACAATCAAGCCTGCAATGAGGCCTAACAAGACCTTGGCCTTGTCTATAAAAGAATTTCGTATCAAGCAGAGTTTCAACAATATTAGGAGACTGTAAGTCAACAACTTTGAGTTTAAATAGGATTTTCTTCTTTTTAGTTCTAGATAACTTAGAAATCCTTTTTATAAGCAAATTAGGACTTTAGTTTAGAATAGAATAAGGGCTGCTATCACTATAAATACAACTTTTATCATGCAAACATTCACTCATTCATATATTCGAATAACATAGTAAATTTTTCAGTAAATTGCTTGCATCTTCTATCTTTTTCGGTTGTCCTTTAAGAGTTATCTTAGGATAGCTTGGGTTTAGGTTAGGGTTAAGAGTTATCTTCCTCACCTAAGAGTTATGAGAGATTTAAGAGTTGTCTTGCCTCTCCAACACATTCGTGCATCAAAATTTGAGTACGAAAGTGGTGTTAAGAGCAGAAAATGCAAGGAACTCAAGTGGAATGCAACCAGACAGCAAGGCCTACGAATTTTAAGTGATCATTACACCCTTAATCGCCGAAAAATTTTGGACCAAGATTTTAGACCCCAACAGTAAGAGTCCAGTCGCAAGTATATCAGTTTAGTTTTAAAGTGTTGCCCTTTAAATTTAGAGTCTCTCCCAATTATATCTCTAAAATAACTTTTCTTATACATAATAGGCATTACGTGTACCTAGTTATGCCTTTTGGACTTTGCAATGCCTCCTCTCCATTTCAAGCAATCATGAATTTTATTTTTCGCTTTCACCTTTGTAAATTTATTCTAGTATTTTTTTGATTATATCTTGGCTTATAGTCCCAATGGCATCAACATCTTGGACATCTAAACAAACTTTTAAGATTATTAGGCAAAACCAATTTTTTGTCAAAGGAAGCAAACGAGATTTGGGTAAACAGGAGCTTGAATACTTAGGTCATATTGTGACAAGTCAGGGGGTTAAGGTAGACCAGGGAAAAATTTGGGCAATGGTTAATTGGCCATGGCCCGACAATATTTCTAAATTAAGAGGATTTTTGGGTCTCACCGATTACTACCATAAATTTGTTGAAAATTATAGAGTGATAGTTTAGGCTCTTAACTAATTTGTTAAAGAAAAGTAAATTTAATTGGGGTGAGCAAGCAGAGGAAGCTGCTATGGTCCTCAAAAAGACTATGACAACTACACCTACGTTAACCATGCCTAATTTTTTGACATTTTTATGATAGAAGCTTATGCATCAAGTAAAGGGATTAGAGCTGTATTATCTCAACAAGGCAAGCCCATTGCATTTATGAGTAGAGAATTGGGCATAGCAAAGTAGGCACGTACACTTATGCCAAAGAAATGCTTGCAGTAATAGAAGCTATTTACACATGGCATCCTTACTTGTTTGGGAGAAAATTCATAATTCGAACTGATCAATGCAGCCTCAAGTACTTACTAGAATAGAAGATAAAACCTCTTGAGCAACAGAAGTAGATGGCCAAACTTATGGGAATGACTACGAAATTCAGTATAGGTCTATTAAAGACAATAATGTTGTTGACCTATTATCAAGGGTGCCTAGCAGTCCTATGCTACACGCCATTTCCATGCCATGTCTAAGCATATAAGAAGATATTAAAAAAAGCATCCAATGACCATTCTTATATGAAACACATCACACAAATGGCCAAAGATAAGCTAGGTGCTCTATACACTTGGAGATTGGTTGGTCTATTGTAAAAATAAGGCGGTAGTGCCTTCTAAGACACCTATTGTTGACCAACTATTATTCGAATATCATGATAGTCATATGGGAATCATTTGGGAGTGTTGTGAACATTCAAATGTTTAGGTCAACTTTTTTACTAGCTAGCAATGTATACCACGGTTCAGGCTGATGTAACAGCATGTGATATTTGCCAAAAAAAAAAAAAAAATAAAACTGCAACTCTATCTCCAGTAGAATTGTTACAGCCCATACCTATTCCATGCCAAGTCTCGAATGACATCTTTCTCTACTTTATTGAAAGCCTTCCGGTCTCTCATGACAAAGACATCATCTTAATGGTGATGGATCGCTTAGTAAGCATGATTATGTTGTAAAAATATGCAAATACAAATACATGTTATCGTTAGCAAGTAATATAATGAAGAGTTAAAGATTGTTCTCACAAAAAGTGTTTATATAAAATCTAACTATTAATTTTAACTACTTTTATTGTTATCTAAATGAGTTAAAAATTAACTTTATTTACTAACTAAACTAACTATTAAAATAAAGTTAAAAAATAAATATTAAACTAAAATAAAATAAAAACAAGATTTGTACTCAAATAAAGAGAATTTTAAGGAATCAATTTTATCTCGCAAATCCAAATTCAGTTCATTATTCTTATTAACTAGAATTAATTTTATAGTTAATAATAAAGAATTATCAATTTTGTTCATTAGCCTTTTTTAGAGTAACAATGAAAATATCCATAAATTATTAACTCATTATATTTCTATGTGAATTTGAATAATTATAGATTCATTAAACTTATAGATTTTACACACAAATTACACTAAACATGTAAGTATATCACTATTTTATATAAATTTAATGGCATTTATCTCGAGATCTTAAACATATAATACCTTTTTAAGGGTGTAAATATACAATCATTTCATCTAATCAATAGTCAATTTATATAGAAGCATTAAGAATAAGATGAAAACCATAACAAAATCCAAATCAACTTAAATAAATGAACATCATTCATAGTTTGACTACATTTTAACCTTAGAATAATTAATTTAGTTTATGATATACGAAATTAGACACAAATTAAATGAATTAAATATCTTAAATATAATAAAATTAAGGGAGAATAAAATTTAGTTGGAACTATTGATTAAAGGTTTAAAGTCCTTCCTTTCTCTTTCTCTTCTCTTTCATCCTTAATCGTCTCCAATTGACCACTTCCCCAGAATAATATAACTTTCCCATTTTTATTTACGAAGAAAGGGAGAAAATCTTGAAAAAAACCTTGTTGGACATCATAGCCCAACATTGTGACGCTGAGCTCTAATTTTGCTAGCCACCATGGCTTAGAGCTGTGGCTCTCAGCTTTTTGACTAATTTTCATTAACTTCACATTTCTTTATTGAAATTTCACCCATTCGATGTTTGTTGACTTTAATTCTTTCTTAAGTGCTTGTTCTTCTATTAGCTATTAAAATCAAATAAGAAATATGTTAATACTTTATAAAATCTCAAAAACATAACCCAAATATCAAGTAAAAGTTTTTATTTCATGAATATAAAATCCACTTATCCAATATAGCAAACTTGAGTTTTTGCTAGTCTTCTAACAAAAGAAAGAGAAGTTATTAATAATATAAATATCTTCCAAATGAGTGATGATTTATTTTAGCTTGTAAAACAAGCCTCAAAGATTTTATTTATATTATAACTTAAGAAAAATTGAAAACATTATAAATGTATAAAATAAATTAACTTAAGCAATGAGTTTTTCTCCCCATCTTATATTCTTTAAGTTTGTGTGTGCATAAAACCTCATTTTCACTCAAATATTCGTAACTTAAATATATCAATGCAATAAGTGTACAAATATTAATTTTTAAAATTTAAAATTCCAAAGGCTTGCTTTCATATTACTCTCCACTAAAGTAAGTAAAACACAACATTAAGAATCTTTAGGATTTTAGTAAACTTGTAACATATGGCTAGAGTAATGATAGGGTAAAGGATATCAATGTAGCTCAATTCATCCAATGATTATAAACCATTTCATTGTTTTTATTGAGCATTGACTTCTCTTCAAATAGATCTGCCTCTTGCCTTTATTCTTGTCCTTTTTTTTTTTTTACTTCATTTTTTATTTTCTTATAGTGATTATATGCTTATGGGTGAGCGATAAAAATTTGGCAATTTGTTCAAAGCTAAGCTAAATGTGTGGGTGACAAAGAAATAATATATAGGCTTAATATGGTATACTAGAAATAAATAACAATGCAAGGTGGGCTCAAAAGGTTTAATCGTTTCAAAAATGGTCTAAATCTTCTCTCACATATAGTATGTCCTAAGATTTCACTTCAAGTGACAATTAAGCAAGTTCTAAAATTACATAAGATTGATAAGCATTTGCAACCATTTCCTCAATCAAAGAATAAGCATTATTGTCTGTCTTGCTCATCAAAGCACCTCCTGTTATTACATCTACTAAAGTTCTCATTGAACCCTTCAATCAATTGTAGAAGTTTGGATTTGTAACCATTCAAGAAGAACCTGATGTGGGCATCTCCTTAACATCTTCTTATATCTTTCCCAAGCTTCATAGAGTGATTCCATGTCATGTTAAATAAATGTAGTAATGTCATTTCTTAACTTTGCTATCTCTGTTGGCAAAAAAATGTCGCCAAAAATTTTTGTGCTAAATCTGCCTATATAAAAAGGAAAGTTATATTCATAAATATACCCTAAAAAACCTCGTAAATAAAATGAATACATAATACATTTTTTAGGGTATAAATATGCAATTAATTTATTTAATCAATGTCTAATTGATATAAAAGCATTAAAAATAAAATGAATACTCAACCATAATAAAATCTAAATTTATTTAAATAAATAAACATCTATCATTCATAATTTAGTTACATCTTAACCTAGAATAATCAATTTAGTTCATGATGTGCAAAATTTAACACAAATTAAATGAATTAAACAACTTAAACAGATGAAAACTAAGAGAGAATAAAACAAAGCCAAAATTGTTGATCAAGTGTTTGAAGTCCTCTTCTTGGTTCTTTTCTTCTCTTTCATCCATAATCATTTTTAATTGACCTTCCTCCTCGATTAATATAACTTTTGTTCTTATATTTATAAAGAAATGGAGAAAATCTCAAAAAAAATCTTGGCACTAAACCTTAATTTTATTAACACTACAGTTTAGAGTCGTAACCTTGTAGTCTATGTTTATTATTAATTACTGTAGCACACTATGGCCTAGAGCAACGTATCTGGGCATTTTGGCTATTGTTTATCAACTTTATATTTCTTCTCTGAAATTTCACCTATTCAATGTTTATTAAATCCAATTCCTTTTTAAGTGCTTGTTTTTCCATTAACCATCAAAATTAAATAAACAATATGTTAATGTTTCATAAAATCTTAAAAATATAGCCAAAATATCAAGTAAAAGTTTTGATTTTATGAATATAAATCCACTTATTAGATCAATGCTTGCCTTTGTTACACCCTTTATTGCTAAGATTGTAGCTAAGAAATTTGTAGATGGTATGGTTAAGTTGACAGCATGTTTAGGTCCATCATTAGTAACCATGACCCCATTTTTATGAGCAAGTTTTGGTAGGTACATTTTAAGCTTCTGGCACCCATTTTAAAATGAATATGACATATCACCCCAGACAAAAAGTTAAATTAAAGTAAACTATTGCATAGGGTAATACTTACATTGCTTTGTTTACTTTTGATTGTGAAAATGATATAATTATATTTCTTAAGCTAAATTTTGGTACAATATTGCATACCATGCCTCCATAAAAATGTTTTACTTTTCAGTCATTTATGGTTGTCCTATTAGTATATGTCTTAAATCTAATAGTATCTTTTTAGATCTTTATTTTTTATGTGTCATGACATTATCGATTTATATATCATTTGTTATTTTATTATTACATATATGTATTTAATAAATAAAATATTACCTATAGAATAGTAAGTTCAATTAGTTAAATATTATTTTTAAATATTCCTAATTAAGCATTATTGTGGATAGGGTAATAATAATATATAAAAATTAGTATGTGTAGTAATTGATGAT
This sequence comes from Swietenia macrophylla, assembly GCA_032401905.1. NCBI lineage: Eukaryota > Viridiplantae > Streptophyta > Magnoliopsida > Sapindales > Meliaceae > Swietenia > Swietenia macrophylla. Next base: position 2,068,196 of record CP135560.1, on the reverse strand, counting down.
AACATATTGTGTGTTATGATATAAGATATTAAATTAACACATAACTACAAATTAGTAAACTAATGTACTAGACCGATTTACTATTAAAATGTTACATAGATCGTTATATGAATGTAATAAGTAATTCTTATAGTAGTAATAGTATATATGATCACTATAGTTCTCAATATTAAGAATGACATATTTTGATATTTTTAAACGTCATTTATAATAAAGTCAACAATAAAAAAATAATTAAATATGTCATGACTCGTATAAAAGGATGTGTGTGATCAACATAATGTTTGATATAATAGAATTGATATTTTGAACCCTTTAATTGAGTGTGACTATGAAAATATATAGCCGTGCTCAAATGAATTAATATATGATATTGATTTTACTTGTTTGAATAAGTCTCCTTAGCATATCAAAAAAACATAAAATTAAACTATACGAGTGTAATATGTTCCATACTTCATCTTCAATTGAGATATCTAAAACAAAAAGATTAAACTATATGTTAATATTGGTTATGAATAAAGTAATATTGAACCATTGATATTCTTGTCATTTAAGTAGTTATGATATGTTGTTAGATATCCCTCACTATTGTGACACCAAAATTAAATTTTAGCATTACTGTTAATATTACAAAAATCTATTGGGTCGCACATTAAAATCAAAAATAATAGTAATGTTAATTTATAAACATTAATTTATATATATATATATATATATAATTCTATATTTGTCTAGAACTTGTTAAATTATTTGGATATTAGATTTGGCTAAACACATAATATAAAAATTGAACTAAATTTATTAATATATACTTTACTAAATAGATTAGGTCTTAAAAGAAAATAATTTAGGTCTAAACTAAAATTTTAAAATATTATTATAAATATATAATATTTTACTTTTTTAGGATGTGCTTAAAATTTTATTTTTACCTATTTTTTTGAGAAAAGAAAAATACAAAAAATAATTGGCACTCTAAATATAAGAACTAGCACTACAAGTTAATTTTTAGTCATGTAGATACAATAGAGATGTATGAGTATTCAATCTGTGTTTATTATTTGATAAGTCGCCTAATGCAAAAGTACGGTCAAATCTATTGCATATCACACACACACACACACATACACAGACAAAGACTAGAGTTTGTCTATTGATTTTGGTAAGTAAATAATTTTTTTTTTATTTTTTTTGTATGTATGTTTGGTTTACTTCCATGTCCACACCCCACCATTTCTGACTTTCGAGTTGGGCCACACGCTGGTACGTGAGGTTGATAAACAGCCAGCTAACCGTGACAACCTTTTAGCTTAACTGAAGAGTAACTTGGACCCAGCCCACAACCGAATGAAGACGTAGAATTTCATGAAGGTGAGTTAATATGTCCCACTACATATTTTCATGTAAATAACTCAGAAAGTTGTCAATTTTTGTCTCTTCCCAAATTGACATAAATTCAAGTCAATATGTCAATTAGCTTGATATTTTCCTAAGAAATTAATGTTTGAGTTTGTCTTTTTACTGTATTTTAAAAGTAAAATTAAAAAATATTTAATAATACTAATTTTTAATAAAACTCACTCATTTTTATATTAATATTTAATACTTTTATCTCACAATACTTGTGATTTGAAAATTATAACACTTTAATGCCAAACAAAATTTAAGAGATTAAGATATTAATTCTCCCCTATAACAATAATATTTTTAAGACAAGCTATTAAAACCTAAATAATATGAGAAATTGAATAATGAATATAGACTATCTAATCAAAATTAATATTTATTAACTATTTTACTTTTTATACTTTAAAAATTAAATACAAATATATGATTTCAAACAATGGTGGCTGAACCTCCTACGCAGTTCTAATAGCTCTTTCGTTCTTGCTTCATAAATCAATCAATTTACATATTGGGGACCACTAATGTTAATCACTTTAAGGAAGCATCCAATTATTTCTAGCATTCAAAATCATTTTCTCTTCTCTAATTTTGATAATATGAAGTTATATTAATATATATGAACTGTCAATTCCATCATCGAAACTTTAGGCACTTGATTTGATATGGAGCTCAATTTCCTGAAAAAGTAAAAGAAATTTATCAGAAAGTTGATAATTTTTTAAGGTTTAGATTGAATTAATTCTTTTGTTCTTTTTTTTTTTTTTTAAAAATAAATTTTCTTTGGTCTAGTCTAATTTAAAATAGTTTTACCGAAGTTTATAACTAAGAGCAACTCTATATAGCCATAGTTTAGTATTGAGGTGCAGGCTTTTAAGTTTCAACTCTTATAAGATAAAATTATTAAAATTTAAATGTTAATAAAAAATGAATCAATTCCACTAAAAATTGATGTAACCGAATATATATATGTATGTATTAATTTTGTTTTTGAAACATAATAAGTTCACAATAATCTCAAATGAAGTTTTAAGATTTTTAACTTATAATAACATGTATGAAAGGAATTTGAAACCTGTAGTGACATAAATTGATCGAATTTTTTAGAAATCTTTGATTCATGTGTATTTTTATGAAAATTTTATTTATTTATATTTTCATTTTTCAATCACCAATAACGAGGGTGTATGTTTTATCAAGTAAAATCTTATCTGCGAGAAAGATGCAGTGTGAAAATTACCTACCAAATACTAAATGTCAAACCCATGTCTATATTCTCAATCTTCCATGCAATTTCTATATGTTCACACTCATCCTCAAACCACACTTCATATTTTTAAGTAAACAACTCAGAAAATTGTCAATCTTTTTTCTCTTACCAAATTGACATAAACTTGAGTCCATATATCAATTGACTTTGGAAATCCCTATACATAATTTGGACGAAATTCTTACTCTCTCCTTCCTTGCCATTTGCTTTATAAATAGAAGTGTTCTCTTTAGGTGCTTTAGCCTTTAATTTATTGCTATCTCCCTCTTCGTTTCTCTCTCGAAGAATATGGAAATGAAGACAACGGCTAAAGCTGAAGTTCTTCTTCCTCCTCGCAGAGGATTAATCAAGCGTCGAATATTGTCGTGCTTCTTTTTCAAAATGAAGATTATGGTTGAAAAAATCGGTTGTAGTTCATCGTGATTGTAACTAGTTCATAAATATGATGATAATGTTATAATTTTCATCTCCTCTGTAGTTCATCGTGATTGTAATTAGTTCTATGATGATAATGTTGTAATCTCTTGTTATGAATAAAATTTCATACAGTTTTTTAACTTTTTGTGCATGTTTAAGTGGTTGAAGTTGGTAGCAAAATCTCCAAGCTTTCTTCTACGGTCTCTTTCGTTCTTATCTGATTATTGAAAAATATATCAGCCCACTATTAATTAAGTTACTTCAATATAATAAAATATTAAAATGATATATTTTTTTTGAATAATGTTTTGAAATCTCATTAAATGTGACAACTCCAAGTATGATCAAAACTACTAGGTGTTTACTTAATTTATAAATTAAAATTAATACTATACTTGATAAATTATAATTTTTATTTAGAAGGTAATCTTTATTATTTATAACTTGTATTTTAATTTCTCTAAGTGTTGTTGTTTTAAAATTACCATGCATTAGGAATTCTAATTAAGAGGTTATGTTATAGAAACATCCACACACACACACACATTTATATATTTTGTTATATTTCAACTAATTTTAAAATTAATCATAAAAATTTTGTTCAATAAAAAATTCTATTAATTTATATATTTATCTATTTTTTTAGTTCTAATTATGGTAGTTCGAATGAATATTTTTAAAATCATTAGAGCATCCAGACTCTTTTTACCTAATTTCCGTATGTGATTTTTACTTAGTTTAATCATTAATGCTTTATTATGCAGTTGATTTCTTATGAATATTTTTGGGGCTCATTTTCTTGGAAAAAATTGCCCGGAAAGATACCTCAAACAAAAGGGGTACTAGTCAAATGGGATCAATTACATTTTCTTTTGAAAGAAAATGTGGTTAATTAATTTGACCTATCAAGTTTTTCAGTAAAGTCAATAATACAGAGCGCGTGCTCTTGGCTTCTGAACTTATAAAGTGGGGTATGGAATTCCTTAAATTATTTTTTAAAAGTTGGGATATGAATTTGTTTTAATTTTTGAAGTTTTGAAATTCTTATATTTTTATTTCTTAACTTCCCATTACAAAAAATATACTTGTTGATACCCAAATATTAGATGAATACGAAATCTTGATCTATTTTAAACATTGTATATCAATATTTTTTAAAAGCAAATAACCAAATAGGTTATTCTAAAGGCAACAGGTGGATAAAAGTAGACTAGAAATAATGCTAAATCTTTTAGGTAGTATCTTGACTTTCATTTCAATTAGTGATGGAACGTGTATCAATTCAATTGTGAGATCAACCAGTTATTCATTTTACCGATTGTAAAATTTATAATTTAATTAATAAAAAAATACATCACTATTGAGTATTACTCTAAATATTGAAAATGATATCCAAGAAAGAAAGAAAGTTAATGAACAAAATTATCTTTCTAATAAAATAAATAAGAAGAAATTGGTGTGATTATATTTATAAATGGCACCTATAAATTTATAGTGCGTTTTATGAATAAAAAAATATATTTTCTAAAATTTACTCAAAAAAAATAATTTAATTCATTGATTTTAAAAATTAATATCAAAGCAGGTCTCATTTATTAGAAATTTTTATTAATTTTAATTATATATCTTTTTTTATTAGTATTTTAATACTATTAATTTTAACAATATTCACATAGACTCTGCTTATTAATTTAATATGTAAATTTGGACAAAAATAAAGATAATTTAGTTTGCTTTTAAAATGATTATAATTAAGAGAACAAATTTAAGTTAAGTGTTTATAAATTGTGCTTCTATAGTAATTAGTTAGAAATGAAATAATTACAAACATTGGCTTTTGTCAAACACCATTTTTCTTCTTCAGCCATTGCGTATGAATGATGCAATTAATGTACTAATAATTTAGTCTTTGTCATGCAATTTCCACATCCCCGTTCTTAATCTCTTCATTAAGATCATGTCTCAAGTCTCAATCCCCTTTATACTTAATAAGGGAGCAACTAAAAAAATTGACATAACAAATTATCAAAAAAGCCTGACAACCCTATACAAAATTTCTCATATATTTTTCACTGTCTTCCCTTGCTCTTGGCCTTATAAATAGAAGTCATCTATGTTTTTGCTTCTTTTGCCTTTGATTTGTGATTATTTTCTTCTTCTAATTTTCTCTCTTGAAGATTGAGTTTAAGAAGATAAAAATGGCCAATATTCAAATTCAGTCTGTCTATGTTAAAGTTAGGATTAAAATTTATCAAAGAGATCTTCCTTATGAAGGGAATTTATCAAGCGTCGAATATTGTCATCTTTCTTTCATAAGGCAAACGTTAGGATTAAAATTTATCAAAGAGATCGTCTTTCAAAAAAGAAATTATTATTCAAAAACTCAACTTTTAACTCTTTATATTTTCGCAATAACATAATTCTTTTTAATTTTCATTAATCAATATATCTCAAAATTGAATGTTTGTATTTTATATACAAAATTTATAATAGCTAATTATAATAGCTATAAATTATCATTTTTTATATAAAAATCTGCATTTTATAATGTGTAGGGATTGTATAATTAGGTTATAAGTATTATTGTAACTTTGTGATCATTTTGCATTATTTTTTATGTACCTCAGTTATGTTTAGATGTCTTGGTGTAAGTGGTTCGATTTTGCTTTTTAATACACCGTATTGTTTTAATAATACCACGATAATTTCTAATTATATGTATGAAACTTTGAAAATTAATAATAAATTAATTGCAAAATTTGAAGGGGAATTTCATTTTCAAATAATTTAAAGATGCGGCTAATGCTTCTCTAACAATTAGCCAATAACAAAGTGTACTAAAAACGTGTGGACCATTGAGATGAAGTCACTTTCACTTAAATAAGTCAATGCCCTTCTCTCTCGTTCACTTTGTTAATAGTATTTTAAATTTTGAATAAATTTAAAAAGTAGTTTTATTTTTCATTTGTAGCATCTTAAGATAATACTTAAAATTTAATGATGTTACGTAATATATTCTTATAGATGATTAAATAAATTTTATATATTAAACAATAAGTAAAATTTATAAATATGTTATATTATTATAAAATATTTTAAATATTTGCAGTAAGTATTAATATTCAAAAGATTTTATTGGCATGTACGTTTTACTCTTTAAACGGTCAAAATTTATCGATTTATTATACGCTTATCTATTAATTACATCATTAAGACCACTATGTGCTTAAAATTAAACACAATTTATGAATTTGCATCGGAAATAGTTTTTTAAGAAGAAAGTATAATTAACAAAGAAAGAATGTGTGTAATAAACTTACATATTTACAGTAATTAAATTTCAATAGTTATATGTATCATTTTAAAACGAAAAGCAACAAATACAACTCTATTGAGCAAAAATCAATTAAAGGACTTACAAAATGTCCTAAAGCAACACAAATATATTATAAACACGCATGTTTTATTTGTGGACCAAGATCTAAGAGACACCTCAATTTTCAACAGTTGACAACTGAGTATTATTATAAAATTATAATGTTTTGCTCATGGTTGAAGATCAATTCACTTATTTATAATATCTCGTTATCAACAGCTGTTTATGCGAAGTCAATAGAGTATATGCAAAAATTTATACTGACTATTCATTTTTGTTATTTTTTTAAATTAATAAAAGATATTAATTAAATATTGTAAAATTAAACATTAATATTTGTTATTACTTATATAATTAATTCTTACAAGAAAAAAAATAAATGAACGTATTTTTATTAATATTTTTAAATTTAAATTCAGTGTTGATTAAAATATTTATCAATACGTGTATAAGTATATTATTAACAAATAAAAATTGGTGTAAGAGAAAATTAATCCTTAACCTTCTTTCGAAAAGTAAGAGATCAAAACTAACTAAATTATCATATTTATAAGTTGTCTTTTATCATGAATGTGACAAAATTAAGTTTGAGTTTGTGATTAAATGATTTTTTTTTTGTTTTTAAAAGACAAATATGGTTGATGTTTACCTGAATTTGTGTTTATTATCAACAGTTAAATTATGAGACATCACAAAAATTTAAAAAAAATTATCAAACTAGAAAAAAAAAAACCAAAAAAGCAATGGTAGGATAATAACGAGATATTAGAAAAAAAAAACAGTGCATTAATATATTAAAAAATATGAGGGAGGCAGAGGTCATTTATACTTTTGAAGATTATGAAAATATGTTATCCACTTTATCAATAGCACATCATATGATAAATTATGTTATGAAAAATTTTAAATAAAATTTAGAATGTATAGAGTATTACTCTAATAATAAATTTGATCAATACAAATGTGATCCATTTGATTGATTATGTAACATTCGAGTTGTGTCACAATTAAATTAACCTTATATAAATATAGTACAAATATGTTTATAATATAACATATTCGTACTTATTTTTTCTCGTATGATCATATTATTGTATCATGACTCAAATTATTATCGTTATAAATTAGTACATAATTTATGTATGTTAAATGTTACAATGAAGTTGGCATTGGACCATTGGCAGCAAGGCCTCGAATTTTCTTCTAATGTCCTTTTCGTACTGGTCCCATTATTGACAAATGGAGTAGACTAATTGATTTACTTTAAGGAAACCTACCAGCATTTATTTTTTAATAAAGCGAACTCCATGTCTTTATAATGTTCTGGAAGCTCATTGAATGTGTTAATTTCATTCATTGAAACTTTATTAGGCACTTCTTCTAGTGATATTTGGAGCGTAGTTTCTTGGAAATTGTGGAGAATGAGACTCGAAAGGCTTGACAACCAATATAGTAGTACTCATAATTTTGTGTTGTTTAATGTTTTAGCATTAAAATCTATTGGAATCTTGCTGGAATTTTAACGAATAATGTATGAAAGATGCAATGTGAAAATCCCTTACCAAAAACTAAATGTCAAACCCATGTCTATTCTTCTATGCAATTCCTATATGTCAACGCTCATCCTCAAACACTACTTCGTATTTTCAAGTAAACAACTCAGAAAATTGTCAGCCTTTTTTTAATCTTCCCACATTGACATAAACTTAAGACAATATATCAATTGACTTTTGAAATCCCTGTACATAATTTGGACGCAATTCTTGCTCTCTTGTTCCTTGCCATTTGCTTTATAAATAGATTTCTTCTCTTTATGTGCTTTAGCCTTTAATTTATTGCTATCTCCCTCTTCTTTTCTCTCTTGAAGAATATTGATATGAAGACAATGGCTAAAGCTGAAGTTCTTCTTCCCCCTCGCAGAGGATTCATCAAGCGTCGGATATTGTCGTGTTTCTTCTTTAAATTGAAGATTATGGTTGAAGAACTCGCTTTTCATCTTCTTCGCAGTTCATCGTGATTGTAATTATTTCATAAACATGGTGACAATGTTATAATCTCTTGTTATGAATAAAATTTTATTTAGATTTTTAAATTATTTGTGCATGTGTAAGTTGTTGACATTGGTAGCAAAATCTCCAAGTTTCTACTAAGGCCTCTTTCATTTTTATACCATCATTGACAAATTTATCAGCTGACTAATAATTAAATTACTTTAATATAGTGAAACATTCAATTGATTTTTTTGTATAATGTTTTGAAATCTCATTAAATGGGACAATTTCAAGTATGCAGTCAAAACTGTTAGGTGTTTACTTAATTTTTAAAACAAAATTATTAAAGTACTTGATAAATTATAATTTTTTTTTAGAAGATAATCTTTATCAACTATTATATATATATATATATATATATATATTATATTTCTCTAAGTGTTATGGGTTTAAAATTATTATACATAAGGAATTCTAATTAGGAGGTTATTTTATTGAAACATTCATATATAGTTTTTATTCGGCTTATATGCTGCATCTTTAAAATGTTTTGGAAGTTCATAAATTTTAAGTCAAAGGAAAACGATATATACATTCTTAAATTTGGTAAGAAAAAAAAAAGTTTCTACTGAATTTAAAAATGCTCACAAAAATTTGTTCATTAAAAAATTGTCTTAATTTACATATGTATTTATTTCTTTGTTATAATTATGAATAATTCGTATGAATATATTTTTAAAATCAATAATATTGAAACATCTAAACTCTTTTTACATAATTTTAGTATGTCATTTTCCCTTAATTCAATCACTAATACTTTGTTATGCAGTTGATTTGTTATGATTATTTTTTGGCTCATTTTCTTAGAAAAATTTGCAAATAACGATATCTCGGTCGATAATCAAGTAGTAGTAAAATGGGATTAATTATATATATATATATATATATATTTTTTTTCTATTTTTGAAGAAAATGGGATTAATTAGAACCACTTTTAATTTGCTTGAAGTCAATATTTGACCTATCAAGTTTTTAAGTAAAGTCAACAATACAGGGCACGTGCCTTTGTCTTTTGAAATTATAAAGTGGGGCATGGAATTCGTTAAATTATTTTTTAAAAGTTAAAGATGAATTTATTTAAATTTTTGAAAACTTGACATTCTAATTTTTTTTTTTATTTTTTAGTTCTTAACTTCCCATTACAAAAAATATACTTGATGGACACGAAATCTTGGTCTATTTTAAATATTATATATCGATAAGCTTTAAAAACAAATAACCAAATAGGTTATTTTAAGACCAATGCTCATAGATGGATAAAGTTAGACTAAGAATAATACTAAAACTATTTAAGTTCTATACTGACTTTTATTTCAATTAGTGTTGTAATGTTTATCAATTGAATAGTGAGATGTACTGATTATTTATTTTTAAACATTGCAAAATTTATAATATAATTGATAAAAAATTAATTACCATTTGAAATGAAAGTTTGATTAATTATTTGAAAAGTTTAGTATTACTCTGATTATTAACCTTATTGATAAATGGCACCTATAAATTTATAGTATGTTTTATGAGAAAGAATTTATCATTTAGTACTATTATTTCAAAATAGTCACACATACTCTTGTTTATTAATTTAATGTGCAAATTTGGACGAAAGTAAATAAAATTTAGTCCATTTAATTTTTAAAATAACTAAAAAGACAAATCTAAAGTCTAAGTTTTTGTTAAAACCATTTTGCTTATAATTTAGCCATTGGGTATGAATGATCTCTTCACTAAGTTCATGTCTCAAATCTTAATAAGGAAGCAACTTAGAAAATTGACATAACAAATTGTCAAAAGATTGACAACCTAATAAAACTTTTCTCATATCTTTCTCACTCTCTTCCGTTACCCTTTGGCTTATAAATAAAAGCCATATATGTCTTTGCTTTTGATTTGTCTTTGATTTGTGACTATATCCTACTAATTTTCTCTTTTGAAGGTTGAGTTTAAGAAGACAATAATAGCTAAAATCACACTATTTCTTCCTATCTATCACATCTTGAAAAACGTCAAATAAATATATAGATATTATAATAAATATTTGTATTTTTATAATATTTTAGAATGATTAGATTGTAAGAAAATTTAAACAAAATTATATAATTTCTAAATATTTATAATCTAAATATAATTTTAAAAAGATTTAGGGCATTCTAAATATTTATTAAAGTTTTTTTTTATAAATACCCTAGTATTTTTATTATTTTTAGAAGAACCCCACCCCTTTTTCTAACCACTGTTCTGACATAGTCCTTCTTGGACTTTAATCACCATGATTTTTAGATCACATGACCTAATTAACATCTCCATTTCACTCCTGCAAATCTCACTTTAATCCGACCTCACACTCTCCGTTAAATCTCGTTTAAAATTTTAAAAAATTTTTAATCAACTTTTTAATCAATCCTGACTTCCTTTTGAAAAACTACATATATCAGTGAACTCATCTTAATGAATAAAATAAAACCATCAAAAGAATTGGGCCTAAAAGTAGCTAGATTATACTCGAAAATATTGCCAGAACTATAACTTCTCAGCTAGTTTGCTAGCAAATGGTGTATCGGATGGAGAAACGAACTGCACTATTAGATTCAGGAAGTCAAAAACTAGAGGACCAATGAGGACCATTATCAAATCTCTAGATTTCCTATTACCGTCATCATTGACTATCGTTGGTCAGTGAATTAATCAGTCAATGTTCAACTTTCGGTCAAATTTATTGTTTTGAACTTTTTAAATATTATTTTTGACCCGAAGATATTTATTGGACTCATTTTAATGAGAAAAATTCAACCGTAGCCTCAGATTGATCAAATGATCTTTTGAACTAAAAATACATTAATTGAAGCTGTCAAGGTAGAGATTCTAACACTTATTTAATTGTGACTTTAAAATTTTAATTGATTATATTTGGATATATGTCTATATGATTAATACTATGGTATGAAATGAACATTTAAGCATATTTTTTTTAATTAATTATGACATTTTATTATGTGAATGTTTAGGTGGTACATCTTGCAGCTACAGTGTGCCAAACACTTATTTGAATTAAATGTTTTGTATTACTTATGCATTAATATAATGATGATGCAACCTTAGATTAGTATATAAATACATATCTATTGGATATTTCTATAGCTACTTAATGTAGCTTATGACGGCCTTTGACATGCATAAGTAAGTGAAAGCTAAGTGGATATAATTATTATGAATTTATATAGTCTTGAACTAGGTGTTGCGAGAACATTCATTAATGTCACGATGTGATTACTTGGACTAACATCAGTGAGTTATGTTTTGTAGTAATACGACTTTTCTTAAAAGAAAATTAATTTTAAGCCATGGCATAAATAAAAAAATAAATAAAGAGTTTATTATTATTGTTTTGCAGTATCATAACTTTATATGTTGTTTAAAATGAAACTCACAGGCTGTTTTAGGTGTTTGCCCTGGGTCAGGGTTTACGTTTGGGTAAGGAAGCCAATTTTACTTTATAAAACAAATTGTACAATCAAATTTTCATGGTATCATAATTAAATAAATGATTTTTTACTTATTATGTAGATTTTATGGTAAAAATCAAAATAAGTAAGTGATATAAATCCTATTAAGTAAAGTAGTTTTGCTCATCTTTTTCTTTTTTCCTTTAAAAAAGTTTGTTTTTAACATGATGTCAATATGATGGAATAAACAGTATTCTTGAGTACTAGAAGATATAGCAGGTTAGCTTATAATTACTTGATAATTGGTACATATCTATTGACTTGTATTTTAAAATTATCAGACTTTTGATTGTATGATAATGTACGATGATGTATGATTTATGTAAATTACTAAATGTTATATTTATTTTAAAACTTAATAGGTATTCACTTTTTTTTATAATATTTTAATACGTTATATATATATATATATTAAAGAGCACAGCACACTTTCAATTTTTCGACTAAGAGTGAAATTTTTAATTAATAGTTTGACATTTTAACTTAAAAGTCGCTCACACTTATTTGAAGGGTAATACTATCAACACCTAATCAATGTGTGATCAACATTATTGAGAATATTTCTATTAGTTTTAACTAACTATACGTCTATATGTATTTTTATCAAATTTCAAGTGAGATATGTAAAAATATCATGTAAGATTGTTTTAGTCATTTTTCCAAATTTTTTTTTGTCAATTAACTATCTAATATAATAATTTTTTTGTTAAAGAATATCTTATATTAATTTTTATAAAATATATATTTTTGTGTTATTTTATTAAATTTTAACAGAGAGGTATGTAAAAATATCCCTTTCATTTGTGGAAACTTTGTCAGGTACTTTTTTTTAATGGTACTTCGAGCTTAATTGCTGAGAATTGTTTGAGAGAGATATCTCAAAAGGCTTGACAACCAAATTAGTAATCATAATTTTGCGTTGTTTCATAGCGAAATTGGTAATGGGCCTAGGCCATTTTTGTAGGTTGAATGAATTGACCTATCAAAATTTTCAGCAAAGTCAATAATAGAGAGCACGTGTTGTGACTAGAGTTGGCAAAATTCTCCTCGGGGATAGGAGCTGCAGGGACTGGACCTATTCGAGCTGGGGAATAGGGCCAAACCCTATCCTTTTTTGCAAAAATGAGCCGGGAACGGGAATGGCAAATTATCCCTATCTGGTTTGTTTATCCATTTTGAGAAAAAATAAAAATTTAATATTTTAATAAATTAAAATAGTATTTAAAAGTGAAAAAAATTAAATAATTAATAAAAAATAATTCATAGGTCAAAACTCACAATCTCTTATTGTATTTTGTCCTTTATATTAATTTTTTCTTATTTGGATTTTGTTTCCTCTCCATATTTTCACTGACAAAATTTAATAGTTATGTTAATTTTTTGAGAAAAAAAACCTTTAGTGATACAATAAGAAAAAAAGAAGATAAATAAATTAGAATATGGGGCTTGTATGGAAGTGGGGGGGTATGTGTATGTATATGTAGTTAAATTAAACAAGTGTAATAAAATTATTAAGTTATTATAATTAGTATATTTCTTTTTAAATGCATTAATAATTTTGTCAAATGCTTCTTCTAAAGACACCATGTTCATTCGTCGGTGAAATATGAGAAAAGTGGTGAAAGACCCTCTTTTTTGCTTCTTTGTGTTGTGATCACAATTTCTTCATGTTGTGATCGCTTTTAAGCTGCATTACCTATTGCACATGTTTGACTTGAGCTTTTCCGATTCTATTCCATTCTTCTACCTTTTCAACGGAGTTGATGACTAATCAATATCGATTAAATATAGTGTTTACATAAAATATAACAAAAAATTAAATAAAAGTGTCATTATATAAATTATTATTTAGTAATTACAAAAGGGAACGAGTTGAAGAATGGGAATCCTCGCTCTAAAATAAAGACAGGTCGAGCTGGATATATTCTACTCAAAAGGGGAACAGGCTGGGAATGGGGATCGCCTCCCCTAAAAGTGGATGGGAGCGGCAATTCCCAAACCCATTCCTAGCCCATTGCCATCCTTAGTTCTGACTTTGCATTGGTAAATTGGGACATAAAAAAGCATTAGAGAATTGCCACTATTGTTATAAATATTATTATACCATTGACCTATTAGGCCTTTTTTGAATGGTAAATGCTAACTGCTAGTGATATTAAAATGGTATAAACAACAAAATATAAAAAAAGAAGAAAATGGACATAATATTATCGTAATAAATATTCTTTTATTTTTTTGATCAAAATTTTATTTAAGACATATTTGAGATAGGGATGTCATATCAAAAATTATTATTTTATTAGCTATTATAAAATAAAAATAATCTTAGTTTAAAATTGTTTTATGATAATATATAAGTTGTTTGATAAATACTGTTTATTTTTTTAAAAATTAATATGTATCATTTATTTGCAAATTCATATTTAATTTTTAGTTATTTTATTTTATAATATTTGTTACTTCAAAGTCACAATAAAGTAGTACCAAACAAAATTTTCTTAGTTATCTAGATTATAATAAATAGAGGTAAGTTGATAAACATTAATTATAATAGTTAATAATAATACAATAGTGTTATAGCCAATTAGTAAAAATTCTTTATGAACCGCTCTGACAATATCATATTATTATTACATATTTTATATTTTCGTAGGAGTAAATAAAATTAATATCTGCGTTCTCAAGATTCTCTAGTTGTTACATTGCTTGTGAATTATGTAATGCAGTATGCTTCTCAATCTTTTGCCCCAAGAAAATTGTAAACATGAAATTTGCACGCCCCTACTCTTTTTAATAAATGAAGATATAATCTCAAATATCTAATTATGAACTTTGAAAATTGGTAACCATGTATCTTTTCAAACATTTGTCATAACATATGTTATGAACTAATTATTTGGAACATTCTATGACCAAAAATGAGATTATGTTAAGCTCAAAGAAGGATGAAGAAAACTCAAATAAAGGATGCAAAGACAAAGCATTAGTGACGGGTGGTCATTCTTATGCCAATTTGTGGCTTGAGCCAGATGAAAGAAGATTTATAGACATGGTGTCATTCATGAGCCTTTTTGGTGCTCGAGCCAGTGTTGACTAGAATCTTGGTTCCATTTGCAAGCTTAATTGGCACTTGAGCTAGCTTTGCTTAGAAGCTTGGTGCTAAGCTTGAGCCAAAGTAGTGCTCGAGCATAGGAGTTATTTGAAGAGTGCACCAACTTTAGATCTGATGTCCACTTGAGCAAACGTTAGGAAGTATAAAAAAGATAGAACTTTTTAAGTTTAGGTCATGCATTTTTTTGGAAATTTTGAACTTTGTGAATAAAGATCTTGTCTTCTAAGTATTTGGAGAGTTTTTTTTTTTTATTATTATTAGTAGAAATCGCAAATCATGTTTTTGTTGATAAGACTTATTTGAGCATTTTCTCTTAAGATTTTTTCATCTTTTTAATTTTAAATTTTAATTGTAAAGTCTTCAGGATTTTGAGCGGTATTGGTAATTACAGTTTTAGTTTATTGAATGGGTCGTTCTTGAATTCCATAATAAAGAAAGTTTTAAAATTATTAGACTCATAACAATTGATTATAAATTTCATATTGATAAAAAAAATTAGCTCACAATTTAGTATTTATTGACAAAATACATATAAAAATATAATTTCTAAATAATCTAAGAGAGTGTGTGTGTGTGTAGCATACAAACATACACATACAATTTTTTATTTTTACTATTTTTTATTAATAATATTTTAAATATTACCATTATTTCAAAAAAATTAAATATTAATGCAATACATTATGTGCTATACTATACATTATTAACTTATAATGTAGTCTAATGTGCATTGTACTAAATATAATACAAGTTTTTATTTAATTCATTATACTCTAGTCCAGTTCAATCTATTTGAAATAATATAGTCCAATACATGTTCCAAATAAACTTTATATTCCTTATTTCTACTTATTTTAATCCCTAAGATCTTTTTTGCAAGCTCAATGTCTTTCATTTCAAATTTTAAGCCAAGTTCTTCCTTCAGCTTCTTGATTTTATTTATGTTTTTGCATGTAATTGGTATGTCATCCACATAAATTAGTAAGTAAATGAATTCAACATACCCGACATATTTGTCAAATAGGCTTTTGCAATACCTTTTCTTATGCAAGTACCTATCAAATCTCAAGGTTTACTGCTTAGGTGATTGTTTGATTATATAGAGTGAATTCTATAACATGCATACCATGTCATTCTTTTCATCCAATATAAAACCTTTAGGCTGAGACATGTCAATTAGCACATCTAATCTTGTATGTAAGAATGTTGTTTTTATATCCACGTACTCGCATTATAAGTCTATCATTACTACAAGAGCTAAAAAATTCTTAATGTCTCGCTATAGGAGAGAATACCTCAATTGAATTCATAATCTCTTTTTATTTGAATGCCTTTGCTATAAGCCTAACTTTAAACTAAACTCCTCGAACGCTTGACTTATCCTTTTTTTTTCTTAAAGCGGCATATTATTGGCTTTAAATATGAGTTGATAAGTAGCAATTTATACAAACTTATCTCATGTGTTAACAAGACAAAAGTGAACATTAATGCCCAACAAGTTTGTTTGAACCATTTCACATTTTGGAGAGAGCATGAGAAAGAATCACCGTGGATTTCTTAATTGCATTGCTGAAAACTAATAAGATGAGAATGAATATTGTGATGGTTGATTGATTATATTCTCAAAGTATATAAGATTTACCAAGCATTTGGTTAATTATTTCACTGGGCTTCCAAAATTAATTGTCAGCAACTACAAATCTTGTTTCACCAAAAGATTTTGAACCAAGCTATTCAAGCTTATGGGCATAGTGTTCCAATTCTCGATAAGCTTTCACCTTTAAACTAACGGGCAAATCGAGCAAGTAAATGCTTATTAGAACTTACAGCACTTTTTAAGTGTTATATACTATAATTAGTCATGCATGTTAAATGTGGTGCGATTTTCTTAAAGTTTGTAACAGAGTATTGGTATATGCCTTAAATCCCATAATATTTCGGATATTTGACATATTTATATCATAACATTTTTATTAATATATTTATTGTTTAATTATTTTATTATTACATATGTATGTATTTAATGAATGTAATAATATTTTTAAAATAGTAAGTTCAATTAATTAGATTTTTTTTTAAATGTCTCTAATTAAGTATTGTTATAAATAGGATAACAATAATAAATAAAAATTAGTATGTATAGTAATTGATAATAACTTGTGTTGCTATAATATGAGATATCATGTCGGCACATGAGTACAAATGAGTAAACTAATGTACTGGACTGACTTATCATGAGAATGCTACGTGGATCGTTATATAAGTGTAATAAGCAATTCTCATAATGATAACGATGTATGTGATTTTTTGACTTAAGATCACCATAGTTCTTAATATAGAAAATGATATATTTTGATATTTTCAAACGTTATCTGTAACAAAAATAGATTATAAAGAAAATAATCAAATATGTCATAAGTTATATAGAGGAATGTGTGTGATTAAGATATAATTTATTCTTCCTATATAATGGGAGTGATATCTTAAATCTTTTGATTGAGTGAGATTTTGAAAAATGCATGGTCGTACTTAAAAAGTTAATATGTGATATTAACTTTATTTGATAGAATAAATCTACTCAGAATATTAAAAAAATATATGATTAAATTATACGATAATGATATATTTTATGTCTCGTGTTCAATTAAAATATTTAAGACAAAAAGATTGAATTATACGATAATATTAGTCACAGAAAAGGTGATATCAAACTACTAATATTTTTGTCACTTAGGTAATTATGATATATTATTAGACATTACTTATTACTTGTAACATTAAAATTAAATTTTAATATTATTGCCAACGTTATAAAAACCTATTGAGTCGCAAATTAAGATCGAGAATTATATATATACATATGTATAATCTTAAATAAATTTAGGAATCGTTATACTATCTGAATATTAATTTTAACTAAACTTATTATATAAAGATTAGACTAAATATATTAGTGTCTACTTTATTAAATAAATTGGCTTTATAAAAAAATCCAACCAAATAATTTAAGTCAAAATTAAAGATATAAAATAGCAATATATAAATATGTCAGATATTTATATTTTTAAGGGTATGCTTACAATTTATTTTTTGCATCTTTACTCTTGAAAAGAGAAAAATGCATAAAATATCATGCACTTAAATTATAGAAGTTAGCATTTTAATTAAATTTTTGATCATGTAAATACTATAGAGACGTAGAGGTAATTGATTTATGTTTGTGGTTTGACAAAAATTATTTAATTAAAGGTATGTACGTATTTATGGCATTAAAATATATAAATATAATAATACTAGAGTTTATCACATAAATTTTAGAAAGTAAACTATATATTTTTTTGTATAATTTCACTGTATATTTATGTATTAGTTTGTTTACATAGAGCAATACCACCAACCATAACTTATTCAAGTTAGCTATTGTACAACAATCTCTTATGTCCCATATTCTTATTTCAAGCTATAAAGAGCGCTCTTCAATAGTATACAAGGTCACTAAGTTACAGCATGAGTAAATTAACATTACACAAGCATTCCTAAATAAAGCAATATGGTTAAAAAAAAAAAGACTAACAAAAAGTAATGGCAAGTGAAGTTTAATGTTGAGTACATGGTGCTTATGAAGCTTCTATCCTCACAACATAAGTCCATACATTTACTACAAAAAGGCTGGTT
The DNA here is from genome assembly GCA_032401905.1 of Swietenia macrophylla. Taxonomy (NCBI): domain Eukaryota; kingdom Viridiplantae; phylum Streptophyta; class Magnoliopsida; order Sapindales; family Meliaceae; genus Swietenia; species Swietenia macrophylla. Next base: position 2,049,388 of record CP135560.1, on the reverse strand, counting down.
CAAAAGTAGAGGGATTTGTTTTTCATTACTGAGCAAATAGTTAATATGTCATACCATGCAAACTATTTAAAGACTTAACATAGAGATTTAAATGATTCTAAGTGCAATGAACCAAAGTAATACCTTTGGGTGTTAAAATAATATTTGACAAGAAAGTAGAGATCATCCTTAATGACCAAATAGTTTATAGATGTAACTATATATTGAATTGTGAATATTTCATTAAGTGGATAGTTTTACTCTATAGCAAAGCAAGCTTAGAACTCAAAACAACCTTATGGCAATTAAAAGACAAGGATAAAGATTACTAATAAAGATACGATGAGGGCATCGCTTGATTGGGCAAGGGAGAATGTCACACTTCAAACTTTTTCCTAAGCTCGTGGGCTAGATTTGCTTAACATAGGTTATATCATTCTAGATCTTTTAAGAAAATATGCATTGATTATAGGATATGTCATATATCTAGATAATTATGAGAGATTGTGGTTAATGCGAGAATTATTGTTGTATGCTAAATTTTTTTGATTTTAGGATTCATTTAAACCTTTCATTCTTGACCATCTGATGCAATTTGAGAGTTTTAATTTTGACCATTCATTATATATATGTTTAATTATAAATAATGAATGTTTGATTTAACTAAAACACTTTTTTCATCTCTTTCTTGTGTTATCTTTTTGTTTAGAATTTGTGTAAAAGAAGATTGATTTAGTGCCAATTGCTCCAATTTATACATCTAAGGTCATATGAAGAAATCAGTCTACAAGAAAAGCTACTGCTTATGGCTCTACCTTGCCATCTTCTAGTTTTTCAATATTGGCTTCATGAAGTCATTCAATTTTATTGACTCCTTCTCACATGCATAAAGCTTGTATATTAATTGCCATATCCAATTATATAAATCAAGAAAACATTTCAAAATCAATATCACGAAACCAATCAATTCGTGCTTTACAAAATTGTAAAGGATAACCGGTACTTTCTCACATTAATGTGATGTCTTTAATATTTACTCTCATTGTTTTTATACTATAAAGAATCACGATTTGTGTTCTATCATGACTAGTAAAAAGTTTGTGTATGAAAGAGCTATTCAGTTAGAATACTTTCAAAGTGGTGGAGTAGTTAATTATTGATGAAATTTAATTTATTTTGAAGTGTTGCACAAGTTGGTCAAATTATTGCATCTATTATATATAAGATTCCTGTAAAATTATTAGTGGTAATTAGCATAACAAATTGTTCGTAGTATAATTATGTATATGTACGAGGCCATGTGTTTAAGTTTTTCCCTGACCATAATTAACAATTTTTTAAAAGTAAAAACTTTAATGTAGCAAAGTTATCGAGTATTCAAGTAGTTTCAACAGATGAGATAGTATTTGAACTTATGGGTATTATTGCTTTATGTTCGGTTGAATTTAATTTGCCAGCTTTTTTAATGACTGTATGTTATTTGGCTTTGCATTCAATTGTAATTGCAAATCAATCACTTGCTTTACACTATGCAATAGTTTCGCAAGAACTTGTCAAGTGCTAATTTTTATAGTTGAATTTAAGAACTTATATACTGCTTCACACTTTTGTACTGGTCAAAGAACTTTCTTTTGAATCGCTCATCTGCATCACCTTAAGGGAAGCCATAATGTACTTCTACTACTTTCACATATGTAAATAGTCCTATTACTAATCTTGCTTAGTAAGAATTGTCATAATGAGTTTTAACACTTCTTTACTTGTTAGAATTTGATACTTGAGCAACAAGTTAAGACCTTTCAATGACTTATATGGAATATTTTTTTATTTATTTCTCCAACATCCACATCTGCTCTTACTTCTAATGATTATGCATTGCGGCTCCTAATTCCAGCATCTTTTACACATCTACCTCTTATTACTTAGTTCCACTAGCTATAACTTTTATAATTTCTATTCTTAAACTTGTTACAATAAAATAATTCTCAGATGATGACACTTTAATGCTTACTTCATAGCCACCTAATTCTATTGTTACTATTCTTATACTTATCAATATTGATCTTGACGTTTCAATTCAAGTTTCATAACTTCACAATCATGCCAATGCTCTTCCACCTTCTCTTTCCTCAAAGAACTGTACAATGACCTCTTTAGCATTTAAGAAGCTTATTGCAACATTATTAGATTGATTTCTCTCTTGTGAGGTTTTTCTTTTTTAATTTAAACACCTAGTTAATTTATCTATTATGTGGTTAGTTTTTAAATATTTGGATATTTTAATAGTTCTTCTTCTTGGATAATATTAACTTGGCTTTTATATTAGATTTTTTTTGTCATTTGGCTAATTCTCATGTCAAATTATTGCTTATGCAAATGATTATTATAAAATTTTCATTTTAGGTATTGTTTGAGTGAAAGAGATAGCAAACATAAGGTTTATAGTAGTTTGGCATAACTTTTGCTTGCATCCACTCCTTTAAGCTCTACTAAAGATTTCACTATAAACAAGTCTTGAAATCTCAAATCTAAATTTACAACTAAGAAAATTTCAGTCCTCTTTTAAACTTTACAAATGATTCACTTCCAATCACTCAACCTCATTATACTTGAGTGAAGAAAAAGCCTTGAAACCCTAAGTTTAGTATCCTTGGATTTTCTGTTAGATTTAATTTTGATTACCTAGATTTGTTTAATGGCCTTTGGCTCACTCATGTTCTATGCGTATCGGGTAATTCCTTATCTTGGACGTTTTTATGTTAACTACCAAGTTTTTCTGTATACATGTTCATTGTTGTAGATTTCTTCTTTTGGTGCTTATTGTCATTAATTTGACTCTTTTTGACCAAAAAAGGGAGTGGCATCTAGTAAGGGAGAGTAGTTTTATAAAATGACATGCTAAATGTTGTTTCATTCATTTAGGGTGACTAATAGACCAAAGGGAAAATGTAGTATGATAGAGTATAAAGGGAAGTAATAGCTTTACGTTATAAATGACATTCTTTATGATGATACATTTTGGTCATTTACTAATATGGAGTTTTTCATGTTGCCATATGATATTATTCTTTTTTATGGACTATGACATGCTAACTTAAGACCAAAGTATCAGTTCACTACACTTCTAGTTTTGTTCTTGTTTTCGAGTTGTGTATTTTCAATTTGAGAAACATATGAGGAGATGATTTGCCAAAATAATTCCAAAGAGGGAGATTGCTAGGGTTTTCAAAGTTGGTATTTTTTGAAAATGTATTTTTGTTTGCATGTTTTTGTCACAACAAACTAGATAATTTATTGGGTATCTTGATTTTATTCTTTACATGTAAGGAATTCATATTTATTAGTTATGTTAGCTAAAGTATGAACTTTAAGTATAATAATAATAAAAAAAACTTATTTTAGCAATTTTACAACTAAAAAGAAAGTTATTGAGAAACAAGACCTATAATTAGAAAATATTTTTTTCTATTTAGGAAAACTTATTTCTTTTAGATTTAGGGAACAAAAATTTTCATTAAACATTTAAGATTTCATGATATATTTGTAATATTATCAGTTTTATGGCCAGTTATATAGCCTTTATGCATAATTTTTGTTCCTTGGTCTTTTTATTTTTTTAAGTTATTTGTTTATTTTTTTAAATTATCTTGGTAAAAATTAGGAGTATGTAGTTTTTGTTTTTTTTTTAAATTAGAGATTATTGTTAGAGAGATGGACAAGACATTATTGAAGTGATTTTAATGTCATCAAAGTGAGGGAATCTCACTAACTCAAAAAAGTTTAATGCATCAAAGTAAGGAATCTTGCTGAACAATTTTACTAAGAAGATTCAACACAATTGCAACAATATAATTAGGAAGTCTTTAGTTTTGCTTTAGTCTATTGGTATTTGCATTGTTTTGATTTCTTAATAGATTGTTTTTTTATTTTGTGTGATTTCATGAATGTAAAGACTGAAAAATTTAAATCACATTAAAATTTTTATTTTTTAAATTTAATTACTTTGTGTTGTGTTATTTTAAGCTATTGTATAAATTAGTTAAAATTGATAAATACTTGCTAAATGACGTTTAACAATGTCATGGCGTCAGCGCTTATAAACGAACTTTAAACATGATTGTTTCTTTTCGTAGACCTTATGAAAAGGTTAATAAAAGAAAAAGCAGTTGGTTGTTTGCTACCAAGAAACAAGAGCTCAAATTAATCATCAAATATAGCTTATATTCTATACATAAGATATGCTGCGTGAGTTTTATTCTCAAGGTCTGTCAAAAAAGAAAAATTTGAGATAATTAAATATCAAAAAAAAATTAATAGATTAAATTTTAGACGTAATTTATAAATTAAAAAATGAAATGTTTGTTTTCTATACTAAAGGAGGTAAATTGTATATACTTATAATTTATAAATCAAAGTATAAATGTTTTATACACAAATTAATTTTTTTTTCAGGACTTGTTACCCTTCTTTGGCATTTAGCTCTGGCCATACTTACTACCACAATAACATGGCTTGTTTTCTATCTATTATCAATTACAATATATGTAGATGGTACCGAATCACAATTTTAAATTTGTAATAAGTGAAAATCAAATTTCTACAATCTAAATTTTGTTGGATACCATTTTGCAGACTTTATTTTTGTTTTTATTTTCCTAAAGATATTAATACTTCTTTAGTTAGTGCTTCAAAAAAGATTCGTACAATAGAGAAAATGAATTTTGCAATTTTGAACTATAAAGTATAAAATATCTTTAAGTTATTTTTGAAGATTTCACGAATAGAAAATAATTGTATGTTTACTCATAATAATCTAAGGTTACAATACCTCTTTTTATGGAGAAAAATTAATAATGTAAAATGAAAGTGATTTAAAATTACGTAAGGGCATGATTTAATTTTCATAAATTACTTGGTTCATTATGAAAATCTATTATTTTGATTGATGTCTCAGTTTTTGTAAATTAGCTAGTAAATTTTGAGAGATCATTGTGAATATTGAGAAGGATTTTTTGCTTCTTCATTTGTAGTTTGTCAGTTCTTTTTCTAAGTTTAGTAAATAATAAGTAAATTATTGTTTAGAATAATAAGTAAATTATTCATTTTCAAAATAATTAAATTGAAATAATAATAAATTTTAGACGATTAAATTATGTTACTATTAAATATAATGTATTTCAATAATGTTGAAGATAATATACTATACTGCTATATTTTCATTTATTTGAAATATTTGACAAGACCTTATTTTAAAAAAAGAAAAAAGAAAACACAACTCTATTTGATTTTTTATCTTAAATAATTTAAATTAATTTATATACTTAAATATTAATAAAGTTAAAGAAGCAAAATATTTTTTTAATTATACTTGATTGCACTCCAGATGCAAGATATCGGGAACAAATGTCTCCTATATAAGATGTGTACACGTTGCAACAAATTCAGTCAAAATAGAAGAATATTTTTAAAGTTTTTAAAAGTAGATGATACCACTGCAATATGAGCTTGTAAATGCAATAGAAAATCTTAATCTCGTTGATCTTAAACTTGATATTAATGGCGTAAAAGGAAAAGAATATGAGAATGGGTTGAATATGAAAGGAAAACATCAAGCTGTACAAAACAGATTATTAGAAAATAAATCCTAGAGCATTTTATATTAAGCGGTTATCATAGTCTTAATTTAGTGGTTTGTGATATGTCTAATTCCTGTTCTAGAGGTATTTCCTTTTTCGGAGTTATACAACATGTTTATCACTATTTTCTTCTTCACCGAAACAAAGAAAATGTTTACAAGATAATATATCCTACTTAACTGTTAAAACATTGCCGCAAATAGGTTGAAAAGTCAAATAAATCGAAAGTGTTTAAGTAATAAGATTTTAAGCTCCACAGATAACAAATGATTTCAGTCAATTAGCAAAAATTGGTGAAAATCCTAAAATAAAGAGTGAAAATAAATGTTTAACAACATTTGAATTTTTTTTTAAATTCTTTTAGGTTTAACAATTTATTAGTAAAAAATTACTAAAAAAAGAAACAAAAAAAAGAAAGAAAAAGATATGCATATTGATGCTGCCATACACCAATTAAAAGGTTTTATCTCATCTTTTAAGAATTATTGAAAAAATGGAATTTATGTCTGCTATGATTTTAGCTAAAGAAATTGCAAATGAAATGGGGATAACCTAAACTTCATGAAAATATATGTAATTCCTAGAAAACGAACTTTTGGAGATAATGTTAACGAGGAGAGAGTTCAATCTCTCAAGAATTCTTTTACAATTGATATATATATATATATATATATATATATAAGATCAAGTTGTTTATTCAATTAAGAACAAGTTTGAACAATTTCAATTGAATAAAAATATTTTTGAATATTTATTCATTTTCAAAAAATTTGTTAAAATTTGCATTGGTTTGCATAATTGATATTTTTTTGAAAAATAGTATTTAACTATCATGCTTAATTATCATATTACAATATATTATGTTAGTTATTATTAAGCACTATTTATTATGAGCGTACTATTCATTCTATAATTTATGGAATTTTCACAATAATAGTATATTTTAGTTTTTCTAGTCTTTTTAAACAATATACTTATTCATAATTATTTAGGAAACTTATTTTAAGATATATTTTAAAAATAAAAGAAAATAAGAATCATCGACTAAATAGAGTTGTACTTAGGAAAGAGTTTTTTTAATTAGAAAGATATATTACTATTTGATTTAGAAAATAATTCACATAGAACTAGAGTTATGTTTATGTTGTGTGTGTGTATGTGTTATTTTATTTTATGCGACAATCAAAAAAGAGCATTGAATGCCAAGAGTAATAAGGGCTACCACATATTTCTTGTTTCATTCTCTTTTGTGTTTTTCAAGTTATTTCTTATCATTTTTGTGAGCTAAAAAAATAACTTGATAAATATTATAAGTTTGTAATATTTAGTTTCATAAATTTTAAAAAAATATTTCTAAGTATTATCAAAATAAAGACCTGTACTTATTTAAGGGATTTCAATGACAACTAGTAAAAGAATCTTACTAAATTAAATCAAAAGGAATTCGACATATTAAAACGAAAGAATCTCGTTAAACATGATTATTTAAAAATTCAAGACTATAGTGACAAATATAAGAAGTAGTTTTTATTTTGTTTAATTTTATTAGTACTTGTAATTTTTATTTTCTTAATGAATTTTTTATTTTTTTGCATTGTCATTACTTGACTTAATTAATTAACTATAATTAGTTAAAATTTGTAAAATTTAGCATAAACAAATCTATCAAAATTAATAATCATTTACTAATGTTGATATTTATTTTTTGTTTACTAGATGTTAACTTTTAATTTGTTTTTTTGATAGGACAAATTTATTGAGATCATTTTTCTTCAATTTTGATGCATGAACAAGCATGACCTTATTTTGATGAATTTTGATCTTCATGATATTTCTAGGTAATCAAAATTGGATTAGGGATGCCATTATTCTTGCAAAAACATTCTGATACCTAAGTCAATAAAGGATTTTTTTTTTAATTTGAGTATTTATTTTGACATAATAATAGCCTATTATTTTTGAGAATTTTTCATACTTTTTATTTTTAATTTAACTTTTCTTTATAGGCCGACTTGTTTGTTTCTAAATGAAATTCTCCTTTCCTACTCTAGTAGGACTCTTTATTTTACCTTGTCTATAATTCTCTTTGCTACTGCATTCTCATCAGTCTCAGTATAAGATTCTTTATTATTCAAACTAGAGGAAATATGTTTGTCCTCAACTCATAATTTCCTAGCATTAATATTGTATGAGGATAAATTTTGATAAAGCTAGTTACCAAAGAGACCTCCCAATTCTCTTAATGATAAATTTACCTTGTTTATAGAAAATATCATGTACCAATAAATAAATTATTGTGCTAATCTTAAAAATGTCTTACACATGAAATATTTTATGATATTGATAGTATAGGTGTATTTTTCAGAGCTAAAAGTTTTAAAAAAGGTTTTACAACGTGGAAAAATATTCCACTTGATATACTTTATATACACACACACACACACACACATAGATAAATATATGTAAATATAATAAATACATTCTCAAGTGCATATAATGCTTGTAGAATTTAGTGACTATGACTGTGACAATGGCTTCTGCAAAAATAAGTTTTTTAAAATTAAAGTTAATATAATCTTATGCAAGATCAATAAGATAAAAAAAAAGTTTAAAAAGATTGGCCACATTATTTATAGAAAATAATATATTTGTCAAATTATAGCATATAAATTTAATGAATAGTTTTGCATTTCCAAAAGTAAAAAAAATAAATTTTAAATTATTTTTTTAATAAATGATAACATTTTCATTTGAATTTAAATTTCAAATGACCTTAATACAGAATTTATGCCTAAGGCCCCACATTTCCTAGCCAGGGCACCCCATGCAAAGTCAATTGATTATATGTTATATAACACATTATAATTTCTCTAACAAATATCACAAATTTATATTATTAATAAATATAAAATAATAACCTTCAATCCACTCCTAATTTTTCATAATCTAAATCATATAGTATTCATAAATTATAATGTGATGTTACATTCAAAATTCTCTTTTATCTCCTTAAATTTTATAATATTTTTATTTATCACACTATTAAATTTGTATAATATTTATTATTCATTACACTACTAAATTCCTTCAAACAATTTATTCTTAATATTTCATCACCTTAACTTGTATAATGTTTATTATTTATATCACTTGTTGCAAAATGATAACTTAGAAAACATTGGTCATTTCCATACGATTGTTTCCTATTTATTTGTTGTCAATCTTAATTAAAACATGCTCCTAATTTCTTGTATAATAAAAACTAAATTATTTATCACAAATATGTAACATCCTGTAATTATATTACTATGACATCATAAATAACTAGATAAATAACTTGAGTTGTAGAAGGTATTTTTACATGATTCTTAAGACATATGAAACTAGATAAATAAAGCTTATGATTTGAATGTTATGATTTCCAAATTCCTAGGTACGACATCCCAAATGAAATTATGATTTTGATCAAGTTTTTAAAAGTGAAAAAAAGTAATATGTAGGAAAAATATTATAATTTTAGTTAGAAGTATTAGAATCATAAATCATTTATTTTGTATGAAACTAGGCATGTTTGGCTTTTTAATAGTATATCAAAAGCATAAATATCATGTATAAGGACAAAGATAGAGACAATGGAAACTTGCTCATTATTTTGACAAAACTGTTATATTTCAATTATTACAGATTTTTCGTGGGATTCTTACTGCAAATAGACCAGTCAAAAGGACTTAAAACAACATTGTGAGTGGATAAACCTAATTTTGAATAATTTTATTTGATTTGATTTAGTGAGTAAAAATATAAATACTTTCTTGTTTTCTCATTTAATTTTTTGAAATTATGTCTTAATAGTTTTCCATTAAAGTATAAACTTATTTGTAAATATGATTTTATTCTAGAAACATATTCTATATGAAGTTTTAATTTATTTATTTTTGAATGATGCTTATGAGTTTATTAACATAACCTTGATTGATTGTTTCTTATTTTTATTTTTGTAAAATACTTTGTAATATATTTGTACAAAGCACTATTTTTATATTTTATAATATAAATATATATATATATATATATCTATATATCTATTTGCCCTATATATATATATGTTATAAAGCACAACTATGGCACTTTTTAATAAACAAATATGCAAGTATAAATTTAAGTGTCAATTATACTCTTTCATGTATGCTAATGCACGCTATTTTCTATATAATTTTACTATTAACTCATGATATTTTGCTAATATATCATTTTATTTTTTACCTTTTAGTATATTTTTATTCATTTAAGGTGTGTTTACTAACTCAGAATCAAAATCTAAAATCCATAATCAAAGTGAATACAATGTTTACTTACTAAAATAAGATGAAAATGGAAATAGAAATCCAATGTATAGGACCCACACGCTAAACTTGGGAATTTGATTCCCAAGAGGGGGTTGGGAATGAGATTTTTATTTTTAGAATTGTCCGTTTTACCTTCACTCAAATAATAAATTACCTATTTTATTCTTATTTTTTAAAAATATAAAAAGTAAATAATAAATTATAAATTTTATCCCTAATTTCTTTCTTTTTAATAAAATTACCCAAAGTAACAAAAACTATAATAATTAGTATTATTTTTATTAATATTTTTGTAATTATTATTAACAAATTTATTATTATTATTATTATTATTATTATTATTACTATTATTAAAAATAATTTTTAAAATAATAATAATCATAATTATTATAAAAATAATAATAATAACAGAGATTAAAATTAATTAAGAGTATTTTGGTAAAGTAAAATATTTTTTTCTATTACGATTCTAATTCCTACAACTGATGTAAATAATTATTCTAATTCTTATTTCTTATTCCGATTCCAACTTATTTTAATTTCTACCTATTCTAATTACGAATTAATAAATACATCATTAATTTATTTTTATGTAGAAAAAAATAAATTCATAAAATAATCAAATTTTAGTGAAAAATAAGATTTAGAGCACGTAAAAAAATATTAAACATAACCACTAACACCGCAGCTCTAAATCTCTAAAGTGAAATTGTTGCCATAATAGTTTTACTACAATGGCATTGTTACAGTAACATTGTTATAATCTTTCTTTTTAATAGTTTTGACATTAACTTTCATGTTTTGTTTCTGTTTAAAAAGACTATTTCATCCTGCATGGCTTTAAGCCATTATAGCTAATTCACTACTCTTCATTGCTTCTAAAATAGATATAGTTACATGTCTTCCAAGGTTTTCTTTTAGAGACAACACATATGCTATCAAGTCAGCATATCCATACTTAGATAGGGTTTTCACTTTCCTTTTGGTTCTATGAGACAACACATATGCTATCAAGTCAGCATATCCATACTTAGATATGGTTTTCACTTTCCTTTTGGTTCTATGTCTAATCAAGTTATATTCCTATAGGTTCTGTTGTTTTGGTATATTAATTTCTAATATTTAAATTATTTTTTTAGAAATTTGCGTTAATATCTATTTTCGTCTCTAGGTGTCAACCCATAATTTTCTTTCTCTGAAACTTAACTTATTGATGTGGATGGTCTAATCAATTTGTCTTTTCTTAGTAAATATATTAATGCTTGTAATACAAAAAAATGATTAAGGATGCTAGCTTCTAGCAAAAATTTTCTTATCTTTAAATTAGTTTAAAGGTTTTCTGGTATTATTTTAGTAGTGTAACAATTTATTTTTCTAGAAAATTTTTTAATACCTCATTTCTTCAAATTACCTTCTTTTATAAACTATTAATTTGTTTATATCATAATAAAATTCTTTTTTCATATCTTAATAAGATTTTCTCTTTTACTTTATCTAAAATTCCCTTAATACTTCCTTTTTTTTATTATTTTCATTTAACTAGTGTTAAAAATTTGATAATAAAAGTCCTATTAAGAAGCTTGCTTTAAATAGTCCTTAAAAATCTAAGATTTTTTTATTATTCAAACCAGATGACATAAGTTAATCCTTGGATCATTACTCTTTGACTTACAATATTTCACATGGACATCTTAATCATATAAGTTACCAAAGGTCATACATATAAGCCATGCTGATGACTTGCTCAATAGACCTTTTTTATGACATGCCTTGTGGAAAATATCATGTATCAGTTCTTAACCTTTTTACTTTTAATCTCTTGCACCTCTACCTTAAATTGAGCTTCCCTAATTTTTGAGTCTTTATTTATTACCTTTAAATTATTTAATTGCCTATTTCTTATTAGTTCTTCATCATGAAAAGACATATCTATGCTTATAATGCATTTTTTATGTCTCACATCATCACATCATAGCTTATACCTTTTCACCCAATTTGGATATCCAATAAATAGTCTTTTTATTGCCCTAAGGTTTAATTTGCCTTACTTCAAATATAAATAAACTAAAAATCAAAAAAATTCCCAAGTTTTTCAAGCAAAGTGGGTAACTAGACCAAACCTCCTTTGGAGTTTTAAAGCTTATTGTAGTTGCTAAACTCTTATTCAATATATAAGTGGTTATTGTAATATCTTCTCTCAAATAACTTAGAAAGCCTTATACTTATAAGTATACATCTAGCCTTTTCTATTAGTGTTATGTTAGGCCTTTTAACTAATCCATTTTGTTGATGTGAATACTTAATAGTCCTATGCCTCTTTATTCCATTTTGCTTATAAAACTCATCAAATAAGCCATTACAAAACTCCCTATCATTATCAATCTTCAAAACTTTAATCTTCATGTTTTTTTGATTTTCTATTGACACTTTCAATGTTTGAACTAACTGAAAACTTCATCTTTGTTCTTTAGAATGTATAACTATGTTTTTTTTTTTTTTGAAATATCAATTGTTGTTAACCAAAAAAAAAAACTTAAACCCACTTAGAAATGTAGCTTGTGATGACCCCCAAACATTATAATACAAATAATTAAGAACCTCTTGTGTTCAATAAGTTCCCTCCTCAAATCTCATCCTATGATGTTTTTCTAGCACATTAGATTAACAAAACTTAAGGTTACTTTTTAATTTCCATCCAACAAGCCCTATTTCTCAGGCTGTTCTAGACCTTTCTTATGATGCCCAATCATAATTTTATCCATTATTTTGTCAATAACATATTATACTTCCCTAATGACTATTGTTCCCTTTAAAACATATAAGCCATTCTTCCTAACCTTGTTTATAACAATTAGTAGGCCATTAATCATCTTCAAGATTCCAATCTTAAATTTGAGCAAATGCCCTAATTCATCCAACATGTATAATAAAATGAAATTTTTCTTTAAATTTAGGATATTTCTAACTTCTTGTAATTTTTTATACACACCATCATATAGTTTAAGCTTAACAAGCCTTTGCCTTCAACATCACAAGACACATCATTTTCTATTAAGACTTTTTCCCTACTATGATGCATAAATCACAAAATAAATTTTTATTTGGGCACATATAAAATATAAGGCCTAAATCAAGAATCCACTTACCTTCAAGTTTTTCATTTGATGCAACAAACAAGAATGCATTTTTAAAGTCTTTATTAGTTACTATGACAAATTTAGCTTGCTTACTATTGTTATTATGCTTCAAATTCTTCATTTCAAGGCAGTCTTTTTTGAAATGTCTTTTTTTGTGGTAATAAAAATATTTTAGCTCTTCCTTTTTGAATTACATGTTCCCTTTTTATGTCGCTTATACTTTGTTTTTTCAAGTCTTCCCTTGGCCATCTTTTAGAGCTTAATGTAGACTTCATGTTATCCTTTGAGATAGTATCTCTCCCATAAAATAAAGTTTTAACAAAAAGTTCAAAGTTTTGTGGTAAAAAAATTAAAACCATTAGAACTTGATCTTCATCCTCAAGTTTAATGTTTATGGTTTCAAGATTTAAAATGACCTTATTAAAATTATCTAGATCTTCTTTCACTAAGCCTCATTCTTCAAGATTTAAAGCATAAAGCTACGATTTCAAGTAAAGACAATAAGCTAATGGCTTCTGCATATACTTCAACTCAAGCTCATTTCAAAGTGGCATGGCAGTAATTTTATTGGAAACTTATCTTAACACTCCATCACCCAAAGAAATGACAAGGGCATTACAGACTTTCTTCAAGATGTCTTTCTTCTCAAATTCCTTTAAATCATCTAACTTTTTGTCATCTTTCTGTAAAACTTCTTCCAATCTTCATAAACAAGAAATGCCTTCATCTTTATTTTCAAAGATTAAAGCCGTCTTCATTAGTGAACTTTTCGATTGTGGAGTTTGAAAAATTCTTTGATTATTGCTTTTCTTCAAACTCTTATTACCAATTATTGTGATGTTGACCTTAATATAACTCTGAAAATACAATCAATGATTTAGGTTAAACCTTGAAAGCAATTTGAATATTGAATGAACAAACTCTATAAATGAGAAAATGAGAAGAAAAGGAAATTTTAAGAAAGCTTTTATTTGTTTTCACTTTTGTAATGGTTTCCAATGGTAACAAAGTTAACTTATACAACTATTTCTATGTATGTGTTCTAATCTCAATAGCTCAATAATATTTCACTTTAAAACCCAACAAAACTAACCAAAATTGAATATAACAGCAAAAATAGAAACAAGAAACATAATTTACTTCCACAGATTGAGTTTAAATACTTGATAATGAAATTCAATTAAAACTATTTTTGTAATGTTAAAAGATCCTCATTATTTTTATATCAAAATCGAAATTTTTTTTATTGTGACTTTGCAAATTTGCAGGATTTTTTATATGCTGCTTTGTAGGTATAAATTAACATAGTGAATTTTAGTTAGAATTGTAAGTTTGTTAAAAGAATTTTTTTTAGTTGATATTTTTTTCCTTTGAGTTAGAATTGAGTGTAGAATAGTTAAAGATAACTAGATTACTATATATATATATATATATAAGCACAATATATATTCAATTGGAAATGGAATATGCCTTTTCTTTTGTTCATTATAATTATTACACAAAGGAGAAAAACATCACACTGTGCATATATTTATGTTGCAAAACATTCACAAACATGATTTAATAACAAGTCCTCTAATCTTCCTTAGTAAAATTTTGCAACCAAATCTCACTACATTCTCACTACTGCCACCTCTAGCTCCTCTTAGAGCTCTTGTATATGAACCATTAAAGTCACCTTCACCTCTTTCCATTTCCGTAACGATTTTAAATACCAGCTCGAGACCGTACTCCCCATCCATTGTTTTTGCCAACAGCCCCAGTTTCTGAACCCACTTCAGCTCTAGCTCCGAGGTTGCCACAAGATGGTTCTGCCATTGAGGTTTTGTTATCAAATTCAAAATCACAGTTGGAAGGTTCATTGTCTATTGTTGCCAATAGACAACAATTGTCAAGAATAAAAGAATAAAATAGACATGTTCAAATAAAAGAATAAAATTAGTCAGAGAAAAAAAAAAAGAGGAATTTGATTTATATGTTATTTTTTGTTAAAGTAATATTATTTTTAGTTATTTTTTATTACTTTGCTCAATTAATAATAAAATATAATAATTTATTATTAAAAAATATTTCTTATTAATTTTAACAAAAATTCATCTAAAAATATTTAAAATGATAATAATAATAATAAAATTAGGGGTATCTGTGTAATTTTAGGGAGTCACCGCCCCTTAAATCTTACTTGGATATATACGGGTAAACATCCAATCAGCTTCTCTAAACTTCCGTGGAAACATAAAAGAATTCCCTGCCGATACTACTTTTTCATTTGGACAACAATTGTCCTTCCGCTGTGTACTTCGTGATCGCACTTTTCCTTCTGCCACACATTTCATATTTTCTTTTCCTTCATTTTCCTACCTACCAAACACTACAAAAATGAAGTTTGAAGAGTTTGAACAGATATTTGGCGAACCGAAAGTCGAGTGTGTCGACTACAATTATGGTCTATTACACCGGTTCTTATTCCATGTCTCTGCTCCAGATTCTTCGCACCTTTTAGTCCGCGTCACTGATTTTCACTCCAGTACTTGGGAGGCTAAACGCTCCGTTTTGCAACTAGAGGACATGGTATTATTTCTATTTTTCGTTATTGGGTCTATTATCTATTTTGTTTTTGTTAATAATGGATTACTGAATTGACTTATGTTCGTTTGCCCTTTGCTTGGTTGCTGAGAAAATGGAGGGAATCTGTAGGAAAAGAAATAACTTTTGAAGATGAATAACAAGGATAAGTGAGGGAAATTAATATAACTTGGTTGGTTTAATTGAAGACAAATAAATTAAACAAAAAAAAAGCTCTAGCACTTTTTAAATAATAAATTGTTATTGGGAGTGCTTTAAGTAGTATCAAAAGCACTTTTTAAATAGCAAAAAGCGTTTTTGTGTTTATTTGTATGTTTGGTTGAAATTTACGAAAGGGCTTTTCAGGATGTACAAACTCTTGGAATGTCTACAGGGAAAGCATTTAATGTTTGGTGGTTTTTTTTTTTTTTTTGCTTAATTTACATTTTGAACAACAAAGCTCATTTGGTGTATAATACATATTTGAGTTTAATTATCAGAAAAGCGCTTGTCTAAAAGTGTTTTTATGTTATTTTCAGAAATCTGTTTTACAAAGAAGTGCTTTTTGTGCAAGCAGGGGAATTGTCAATGCACAAAGTCAGTGGGTCTTTAAATTCCTAGAAATATTTATGGGGAAGTTGTTCTAATGTTGCCATTTTGTTTTTTTGGGTGTTATCTCAGTGAGCTTCACTGCGGTTCTAACTGATAAGCTGCTCAGTGATTGATGTGGTGGTTAATACTGTCATTGAATTGAGTTAGGTATTGGTGGTTTTTTCTGATCCCTTTTTTTTTTTGGTCATAAATGTAGAGGGATGAAGTTGGTATTGGGGGCTCGTGGTTGGAGTTCATTGACTATGTTGTAGCTTCCATTAAATCTGAAGATGTAAAGCTTGTTCTGCTGGGACACTCAAACTCAGATGGTAACCTATATTCTTAGTTAATCATCTCTTTAATTATTAGTTCTTACTACACAGTAAGGTATTTTATTTTGGGTTGCTTTTGGTCAGGGTGTATTTATATCTGATTCATTGTCCATTTATTTAGTTTATTTAGTTCATCATGGGAGTGCATAAGTCAGATAAGAATTGCTGTGCTTTGGTTTGCATATACATAAATAGTAGAGCATTTGCCTATATATACATATATACAAGGTGGATGCAAGGAAAAAAGCAACATTGAAAATCTGGCAAAGAAATCTTTCAAACACTGTGCTTACAGTTCGTTCTGTTCCAGGCGCTGCATGTGCAAGATTAGTTGCTCAGAAATCAAAAGGGATGCCTCGAATATCCATTTGTCTCACAAAACTTACAGGCTCTGCTGCTACTGAGGCTGTGGCAAATCTATCTCTGGGGCTGTTCAAAGCTTTTAAAAGCATGGAAAATCTAATTGTACAAGGTCTTATTTTCATTTTCCATATGAAATATTCTTCTTTTATAATGTTGGCTTTTTATATTTGAAATTCTGTAATTGTTTTCTATGTTGACAACTTCACATGATATCCTTTAACAGTATTTCTTTTTTCGTTTTTGGTTTATAATTCTCATGAGCTATAGTACTTCTGATCATTCTGCCAATGTCCCTAACAAATGTCAGCAATTCATAGAAGTCTGTATCTTGATTAAAGAACCCATGCTCTTTTGACCATAATCTGCCTTTTTCCCCCCCTGTTCAGTCAACATAAACATCTAGCAATGGTAAAAATGAATCAAATATGAACCTTAGAAGAAAACCTATTAGCCATACATGAAAAAGGACTTGAGCACTATCATGAAGTAGCCATCTCGTTACATCTCAAATAATCATTGCATACAGTAAACCTCAGAGGTATCTGATGACTATTTTTGTTCCGTGTACGGCTGGAAAATGTTTTGCAACTACTTTTAATTTCATAGCGATTTTTACGTGACTCTGAAAAGAAATTCTGTACTTAGATTATGGTTTTTTTTATTATCCTTGTTAACTTTATTTTCCTTCTGTTGTTCAAGGATGAGAAATAGTCAGTGTCTACTCTAATTGTTGCAAATGGATGCAATCTTCTTAACCTTTTTTTGTAGTGCATAGCATGGGTGCTGTGTGTTCTTTGTGTATAATTGTTTCTCGTTATGGCTTATTTTTTCTTCATTTTGTACATCCCATTTACTATGTTAAATATACATTTATGAGATCCATACTTCTAAAATTAAGGAGTTTTTTAGCCACTTTTTTTGAGTAAACCCAATGTCAGCAAGGACTTCTTGCTGAATTAATTTGTAACTGCTTTTTCTTTTTTTCCCCTCCTTCTCCTGACATATCATTATGTCAAGTTAGGAATAGTATAATACCATTCTAATAAAATTACCTTGATTTTGCTTTCAGAACGAGAGCATTCTCTTCAATTGATGAAAGAGATATCAGCTGAGAAGGTATGCCTTCCTACATCTTATAATCAATTTAAGAATACATTTCAAATTTTAAGGTTTATAAGTCACTTGCGTGTTATTTTTATGGAACAGCTTTAGATGCCTTCTTTTTCTGCCAATTCTTCATTTGTTTGAAGATTGTTGCATTGAGCTTATGTATGCTGCAGCATCTTGTACATCACTGGAACAATTAATATGGTACTCTCACTTGTAATTTAGCAGCCTGCATAAGAATAAAATGATATTCTTGTCGATTTTGTAAGTTCTTATAAGTTGCTGAATGAACTAAGCTACACGTAAAATTGTCAATCCAATTAGGATAAGGTCTGATTATTGTATAAGCCATATTTGTGAAAATATTTTCTTAAGAGTCGGTCAAAGTTTCAATGAATTACATAATGAACTATTTAAATCTCAGTAGAGCCACAAAATTAGTAATTTTTTGACGTAACAATGATATTTTTTCGTCATTAAACTGCCTTGTCTTATTTTAATTTGTCATGGCAGATGAATTAACTTTTTTCCATAGTGTAATATATTATTTTTATATGTTGTAGAAATCCAATCTATTCCAAACCGTAGTTATCAATAGATGATGCACCATATGGCTTTATCATTCTTGAACAGTTGGGACTCTGTTACCTGATTAGGGAGTTTTTAGTAGTCCTATTTTGAGGTGAGGCTTATTTAGGTAGTTTTATTATTTAAGTGCTCCTACTTAAATAAGCTTCCTTGTGTTATGTAATCCTCCATGTTAAAGTAGTATTGTTGCAACGGGTAATCAGTACTATGGATAGCAGTCTTTTGTGGCCTTCAAAGGCAGACTTGATTATTCAATTACTTAAAATTAAGTTCTTGTGTTGTTTCTCAGTATTCTTTGGAATCAGACTTAATTTTTTTTCCCCCAAAAAAAATATTAACTTATAGATTTTTGGTATTTTGTTGGATCAATGAGAGTTTAATTTATTACCCAATTATTCAGATCAACAAAATTCTGATTTATCACCTGGCTTCAGCATTAATAGTTGTAAAGTTTGTCCTTGCCTTTAGAGTTTAGTTGCATTTATTCCTATTTTGACACATCAAATCTATATATGAACCAGTGGAGTTAAAAATATCCTATGTATACGACTTAAGAAATTAAGGTAAAAGAGTGAAGATATTTTTTTTAGATTTTATTGTCGCATCGACTTTCGTTAGCAAAATGGCTACCTGTTTTTTCCATTTAAATGATATTTTTTTGTGCTACTTGTCAGGAAAAGAATGAAAGTATTCAGAATCAATTGCTGTATTCAAAGAGGCAGAGGTTGCAAAAGATGAATTTCTCAAATGAAACAGATGTTTCTGATTCTTTAATGGGCAATGGATTGCAAGAATCTCCAGGTGTGTATGATGTTTATTTTTGTGTGAACTTTAGGCTAGTTTAGTTGAATAGTAGTTGTCTCCAACTTTTTAAACTAGAAGTAATTTGAGTACAGCTATGATAGCTGATCAAATGATATAATTACAATAATAAAACATATATATTCAAAATTAAAAAATTGAGTAGTGGACATGTTTTATCATAATAAATTTTGAAGCAAGCTGAAGCTTGTATGTGTTATGACTGTTAGGATATGCTTTAAAACCCATTCATATTATTAGTTTCAGCGATTTGCTTAGTCTTTTATATATATTATTTATTAATGAAAGAAAAAATTTTTTGTTTATAAATATAAACTGTTTTCTTTAGTTAGTCATGCATACAAATAAAGTATATTTATGAATTGTTCTAATAATTTATTTAATTATTAAATAAAATTATTAAAATTGTTCCCTAAAATGATGATATCAAATGAGTAATAATATTGCATAGTAAGTATACTAAATGTTTCTAGTAAATATCATAATATGATATGAGTGTGGGTAACGTGACAATCACGATATTAGAATATTAGCATGGATTAAATAGTTAGAGAACAATTTTTTTAAATATAGTCACACCATGATAAATCATATTGTATTTTATATAGTCATTAATTTATTGTATAATTGTACTAGTATACGATATTGTCCTTTGACTTGAGACATTATAGTCAAATTTATTATAAATACACGTGGTTCATATGGTGTAAAAGTACAAGACTAATCACGTCTTGTATGATGAAGTCAATTCGGTTACGTATTACATGCATTTAAAAATGGATGATAGTTAATACGGGATCCGTTGACTCGATATCTAAGATTGCAGTTTTTACTGATTTAATCTAGATTCAAGTTTATTAACGAACGTCGATAAATGGCTAAAATAGTAAATTTTTTATGAAAATAATCAAAAGTCACACGAAAGAATTCGTGAGAATAAGTTCAGCACATATTGATCGATAGTTTGTATTTATATCAGTACAAAATTTTGACATACTATAAACTCTTATTCGATTAAAATTGGACAACAGAAAATTTTACCTATATGGTATGTACAATTAAAATGGGGTTCGATAAAGTACGACTTCATTGTGTTTTAGGAGTTATGACACATTATTAAATATTAATTATAGTCATTGAATTATCAAATAGTTTAAAATTTAAAAAGTTTAGAATAGTTTATAACTATTTCACATTGAATTTGTATGGTCACACTAATGACTAAAAGTAATGAGAAATATTTGAGAAAAAAAATATTATCAGTAAAAAAGATTAATATATTTGAGATAATAAATAGGTCAAAATAAATATATATAAATATTATATATATTTATAAATTTTTAAAGTGTTTAAAAAATTTTTATAATTTTACATTAATTATGGTTTAAGAGTTATAACACATTATTATATATTAATTATAATCGTTAAACTATTAAATAGTTCAAAATTTGAAAAGTTCGAAATAAATTTACAGTTATTTCATATTTAATTTGCATGGTCATACTAATAACCAAATGCAGTGAGAGATATTTGAGAGAAAATATTATCATAAAAAAGGTTAGTATCTAAGAGACAATAAATAAGTCAAAAAAAAAATATATATATATATATATATAAGTATTATATATATTTATGAATTTTTTAAAGTATTTAAAGAATTTTCATAATTTTGCCTTAAAATGTAATGTAATATAAATTACATGACTTAAATAATATTAATGAAACTTAATACAAATATGTAATTATTGAATAATTATACGTGAACTCATGAAGTTATATTTAATTGCATTTACTTAAAAATTAAGTAAATATATTAGATTTAAATACATGGATTTAAATGAATAAAATGAAAATTATTAGAGATTACTATTTTGTTCACGACATATATTTGTTTTTAATTAAAAGTAAAGACAAATTTGAAAAGGGATTTGAAAAGGTATGGATAAGTTTAAGTATGTATATGGGTTATTTTACGAAATTTGAAAAGTTTTGAAAAATAAAACACTTAGATATCCCAAAACAAAATTCGGTCAAATTGCTCGTACCATTTTGGTGGTGTAAATTGCATAATCTTTATATAGTTGAACGTATGGCTTCATCATCCAAGGCTTATGCATGATAAAAACTCATCCTATGGTGAAATTTATGCATATATACATATATGATGTATGTACACTTGACATTCCAAGTATTTTTGAAAATACTTGAATGAATTAAGCTTTATGTTAAATACATGTTTTCATTATATCAATCCTACAGTATCATGCCAAAGTAAAATCTGACACTAACGAAGATAGTGATCTGTGAGTAGGAATTATGTGTAAAATTGAGGATTAGAGAAGAGTTTAGGATAGAATATAGCTAATACTCAGTTATTTGGCTGTTTTTTTTCTCTTTCTTCAATTATATTTTTTCTAACATTAAAATAAAATAAAATAATCAGGTATCAAAGTATTGCATCATTTTATTACTTAAGCAAAATCTCTACATTGCAACCAACAATTTTAGCAGTTGGAATTTTTCCATCATTCATTGCTCGATTTTGCCCATTTATAGTTGTATTTGTACAAACTTTTGAGTTATTACTAGCTGTTAATGATTGATGTTTTCTAATAAGTATGTCATGAGAAACCAGTTGTTTTATTTGTTTGCTTACTACTGAACTGCAGGCAAACAAGTAGGTCAAAGTCCTGTCACAACCAAAGTTACTAATCGGGTCATGCCAGCACATCGCAGGTATGCAAGTATTTCCAGCAAACTCAGCATATAATGTTATTTACTTCACATTGATAACCATATGTTTGGCAGGGCAAAAGTAAGGGGTGCGTTACTGCAAGATATGGAAGATGACAAAGATAACTAGAGCAATATGACTGACAGTTCAGTCTACTGTAAGTATGGTAAAAAATTCTAAGTTTAGAATCATGAGTTTCATTTGTTTTAACAAAACAAAGAAAACAAAAAAAAGCCAATCAGAATCAGACTAACAGAAAGAAATACCGGTTTCATGGAAATGTTAGAGTTTCTTATAAATAATGGATTACATGCTGAAGCTACATAAAGATTGTTTCCATTATTGAAAAATTAAAAATGTTGGAAGATTTTATTTCAACATTTTAAGCAGTTGCTGTGCCAAATTATGGACTAATGAGGACTGAAGAACTCAATCAAGATACTAACCACATGAACAGTGTTGACCAAAGAGTAAGTGAAACTGATGCCAGGGAATATGCCCACAACATTACAATAGAGCATTCACTCTCACCAGCACCAAACAATTGGGTGATTGTGCCTGCATGTTAGGGAGATAGGGACAGATTTTCAGAAATGAAAATAAAGACCGTAACATTTACAATCAAGACTAGAGGAGCAATGTTTTTAAGATGAGCCGCCCAACTCTCTAACTTTCTGTTATGATTCTCAAGTTTTTTATTTCATGTTTCAATTTTTTTTTGGTTATATTTCATAATTTATCCGTAAGATATGAATAAATTGAGAATTATAATGCAGAAGTTTGAGATTATACAGGACAATGACCAACTGTAGCATAAAAGGGTATGGCTATAGTGCCACTAGTTGCAATTTTTAACTCTTTTGTTGCACATTCTATTTTATAGATTACATGTGAAAAGCTTGAAAGCTATAATCAAAACTTAGGAATTGCACGAAAAAGTTGGGAACTGCAACAGAAGTGGAGAGATGTGCGGTGCAAGTATATTTGAATGTGTTGTAACATGAACTGGTTTAAAAATGATCACATACCTATGTTCATTGCAGGTGGAAGTGCATACTGTAATAGAAGAACGAACTGATACAAAGGATCTAAGGGCACCATACCAAAACGAACTGCAGCTTTAACAATGGCAATACCCAGTAGAGGTAGGAATACAAACCGAACTGCTAGAATTCCAACTATAAGTGAAAGCTGAATACCTGACTCTTTTAAGCCTGAGATACAACAGCCAGCGTATCAAAACTACAAGTGATTAAACAAGATGAACAAACAAGACTGTTACTTCAATTGAAATTTCAAATTATACCTCTAAGGAGATTTCCTCCTATTACAAGAGTGACAGTGGGGACGGTTGCATCTCTGCATATAAGAGAGAGAGAAAGCAAGGAATGTGAGAAAGCTTTAAGGTACAAATTTTTATCCATATTTTGCCATAATATGCTTATTAATTAGAAATTTTACTATCACTAATCAATTAGATCAATTTGCTAAATGAGTTTCTAAACTACCGATTGACACATCACATTACGATTTACACCTCTAACTGAAAGTAGCAAACTTTTACCCCAGCAAAGCAGCAGAATCTTCGATCACGCGAAGAGGAGCAGTATCACCAATCATTGAACTTCGAATTCTGGGACAGACACCGATGATAAATCCAACAATCTATGCAAGAAAACACCAAGAATTTTGTTAATTTGTGCATTGAAAGATATGGTACGTATTGGGCAGAAAGAGGGCATGTTGTTAGAACGTACGGCTCCTGTAGTTGAAGGTGCAAAGAGTGCCTTGAGATTCAGTTCTCTTGAAATCATGCTTAAACATTGTTTTGTCTTGTCTAAAGTTGATACCTGTTGCCATAATTAAACTCGTGAGATGAAGAAAGAGTAATAACAAAATTCACTATGATAACATTAACCTTGTCAATAAATCCGTCTGTCTTCTTGCAAAGAAGAGGAGATACAATGTAATTCCCTTGGAGTGAAACTGGCCTTCCTTCTGTTGTCTTCTTCACCTTGCTTGTGAACTCTTCTTTGTTGTCTTCTTTAATGGAGGAAACCCTCACTATGTTGTAGACGTAGGACCAGAAATAAATTACTCCTGTCTGAACCAACAGAAAAACAAAAACTTTATTGTTGACGTATTCATTATAGCTTTGTTTTGTACTGTTGTACCCTGGCTTAAAAGTTAGTATTATGAAATAAAATCTTTGATTATTAGGTAACCGGCTGACTATGCTAATTACCACTATATAAGTAATAAACCAAAAAATATAAAAATTAATTTATGTTTTGGCCATTAACTTTATACAAGTGTTCCTCAAATTTAATTAATACTAAAAGTTGTTTAAATTAGTGCATGATTATGTTCTAATTAAATTAGTTGTTAAAGTATTTTACGAGTAATATTGAGTATTTTAATAATTTTTTTTTTAAATATAAAGAAAAAGCATTAAAAAATAAAAAATATAGACGCTTATTTGTTTTAGTACTTTCTTTTTTAGTGCTACCTAAATGGATCATAAATATTAAGTGAAAGGGTGTGACTAAAAAATAATAATCGGTGTTAATTATCAAGTAAAAGAATAATTTTTTATCAATCATTTAACTCCCCCACTTAAAAATTAAGTAGAAACAAATCAGTTTTAAAATTAAGCATGAGGTGCTCACCTTTAAATTTTTCTTGATATTTGCTATACATTAACAAATTATATTTTTATTTGTAAAAATTTAAAAACTTGGAGACTTAAATGGTATTATCTCTAAATATAAAAATTAAAATAATTTCTAAAATCTAGGAAATTATACAATAATGATTGGTGGAAGGTAAAGCCAAAATTAAAAGTAGTCAAACTCATACCGCCATAGAAAGTGAAACATAAGTCATTCCATAATTATAGCATATTTCTGGATCTCCAAATGGACTGCCTTTCTCTCTACAAACTGCTGGTATTATAATTAGAGGCAGATTTCCCAAGTTTCCTGTTTACGTAAACCAGAAACACATGTGAGCTTCCCAATTCTTCAGTTTTATAATTTAAGAACAGCTACAGTTTTGCGGATGAGTCCCAAAATGTCAAATATTGAACGGTTCTCTTTTAAAATTAGTGTTTATATAATTTTTTTTTTCTTTTGCCGTCTTTTCAAAATTAAGTAGCAAAATCAGCAGTACCGAGCATAACCTCAGTAATTCTAATGGCCATGGCAATAAGTTCCAACGACTAATAATAAATACCTGCAGCACAGCAACCCAATACCAGGCCTTTAAGATGCTGAGGAGCTCTTGTAATTTTTATTAGCATCCATGCCATTACTGATCCAATAATAAATGTAGCAAGGATATTAATCGGCATGAACCACCTGCGTATATACATACATACATATATATAGACATTGGAACAATTACTTAGTGCCAGGACTGTTACAAAAAAAACAATGTGAATATTAAACAACAGTGCATAGAAAGAGAAGTATAGCTCACAAGAAGGCAATGCCTTCCAAGGTAATTGTTTTAGCCAGGTTGCTACCAACTAGCGCTGGACTAAACACAAAAAACACCACCTAATAACCATTAACAAAACTGTCAATGTTAGTTTCAACACCAAATCCAATCTCTTGTATGGACATTCATTTGTTATAGAAATTAAATTTAACGTTATAAACTGTTGTTTAGTATCAAATTCAAAATTTATAACGTGGCTGCTGATGGAATATGGAATTGAATAGCTTACTTTATTCAGTTGCTTTCTTGCGTTCTCTCCCAAAACACCAATTTGATCCGAAGCAAGAAAAGAGCCAAGTGTTGTAAGAAGTAGAGTTTTTAACACTGGCATAGAAGCAACGAGAAACAAATCTGAAAGCCCCATTTCGTCAAATCTTCGAATATCAGAAACCTAGACAACTTCAGCACAAGAATTAATTTGACATTAAATATTTCTTCCCCCAGCAATGTATAGGCAAAGAGAAAAGCTAGATTTACTTGGTAGAGAATAAAGAAATTTAAAAGCTTTTGTCAGCTTGTCAATTGTGGTACATTTTCTCATTGGATTCTAGGTTTTTGAAACAAAAAAAGAAGCTGCGCAGGGCCATGCTGAAGGTCACTGCTGACCCTGAATCCGATCGTCAAAAATAACTATTTCCCTTTTGAAATCCAAATATGAGACAAAGAAATTAATGCTGCAATAGTAGAGAGGAAGAGGAATGTGAGTGTGCATGCATGATGCTGCTAGCACGAAGTCAATTTGGCCCTACCCGTTAAAAGTATACATTAAGAAGACAACACGAAGGCTAAAAGTTTAAATTATTCGTATAGCTCTCCTTCCTGTTACCTTCCTATATCTTTAGTACGAGTTCCTTTCTCCTCACCAATTTAAATTTGAATTTTTGTTAAAATGTTCCTGGTTTTTTATTTTATTTCACCCTTCGAAAACTAATAGTGGCCTTGGTACTGTTTATAAAAATGAAATTTTTAAGATGTATACAGATGATCGTGATTTTGAAAATGATATTTTTAAGAATAAAAAACATCTTTATTGAAAATAATTCTTTAAAATTAAAAGTAACGAGACAATATTAGGTGTTGTTCGTAAAAATGAATAAAGAAGTTTGAAAAAAAAAATAGTTGTAATTAATGAATAGAAAAAAGGTTGAAAACCCATTTTTAAAAATGATGTACAACTACCAAAAAGAAAATTTTAGATTTCTTTTAAAAAGAACAAAGTAGTCCTTTTGAAAAGGAATTTTACAAAATATACATGTATGTACAAGGATTTTATCATATACTTTTCTAAAAGTTTGCAGTAATCTCATTTGTATATAAAATTTTGTGAAAATACATATTTATCCTTTTTATATATTCTTTTGATTGTAATTAACTAAAAGATTAAAATATTATAATTTATTTATTTTTTAAATAAAATTTTAATTTATTTATTTTTATTTAATTTTTTAATCAAACGCTCAACCAGAAGCTGCCATATGCTTGGGTTTATCATATAAATTAGCTACTAAAAAAAAAGAAGCAAATTTAATGGTTTTATTATCCCATATTTTTTAATTTATTTAAATTAAGAGATTTTTAGTATACATAAACTATTTTTCTTTATTTAATTAAGATTAAAAAAAATTTGAATCGTTTTTCTCGTAAAATTCTGAAAGGACAAAAGAGATTTTTTATTTTTTTCCCGTCCATTTTTATATTTAGTGGACCTTACTTACTCCCACATATCAACTCAACAGTTACGTCTCGTGCCAAGTATTTTACACGGTCTCAGTCCTTCCAGGGGCCCAAACAAACATTCAACATCTACTCTCTTGGGCTTAGAGACCGTGGAAGAAAACTGTACGCATGCGTAAGCTCTTGAAAACTCTCACCATTTCCTTGGACAAGCAAGTTGGAAGTTGTCTCAGTAAATTGACTTTGTAGGTTCCTGATCTGTGCTGCGATTGACTTCGTGTTTATGTGAACGTTTTCAGGATATTTAAGTGCGAGTAATTTGAGGGTAGATTTCAATTTCTCTGTTGATTTATGATTTTTGGTTTTCTGATGGATTATTTCTGATCTGGATTTTGAAGTTAGATACTCGATCATGGTTCCTTGAGATAAGTTCAATATGTTGATGTTAACATAATCTCTTTTGTCAATTTTTGCTGCCTGCCGTGAATCAACAATGCAAACAGCAATATTAACGAAATATGAACTCTGAAGATTGGCTTTATAACATTAACGAAATGAACTTTGGGATCTCGTTGAATAACAAAAGGTTTACAACTTTTTTGGTTCTAATTACTCAACAAGAATTGCATAATCCAAAAACTATATATAAAAATGTATCGCATATGTTCAGAAGATGCAGCCTGTCTGCTTGGTGGCTTTGCTTTTCATGGTTTGCAAAAATGGCCAGCAACCAATTGAGAAATAATTGCGGGCTACACTGTACAATATGAATAAGACATGAACAAATTGAATTAGCACAAGCAGCTTTAATGAAAAAAATTGGGACACCTTGCAACCAAGTTTTTGCATTTTTAAATACTCTTTCTTCCTTTTAATAATTTTATTTATAAATACTCCAAAACATCCAAATCAAAATTACGTTAATTTCAATAAAATATCAGTAAACGCTCTGAATCAGTAATTAGTAATTTAATTAAAAAAAAAAAACCTGCTTGTGCTACTGCTATTGCTCTTAGAGCTGCTGCTGCTGCCGCCGCTGCCGCTGCAATTTTTGCCACTGCCTGCCACAAAGATTCCTCTAATCCATTGCTCTTTATAATCGGTATCCTTATCTGATATCTCAAATGATGTTCTTGGAGAGACCTTTAAGCCGCCGTTTTTCGTGCTACAACTTTTCCTCTTTGAACTCAAACATCTTGGAAAGAAAATCTTGATCAAGAAATTTCCACTGTCCATGCTTGTACTCCTTGAAATCTGACCACCTGCTTTGATATTACTCTTCTTCTTCTTGTTCTTCTTCTTCTTCTTCTTGATTCTATCTTCGGCTTCAAACCGTAAACTTGTCTCTTTACGAACTACTGCTGTACTCTCCTCTTTTTTCTCTTCTCTTGTTTTTTCTTGTTCATCAACAAGATCTTTCAGTGAGAGTTCATAGCTGCTTTCTGGCATGCTCTTAATCATCTCCATAAGCTCTTTCCTTCCTTCCGCAATTGCTTGTAATCGCGTCCGTGGCGGCGAGAGATTGCTGTACTGGTGATCACAGGGAAGCAAAGGAGAAGATTCACTGTTTATTTTCCACAAGTTTGGTGAGTAAGCTCCAATTCCCTCCTCAGCTTTTGCTTGAAAACAAAACTCATCTCTAAAATTTTCACAACACGAACTTCTTACTGCATACTGAAATCCAAATTCAACATCTTCTCCGCTATGATTCCCGTTCATAGAGCAAGCCGGAAGGCGGCTTCCGGGGACCACTTGCCGGTGATCAAGCATGATTTTGAGGAGAATTCAATAAAAGGAGAGGCTAAATTAAGTAGCAAACTGTGTGGTCTGTGTGACCTATGTGATTTATATGTGGCATCATTTTTTCATGGGATGTGAACTAAGTGTGTGTCATTTTCTTTTGAGATTTCAAATGGGTGCAGTTAAAAAGTCGTTGCCGTCTTGGATGGGAAGACAATGGAATAGTCCAACTTTCTTTTGCTAATTTTCTTCACCCGTCTCTCTCACAGGTTTTTATTTTAAGAAGAAATCCGCAGACTGCAATCTTTAATTTGTTCTTGTAATTCAAGGTTTACTGTTGTATTTGGGAAACTTGTCGTATTGCTTCCAAATTAATTCTATAACATAATTATTGATGGTGCGCTGCATATTATGTTAGAATTTTGTTTTAAAAGTTATTTCATGAAAAAAATATATATATTATCAAAAATAAATTTTATTTGATAACAAAGTTCAATCTTAAACTTTTTGTACTACGTCAAAAAAAAAATTATCAATTAAATTAATTAATACACAGCGGGTCAATTAATACTTACAAAAATAAATAAAAGTTGTTTTATTTTTATATTTTATTTCTAAGAATTAACAAAAATAAGAGTTTATGGTTTCAAATTTTTTAATATAAATATGATATGACACAACTTCTAGAGAAGCATACCCGCCGCGTGTTAGGTGGAAGTGATGAATCCCGTCTCCCTTTGAATTAATTATAAGATGTTCAAATGCTTCAAATTGACTATTTGACTAATCGTTCTGAAGCATGTGGTTTAGTTTACGTGATTATTAAACGAACAATTATTCACTGCTGCTGCTGCTACCTGCTACTTCCTATACAAATTTATGCATGCAAACTCAAAATATTATTACAAAAAGTAAAATAAATTTATAAAATATATAATATAATATAACAATATCACGTCAATTTATACGGTTAAAATTTATATTTCGAGCATTATTAATAATTCATAATACTAAAAATATATACAAATACATCCATACAAAATTAATATAATATATAACTTAAGTTAATAAGTAGATGTCATTACTTATTTTTATTCATAGTTTGAAGTTTTTTTAGTACATATTTACTCGTTCAATTATATTATTTTATTTATAGTTTGAATTTTTTTATGTACACATTTACTCGTTCAATTATATTATATCATGTCAGTAGTTTGTATAAATATATTAATATACATAATTCGTATTTTTAATTACTAGTGAATTATAATATAACATACATCTAAATTTTCTAGGAGAAGAGTATTTTGACAAAGACAGCAAAAGCAACCCAAGAGAGGAATCATACTCATTCCTTGAGAAATTGGACTGTTTAATTAAGGGTCAAGAATTTTCATTCTAACACCTCTATTTTTGTAAAATACCATAATTATCCTTCTTATAAAATTTATTTCCAATTTAGTAAATGTAATTAATTAATTTATTAATATTACTTAATGGTCTTGATGCCACGCTTGATTGGTAAGAATAGCTCTTTCCTTAAATATCATTTATCAATTAGACAATAAAATAAAAGAAGGATTCCACTCCTCACAATACCTTACATGTACGAGAAATATTTTAGATGGCTCCAACGAATGTTAGAATAAATAAATACAATGTAAAGTAAATTCCACTAAATTACTAGGCAAAAAATATTAAAAATAAGAAATTGATTTTTTTTATTTATTTATTAATGAGATAATAACATAGTGTAATAAGTTATTTTACATAACAAAAATATATTGTTAATATTTTATTAAAAAAATTAAAAAAAAAAATGTATATAAGTAAACGCTATAAGTCTCCATGTCTCAATTGCAAAATATTGATTTCAAAGATTTTCAAAGTCTTCAAAGGAGAGTCATCCAAGCTCTAGTGCTCTGTTCTTGGTATTTAGAAAATTGAGACTAGAGAGGAAAGATCAATTCAAATTTATCATTTTGTGGATCATACGATTGAGAGTTTCAAAATTTAACAGCCTTGTATATGACTTAAGACTGAACCCATGCTGAAATCTTCAAATTGTAATCAATTTCATCATCACAAATTATGTCAAAGTCAAGATATATGATCACTAATCTTCTAAATTAGCCCTCAAATAAATTATATAATACAATAGATTAAAGTACCTGCTCTTTATTATTATTATTATTATTATTATTAATCTAAATTTTGAATAGATATGAATGTATGAGTTAATGTTTAATTCTTCATTTTGTTACATAAGTGTTAAATTATTTTTTAAATAAAAAATTTTAAAATAATATTTTTATATTTATGCATTTGAAAACTAAATATTAAATAAATGATAAATATCTTTAAAATATAAATAAATAATATAAATAAATATTATATAAAAGGTTTTTAGAAAATATATATTAAGAAAAATATTGATAGAACAACATGTTTCAATACTAGAAATGATTAAAAACTTTTTGAATTTTTATGAGCGAACCTAAAAAAGAGAGACTTCGTTGCATAAGTTCTTACATCTTTAAGAATAAAGATAATAGTGAATATATTTTGTATGAGTATGGATTAATTAACTATGGACAAATTTGAGAAGATAGAATTTAACAACTTATTAACTTGTGGGACATTGAAGTGACTTAATAACTCGCACAAACTTATATTTATATTTTAACCACTAAACTTTTGAAAAATAGTTATAAACGTTTTTCATGTTTTTTTCGGTATCACTTTATTATAATAAATTTCATGAAAAATAAACTAAAAATGTAAAAAAAATAAAAGTTCATAAAATTTTGATAAATATAATAATAAACTAATATTAAATATGAACCTAACAAGTTCTTTCTTTGGCCATTTTTGACAAAATTTAAATTTATCAAAAAAATAAACCACAAAGTTGTGATAATCACTAAAATAAAATTTTGTTTATAAATTAAGAAACTTAAGAAACTAAACACTATAATTTTTAAAAATTGCCAACAAAATTTGTTACTTGAAAAATGCTATTTCTAAAACTAAGTGAAATACATGGAAAAAAATTATAAAAAAAATGTAATATAGATTAAAGATTAACATACATGAATCACAATAACTAAAACATCAGGAACAAAACAAAAAAAAATACATCCTTAATAAAAATATTCATCATGTATCCAAATATTTTCTGAACTATATCACTGTTTGACTTACATCATTGTCTCCTCGTTTTTATCACTAAGTAATAAAAGGATCAAAAAATATCATACAAATTAACCATAAAGACTATAGTGTCTACATCAAAAATATCCAAAGCTAGGAAAAAAAATGAAGGAAAACAAAGTGAGGCCACAAAAGAAGCAAATAAAATAAATAAAAGAACTCTTAAAATAGCCAATGGACTACAATAGATTCTTCTTAAATAGGAAACACATGAAAAATATAACTTAAGACTCAAATTAAATAAACATTATAGTCTTAAGTAAATATTATTCATAAAAATAATGTATTTGTAATGGGTTTCATTTTTAATAAACATGGCAAAAAAAAAGGGTCCAACACAAATGATTTATATGTGTAAAGTAATAATTAGTATTAAACACATAACTTGAGATCAAAAATTGTGAGTAGGACTTAACTATATAAAATCACAAATTTAACCAAATGTAATATAATAAAAGATAATTAAATCCATTATCACTTGGATTTAAGTTACAATTTTATTGTTTATCTTTTCTTTCTCTCTCCTTAAAGTAGAGATTGCTTACATTGATTTTTTATTTTATTTTACTTTTTATTATTTTTGAGCATATTTGATCTTATTTTAAATATTAAAAAGGATATAAGACATTTTATAAAGAAATCAAACCAATATTAGAACAGTGCATTAGTCAAATATCAATTCAATCACCATGACACACTATTCTAACCTATGATTGCCTATCCAAACATCATACATGTGATCAAAATAAATAAGTTCGCTTAAAGTGCATAGTGATTGAGAAATCGAACCATGAGTATACAACAAACTTAAAGACATGCAGAATAAAGATATAAAATACACATACAAAAAATATTGAAAGCATGTATAGTAAATATTCAGACTTAGTTGTCACAAAATATAAGTTAAAAATTATTTTTCACATGACAATATGATTAAGAGTCCTTATGCTAAGCTTATCAAATAAAACATAAAAAAATACAAAAAAAATAAAAAACAATTCAAAAGAAACAAATCTAAACTAAAGTATATGAATCAAATAAAATTATATTCTCTCATATTTCGAGAAAGCTGTTTATGACTAGTAATGGCCTTAAACAAGCAAGCGAGCAAGCTTATCACTAATCAACTTAACTTATTGAACTAATTTTACAACTTAACAAGTAAGTCTATGTTTATCAAGCTTAAACTTAGAAAGAACAAAGATATTTTTGTTCTTTTATACTTTCTTTTTTCTTTTTGAGCTTAAAATAATTTAGCCTTGCGTGATCTTTTTTGTTACATTTATGATAAATAAGTACAAACTTAAATGAAGGAGTATTCTTATGATTATTAATACTTTTCTTGTCCATTAAAGAATGACTTGCAAAAAAAGGTACACTTACAATTTTAGGTACAATCTTTTTAACTTCAAGAACAACTATCTTAAAAGCGACGAATGCAGTTTTAAAAGTAGAAGCATTATTAAAATTAGTTACAAAAAAATCTAACTCTTTTGTTATTCATATTCCAACTTGTATTAAGCATTTCATTTTATTTCTTAATAATACTAGAGAATTTAGCAAATTATGACCTAATATCTTTTAATTCATAAGTAAAGGTTTTAGCTTTACTCTTTAAGACTATTTTATTCTTTCAAATTAGAAATAACTCAAGTTGTTACTTTAATTTGATTATAAAATCATCTTTTTCAAGTTCAACAAAATTGAGTTTTTTTAAACATTTTTATTTACTTTTTAATCTTCAAGCTCTCTTCGTAAAGTTTTTTAAATGCATTATGAATATTTTATTCTGAACTATCCTCTTATAAGTTAATTTACTCATTTTTTATAGAAAAAACAAAAGTCACATCACATTTTTCTTCACTAGAGTCATTATCATTAAAGGAGGCATTCATGACCTTTTAATTTTTTAAAGTTAAGACACGTAAACTCGATAATTTCAAATTCCTTACACTTGTAATATTGAACCTTCTTATTACTTTTAAAAAAGTTCTCCTTTTCAAAGGTTTTTGATTCTTAATATAATCTTCCTTGTTAGAGTTAAAGAATTTTTTAAACTTCTTGACAAATAACTTCATCTCTTCATCATTCAAAAATTTATTACTAGATTTAATTTTAATCTTTTCCTTAATAAACTAGAGAGTCATAGATTTATACTTTTTCAGTATAGTAAAACTTAATTCATAGGTTTAAAGGGTTTATTAGTTTTTATATTTTAACTGAATTTAGACCCTTATTTTCCTCTATTGTGGTGACTTTAAAACAAAATCTCTCAAGGAAATTTCCAAAGACTTTTCTAATCACTTAACTTTTAAAAAATATTTTGCTTAATTAAAACTTGAATTTAGTATATTATTCAACTTAGTATAAAACTAAAAATGATGGATTCTTGAAAGATGATAAGTAGTTTCAAAAATATCTAAGACGTCATAAGTTAGACTAACTTAGCTCAAACTTAGAAGATTAACATCTAAAACTTAGAGTTCTTAATAGTTTTTGTACCTTTATAAGT
The DNA here is from genome assembly GCA_032401905.1 of Swietenia macrophylla. Taxonomy (NCBI): domain Eukaryota; kingdom Viridiplantae; phylum Streptophyta; class Magnoliopsida; order Sapindales; family Meliaceae; genus Swietenia; species Swietenia macrophylla. The sequence goes on along the minus strand of CP135560.1, from coordinate 2,014,548 downwards.
AGACTAAAAAATATCCATAGTAATTTTGACAATTTTATATATAGATATTCTTTTAAATTGTTCAATGAAAATAATTATAAAAGTTGCATTTATAGTTTTGTTATTCCAATTTGACTCAACCAACTTATCTCCAGTTGACAAGATAAAAATTTTTTAAACTGATAACAAGAGTTACTAAAATATTTTAGTAGCGAATAAAACTTATAAACAGTTATTTATATTCATCACTATTTACGATCACTCAAGCAGAGGTTATTTGTTTATCATGTTCATGAGTACCTTGTTCGAGCACTGGTCAAATGTCACCTTGTTGGACAATTGACACTGTTTATCCATTACTATTTACATAACACTGTTCATTGACTACTTTCCATATTCATCAAACTTAATTATTTTGATATGGAATGAACTAACATAAATTATAAACCTAACAAAATTCACGCAAATTTTGCTTCACTGTAAGTGATGAACATAAGAAATAATAGGGATGTATGTGATTAACACGTGCACAAACTTAACTAAAGCAATATCGTTTAAAACTACAAGGATTGAAGTGAAATTATAGTGTGAACACATACATCATCCGTTGAAATAACCCGGGGGAGCCAAAGTTTGAAAGGAAAACAGAAATCCGAGAACGGCAATTGCTCTTGCACTTGCACTTTCACTTTCACTTGTCGTCTTGTTGACCAATGAAGTACATTTTTCTTCATACAAACTCATGATAATGGAATGGCAACACAGAGACTTGGCAAACAAATTGTGGGTGATCCATCTTTTCTTAATTCATCACCATTGGCAAAGCTCTTGGACTCTTGCGTCCGACGTAAGAGCACTCAAGACACTCGTCGCGTTCACGCTCGTATCATCAAGTCTCAGTTTTCTTCGGAAGTCTTCATCCAGAATAGACTCATAGATGTTTATGCTAAATGCGGCTGTTTGGATGATGCACGCAAAATGTTTGATAGAATGCCTGAGAAGAATGTTTTCACTTGGAATTCGATTATAACTGCTTTACTGAAATGGGGTTTTGTTGATGATGCTTCCAGGATGTTTGCTTCAATGCCTGACCGTGACCAGTGCTCGTGGAATTCCATGGTATCTGGGTTTGCTCAACATAATAGATTAAATGAAGCTTTGGATTATTTTGTTAAGATGCATGGAGAAGACTATGTACTTAATGAGTATTCGTTAGGTAGTGCTCTTAGTGCTTGTGCTGGGTTGACGAACTTCAAAATGGGTATCCAAATCCATGCTTTGTTATCAAAATCAAGGTACTCGTCCGATATTTTTATTGAGTCTGCTCTCATTGATATGTATGGTAAATGTGGGCGTGTGAGTTGTGCTCAACAGGTTTTTGATGCGATGAGAGAGAAGAACATTGTTTCTTGGAACAGCTTAATTACATGTTATGAACAAAATGGACCGGTGAGTGAAGCTCTCGAAGTTTTTGTGAGGATGATGAATTGTGGGATTGAACCGGACGAGGTCACGCTAGCCAGTGTTGTTAGTGCTTGTGCAAGCTTGGCAGCAATCAAAGAAGGTCTGGAAATTCATGCCCGTGTTGTGAAGTGTGATAAGTTGAGGGATGATCTTATTTTGGGAAATGCATTGGTTGATATGTATGCAAAATGTGGTAAAATTAATGAAGCCAGATGTGTTTTTGATAGGATGCCAAGTAGGAATGTAGTGTCTGAAACCTCCATGGTAAGTGGGTATGCAAAGGCATCAAGTGTGAAAGCTGCGAGATCAATGTTTACAAATATGATGGAAAGAAATGTAGTGTCGTGGAATGCACTTATTGCAGGCTATACACAGAATGGTGAAAATGAAGAGGCACTTGGACTCTTTCGCCTTCTGCAGAGAGAATCTGTTTGTCCAACCCACTATACATTTGGGAATCTACTCAATGCTTGTGCAAATCTTGCAGACTTGCAACTTGGCAGACAAGCTCACGTGCATGTCGTGAAGCAGGGGTTTCGATTTCAGTCTGGAGAAGAGTCTGATATTTTTGTGGGGAATTCACTGATAGATATGTACATGAAATGTGGATCTGTTGAAGATGGTTGCCGGATCTTTGAAACTATGGTGGAAAGAGATTGGGTCTCATGGAATGCCATGATAGTAGGTTATGCACAAAATGGTTATGGGACAGAGGCTCTTAGATTATTCAAGAAAATGCTGGTATCTGGAGAGAAACCAGACCATGTCACTATGATTGGTGTTCTTTGTGCTTGTAGCCATGCCGGTTTTGTTGAAGAGGGAAGAAACTACTTTTTCTCAATGAACAAAGACCATGGTTTGGCGCCACAGAAGGACCATTATACATGTATGGTTGATTTACTTGGTCGAGCTGGCTGTCTAGATGAAGCAAAAGATTTGATAGAGGCAATGCCTATGCAACCTGATGGTGTCATCTGGGGGTCTTTGCTTGCTGCTTGTAAAGTTCATTGCAACCTTACATTAGGAGAGTATGTAGCAGAGAAGCTTTTAGAAATTGATCCTAGCAACTCCGGTCCTTATGTTCTTATCTCAAACATGTACGCAGAACTTGGAAGGTGGGGAGATGTTGTTAGAGTTAGGAAATTGATGAGGAAACGAGGAGTTATAAAGCAGCCAGGCTGTAGTTGGATTGAGATACAGGGTCATGTCAATGTTTTCATGGTGAAAGATAAAAGACATCCCCTCAAGAGTGAAATCTATTTAGCCTTGAAAATACTCACTAAACACATGAAGAGACTTGGCTATGTACCAAATGCTTGTGATTATGAGGCTAATGAGGAGGAAAACAATTTCAACTCAACCGCATCTTGCGAAGTAGCTATTCAAGTTGATGTAGCCATTGGATAATAATTATTATTTTCTTATTTTTAACGGAGAACAATTGATTCTTTAGGTAGATGATTGGATCAAACGATAAATCAAATTTTATTTACATATGCTCCATCTGTGTCTGTTTCGCATAGAGCATGTATATTATGTTTACCTACTCATAGTCTTCTCCCCTGTTAACAGCCACATTTTGTCGAAATTCCAGTCAATAAAATTTTATGAAAAATTAGTGGAAGATTAAAAATCGTTCAAATTTCTTTACAAATTCTTACCTAATAAATGCATTTGAGTATAATACCAAAGATCGTGGTCAAAATTTTAACAAAAAAGAGATATGGACATGCAAAAATTCTTACACAAACTAAAACATACTTCTAAAAACTCAAATTAGAGAAATATTACAAGTTGCTCGAAAGACAAAATAATAATAATAATAATAACATTAAAAAAAAAAAAGAAGAAGAAGCAATTGTAGCAAACATAAGAGAGAGATAACAATTGTAAAACTTGTTCTATTTAATTTTTCCGCGAAAATTAATACAATGTTTGGTAGATATTACATTTCTTTATTGTTAAACTATTTCTCTATTTGCTGCTATCTCAAGTAAATTCCAAAAACATGTGAGCCACCCCGTTTAGTTCTCGTGAGAGAGAGAAGAAGAGAAGAAACAGAGGAGTTTCACCATTTTCTTCAAGCAAGAGCTTCTCTGAAGCTCCTATGAGAACATCTAAACCTAAGAATAACATAAGAAATAAACCTGTAAACCAAAATAAAACCCACCATCATCACCAAATTTCTCCAGCTACTATTATTTTCGTATCCTGCTTCTCTCAGCACATCTTCTCCATTCACCATGCATTTCCCAAAGATAAACTGCAAACACTTTTCTGAAGAGAACTCATTTATCAGAAACTCTTCAAATGGGTACTTAAACAAAGATACGTAATGCATGAAAATCCAGTAATTTGGGATTCCATTTTTTGATATGAAGTAGCCAGAGAACAGAAAAAATGAACCCATCACGCCCGAAATCACTGAATTCCCAACGATGAAGTTTGGCACCAAAGCACTGAAACAGACCACAACTGAATTTGCGGTGTAGAGAATCAACCAAATCAGCAATACGAAATGGATAAACGCCATGAAATTCGGGTTCAGTCCCACCAACCAGTACAAAGGAACTGAAAATAATATGGCTAAAATGAGTAGAAATGGCAAGTAAACGAGTCCGTTGGCTATGGCGTATGATGAAACTCTGTAACTTCCACAAGATGTCTCCTTCATTAGAATTTCCCTTTCTTGAAGGAACATTGGTAGAGCTTCAGTTGTGCAAGATAACAAAAATGTCAATATGAACGCAAACAGACCAACTTTTTCCTCTGTTCCTTCCAAATCACCTTTAACGTTGTGAAAAATTGATCCCAAAACTAACCCAGAAACCAGCATTTGGATTGTCCTGCATGCGAATAACTCCTTGGTTCTAAAAATGTTTTTTGAGAATCTATGAGTGAGAATCAAGGTCTCTTGCAATCTTGAGTTGGCAAAATCTCTTGGAAAACCGATACCAACATTGATAACTTCTTCATCGACGACTTTGGATTGTTGAAAAAGTTGTTGGAGAGTGAACTTACCTCTTCTGCTCTCACCTTGATCTTCTCCTTTCTTTTGGTGTGGTGCTGACAGCATTTGCGGCTGTGTTTCTTTCTGCATTTTTCTCTGTTCTTGAATCAATTCAATCGACTCAATTGCATACTCAACAACGTTTACATGCAGAGGAAGCTGCAATCCCATTGTTCTCAAGCTAATAGCCAGCTGATCCGCTGTGCCATGATGTAAAACCGAGCCATTAGCCAGCATAAGAATCGAATTAAACATCTTTACAATACGAAAACCAGGCTGATGAATACTTAGAATTATTGTTCTTCCTCTGACTTCAGCCATAATCTTAAGCATATCAATAATCTGCAGCGCACTCGTGCTGTCAAGTCCAGAAGTTGGCTCATCGAGAATCAGCACTTTCGGGTCATGAATAACATCCACTCCGATAGAAACCCGCCGCCTTTCTCCGCCGGAAATTCCACGAACCCGATCGTCACCAACTCTAGCCATGGCTACATGGCCCAACCCAAGTTCCTGCACAAGCAACTTGACCCTAGCCCTCAACTGAGATTCAGGCAGCCTTAAACGAAGCTTAGCACTAAACATGAGCGTTTCTTCGACTGTAAGGAGAGGAAACAGGACGTCTTTCTGTGTGACATAGCCAGATATTTTCTTGAACCGAGCTTTGTCAACGGGGGTTTCGTTCACAAAAATGGAACCAGATTCTTGTGAGATTCTTCCTGCCAGAATTTCCAGAAGGGAAGATTTACCTGCTCCACTTGGACCAACAATGGCGAGAATTTCCCATGGTTTCGCCCTGCAGTTTACATCTTTCAGGACTTGCCTGACTCCTCCACGGCCAGTTCCTTCTTCAAGCTTTGATATTTCATCTTGTCCATGATCATTTTGCAGGTTTCTGGTGAAGATTTTAAAAGGGTTTTCTCTCTTTTGCGCGTAAATGTTGTAGTTAATAGCTATTGCTTCAATTTCACAGCCTTGTTTCTTCATTGAAGAAAATTTTTCTGTTTTTCTTTCTGTTTCTTCTCTCTTTTGTCTTCTCAACGAGTTTCTAAAGCTCAACTTGGGTACTGCTTTTAAGTAAATACCATTAATTTTTCAGGATTTCAGTACCTAGTTGTTTTATTGAGTCCATAATTTTGGTCTATTGCACTTGGTTCATAACATGGACCAATTAGGTAATTATCATTTAGGTCATCACACTTTTATACTTCTGCGAAAAAGAATATAACTTATTATTCTATAAGTCCCAATCATTACTATTGTTACGATAATTTTAGTGAAAGTTTTAAGTAGGATCCAGGCATGCCATGTTATTTATAAGTCCATCTAATAAGTTTTGGTGACATAGATACCATTTAATAAATTTGGGTCATATATATAATTTAAAATTAATTAGTCACGAAAGTAATAATAATAAGAGAAAAAAATTCCGACACATTTTTTATTAGATTAATGGTCCTACCTTAATTCTTATGGATAATTTTAATGTGATCATTCATTTGAGGATATGTACCCTCAATCAATAAATTTAGTAATTTGAAGTTGTTATCAATCATAGAACTCCTAAATTTGTGTGGATATTCTATCATTTTCTTGGTTGGATTAATGTGAACATTCAAGTTGTATTTAATATTTAACTTGACTCAAGCCCTTTGTAAATGAATTTTTCAATTTTACAAAGTTTTTTTTTTTTTTTTTGTCTTCTAAATCTATATAAGTCTCTTTATTGAAATGAGGATGTAGTTATATTACTCTTGAGATTACTATACACCCGAATTCCACTCAACCCAATTTATAAACAAAAAGTAAAGAAAATTTTTTTAAAAAATTGGTAGAAGGGAGAATGAATGACGACAAAAGGTTAAATTAGCTGGGTTCATCCCTTTAGCTGGAATTAGTTGAGATTCAAATTTTGTACATTATTTGCAATTAGTAAAAGAAAGCTAAGAACATGGACTTATATGATAAAGTATAAATAGAGTAGATGATAAATTCCCCAAGGAAGTTATTATGTAGTTCATTTGCATCATGACACTAATCGAAAATTGGCATCTAAGTCCTCGTGTCTGTTGGTTCACGTGAGGTGTTGTTCTTGTTGTGCGCGTATATATAGAAATAGATGTATTAATTATATTTCATGGAAATTCGCATAGCTTCACGTGGTACGGTTCGTGCTATCTCTTGGTTCTCTCGTAAAGTTGATGGGCATTCACCAACAATAGGAAATAATATTTGGGAAGAAAACAAAGTTGATGCTGTATGAACAACAATAAATAGCGAAAGGAATTCTCGCAGATGAATGTGTTTGATAGGTTATCTCAATTGGTTTCAACATATAAAAGACTATGCCTTACCTTCCATCGAAGAATAATATTATTTTTGTAAATTTTGAATATAAAAGCTAGATCTTAACTCATATGATTTAACATTAAACTACCCAAAAACTGTTGTTAAATTATATGGTCATAATTTTTTATGCATTGCAAAATATGAAATTACATGGGTGTCCATACAAATTTTATATTTCTAACTTGTTCTTTGTCAACCATTTCTTTTCTTGTTATAAGTTGATTAATACAATAATAAAATTATCAAAATTAGATTATAAATTTTGTACCGCTGGTTCGCATCAAATATAATCTTATTTTAGTTATAATATTCTAACATGAGATAGTAATTGGCTTTATAATTTTTATTACTATTGTGTAATTAAATAAATAATAATTATCAATATATAAATTATTATATTAGTTTGAATACAAATTTATCGTTCCTAAATTGAATATGCTATATTATTTTCATTAATGACGTTTTATGTTCGACATTATTCTTTCATTATCTTATTACAACCATTCAGTAATATCATTGGATTTACATAGTGTAATTTTACTGGATGGCTGCAAGCATCATTATGTTTATGCATAATTTGAATGTAAATTATTTTATTTGGAATTTAGACATAGTTGTATACTTGCATCTTTTATTTTTAAAATCTTAATGAAAGGACAGGAAACAAGTACAAAGATCCAATGGTCCCAAGGTTTTATGCTCTTGTGGCTCATATTTTTTTTTCTAAACCAAAGATTGTTATCAATCAAATCATCAAATAATTTTATGCTTCACCTTTCATTTTCATTATTTTTTTTTGTAAAAAAAAAAAAAAAAACAAAAATTCTTAAAAATTTAAAAATACATTTAATTACTCCCATTTTAAATAAAAACTATAATTAACTAACTCGTCTAATTAATTTACATAAAATTTTGAGCATTATTATTCAATATCCAACATATATACTTTGATGCATATATGCTATATTATTAAATTTTTTTTTTTTTAGGATAACGTTATGGGGACAATATTAATTAAATGAAAGCAAGACGAGAAGGAAGAGATGTTGTTGTGCTGCCTAAATATTTTCTGTTCATGTTGTCTGAAATAAATATATTTAATCCTGTCCTGTCGTGTCGCCTGCTGTATTTTCTTTCTGGTAGTTGTATAAAGTTTGTCTGCATGCACAAAAGATTAGTCGATAATTGCCATTAAATTATGATTGCCGCTGTTGCACCCGTGAAGTTTTTCTGTCCGTGTTTGCGTTTGTGGTGGCGAATCATCCTTCATGCAGAAGGCCAGGGCCCTCATTTCTGTTTTTCAACGAAGGGTAATTTACATATTGATTGTATCATTTTCATATTCCACTTGGCTTTGCCTGTTGCCACACATTATTCTTGCCCGTGAATCCAATCTTTTCCATCATTCAGTCATTTCACGTCACTTTCACTCTTCTTCTTCTTCTTTTTTCCTCTTTTTTTAATGCTAACATTATATTATAATTAAAATTTTAATAAAAGTGTACGATACATCCTGAAAATTTGTGTTTAGATTGACAAATTTTAATTCTTAAATATTAGTTAAAAAAAATTATTGGTAAAATTTTAATAGAAGAATTGAATTATAATAAAAAGTCATGCCTAAAATTGAGTTTGCCACCCACCCAATGATGGTTTACTTCTCCCTTCTAATTTCTATGATATAATGAAAGATTTTTTTTATTATAAAAAATTAAACATCTTAATTACTCGTTGGTAACAAGACACAAATTTTTTATATATTAATTTAAAAAATTTATTAAATATATTAACAATTTATTTATAACTACCGAGAATTCTTTTAATTTTAAGACAAGAAAATATAAAAAAAATTGGTAAACACCTAACTTTAACAAATGATTAATTAATATGTACCATCAAAGTATATTAATCTTTAAAAATTAATAGTTAATAATTTCATTTCATCTTTAAATTTAAAATTTACCTAACAGTTTAATCTCAAATATACTCTAAAATTTAGAAATAACTATGTTGTTAGTAGCATTTCCTTTTAGCGTGCATGGTATTGAGATGCAAACATAAAATTAACTTGTCTCGCAACAATAAAATCACATTTGTAATATATTAAGCAGATACATTAATGGAAAGAATTTAAGTGCTATCCATGCATTGCACGCTTTTCACTATATATATATATATATATATATTGTGTATAAATTTATATTTATATATATATCTATATATTTTTAATAGTTAATTGAGAGATACATATGCCATATTTAATAACATAAATGTGCAATATTATAAGAGTAGCTAAAATTTAGTTCATACTCGTGATACAATATATGGTATAAATTGCAATTAATAAGTTGTGTATTGAGTTGTTACTTGTTAAATATTAAAAAAAAAAATTTGTGAATTGATAAAAAAAATGAGTCGACTTATCCAAAAGTAGTTTTAATAGATTGGATATCAGGTTTTTTTTTTTTTTTTTTTGTAAAGAATTATAGCATTATGATAGAAGAGAACGAGTATAAATTATACTTATTACTAACTTTAAATATAAAAAATTTGAACTGTTTCACAAAATAACTAATTTAAAACTTCATTTAATACCAGATCATAAAAAAAATTAATATTAATTAAATAAAAAATATTACTGATGTATTGTTATAAATTTCATTTGGCCCATGGATTTAAGATAGTAAACAAAGTATTTTGAACATTAGTTTAGAATTATATAATATATGCAATCTTTGACTTATTGAGTTGATGGGCTCAGTAAGTAATTAAACAGCAGAGTAACTAAACATTAGTTAATTGGCCTCTTGGCCCTTAGCTTCAGCACCCCCGGTTGTTGACAGGTCATATAATTAGAAATGCAAATAATTAATCTTGCTACTCAATAATTGCTCATAATTATTCCTTCCCCCTAATGAATAATACTTAATTAAACTCGGTTCTGGGGTTTTTGTCTAGTCATTAAACTGTCGTTATTAGCTGACAATGAGCTAGCTAAAACCGAATTACAGCCAGAAATAAAGCTTGTCTTTAATTTGGTAGGTTTGTTAAAAAAATTAATTAATTAAAGGAAAACCAGATAGCTATGCCTACTATTATTAGTGACCTGTGTCTGAAACATACAGCTGAAGTTGACTTTAAATACAAACATTATTTAATTAATATTTATTTAATTTTTAATTTTATTGATTAAGCTATTGGCAATTAATTAATTAAACGGAATACAAATAACCATCCCTTTTCTTTGTGCTCGCTCCATAAAACAAGCGGCAGGCAAGTTGTAATCAGCCTACAAAGCCCAGAAAACAAATGTGCATAAGCTCTTCAAATAATCTACCCATTGTGAGACAAAAACTCCACCACTATCAAAAATCAAGTAGAACTACAAGGGAAAATAAAAGAGTCTTATCCTTTAAGATAAACATAAAACAAGAGCACAAAGAAGAAGGGCATCCAGTAGTGACACGAAGCCCAGCCTTAGGCAAATCACAAGAAAGAAACTTCCTAATCTCAGGCGATGTACAATAAAGTTATTAACAAGTGCCACATTAATTAAATTAGATACAAAGTTTATATTACATTTTTTTTTATAAGTAACTTTATTTCAATTTATTAATATGTATTTTACTGTCACATAACCCTTGGACAATAGTTCACAGATTGTACCGCCCAACAGATGCAGGATAATCCCAAAGAAATAGTAGGATTTCAAGTTCTTCGCTGTTAACTTGTCCTTACGTGCACGTTTAGTTTCCTCCCTTGAGCTGTTGAATTCTCAATCTTCAACACATTTTTTTAGGCATAACAATAAATAAATGAGCAACAGAACAGCATGCATGCTCTCATCAGTCATTTATAAAACCAAGAAATCAACTGTGTAATTTCTTCATTCTGGTGGCAAATGGATATATAATATTTTTGTCAAATATATATATATATATATATATTTGCTTTCGACCATGGAAACAATCGTACACCTTTGTACTCTCTCTCTCTCTCTCAGCATTTTCATGAGCTGCTATACTTCACGAGACTTTGAATAATAAAACAAGATGAAGATGATGGGATTTGTTTGATTCATCATATGATATAATTTCTTGTCATTATTTAATTGAATAATGTATTTGATTGTTTTTTTCAGCAAATGATTTTTATTTTGGTCGATTGATGCTTGAAGGCTGGCTACCATCCCTTTCATCCATAATATTTTGGTCTGAAAAAAAAAAAAAATACTGTTTTTGAGGAAACCCATACAACAATTAAAAAGTTGGATAAAAAAAAGGTAATAAAATATTGAATGCAGTTTATATTGTTCACAACTAATACATTAGGGTTAGAAAGTTAGCTCAATAATAATAATAATAATAATAATAATAATAATTATTATTATTATTTTGAAGTGTTGGAAGATTAAAAAAAGGAACAGAAAAAAGAACAATAAAAGGAAAGGTAATAATAATAATAATAATAATCATGATAATAATAATACTAATTATTATTATTATTATTTTCAAGTGCAGTAAGAATGAAAAGGAATAGAAAAAGTAACAAGAAAAGGAAAGGGCAGGGGGAATAGAATGGAATGGAATGAGAAGACAAAAAAGTACTCATATGTTTCATTGATATTGCATGGAACTCTTGAAGGATTGAATTCATTTATATTTTGCTTGGATAAAAATATTCTTTTATTAATATTGTAATTTATATATTTAATATTAAAAATTGAATTACCTTTAAAATTTATTTTTAAATATAAGTAAATTGAATGGTACATATTTAATATTTCAAAAACTTTTCAAAGTATAAATATTATATTTTATATTTTTGAAATAATAACAAAATACTACCTTACTAATTTTTAGAAATATTTTATCAACTATAAACTATCAAACATGTATGTTTCTATTTTTTATTCTCAAAATATATTTTATTCTAATAAATTATTAAAACTATTTTCGAATGTGAAAATAAACAGTTTGCAATTTTTTTGTTTTTTTTTATTTTTATTGATAAAATATTTTTTTTTAAAAAATAGAATTTACACTTTAAAATTTTTTTATTAATAAAATGTATTTATTAATAATTTTATACATTTGACATATTAATAGATTAATTTTATACTAAAAAATAAAATTAATAAAAATATTATATGAATATTTTCAATAAACCCAAGATAATTTTATATTTTTAAATTATTTTTATTATATTCAAGAAATGTATATGTGATTCTTACATATAAATCTATCTAATTATTATTTTGGTAAACCTTAAGGAAAGTATCCATTAATTATCCTTAATAGCTAACTTATTATAAAATTTTAAATTTTATGCTGTAAATGTAATTTTTTTGTAAAAAATAATCTAAGTTATATTTTGAATTCATCTCTTATTTTTATTCAAAATTCATAAGTTAAATTGTATATGAATTTTTATGGATAAATTGATTTTCAATGAAATCTAAACTTCATATTCATATATGTAAATGTGTATTCAATTTTTAGTAAGATTTTTAAAGTTCTATTATAACTATCAACAATATTACTTTTTTTTCCTTATTTTATTTAGCACTCGCTTTGTCTCTAAAAAAATTAACAACACAATAAAACATAATCACATCAATAATTATTTTCTATATAATAAAAATTACAATTATCAAATAAATATGACTAATTATATGAATTATGATAAGTATAATGTTAGAAAATAAAATTATAAACTAACATATGAAATATAACAAAAATTATAATTAGAATGATAACAAAAAATAATAATCATAACTATAATTTTAATAAGATGATAAGATTTTATAACAAAAATAAATACTAATAATTATAAATTTATTTATAAATAATTAATCAATTAAAAAATTATATTATATTATATTATTTAAAATAAAAAATTACAATAAAATACATAAAGATAGAAAAAAAATAAATAAATCATTTTGAAGGGCACCATCTGAGGGAATATTTTATCCAATCAAACAAAGAAAATCTCGTCCTTTAGAATTCTTTTCCTATCTCCTTTATTTTCCAATCAAACATACCTCCATTGTAATTTTTTCGTGGCTATCCTATCCTCAATTGTAAAAATTTGAGCTTACAAAAGTTATCACAATTTTTTATTTATGAAGCTTCTCAACTTTCAAAACCCATGTACGCAAATTGAGAGAAACTATACAAAAAGAGTAATCAGGCTTTCTTTACTTCTTTTTTTATTTATATTTATATATATATTTTTATAAATATATAGTCTTGGCTAAACTAAGAATGAATTAGACTGTAATTAAGTTTTTAATAGTGTAGAGGCAGTCTTATCTCAGGACCCTTTAAGACTTCTAAGTTTAACATAGGCCTTAATATTACAAGCTCAAAGAAACAATTTAATAGCCCATGTAATAAAAGGCTTCTTATGCTCCTAATTTGCTGCAACAAAAATATCCATTAGGGACAAATAATTTTGAGAGATCAAAAATTTATCACTAATTTATCATTTTTTTTTTGTTTGAGGGCACAATATATAAATTTTTGTACATCAATAATTCAAAATTAGCATTTAAATTTTAGTAAAAAAATAATTTTAAAAAATTACACAGATATATACGAAAATAATGTTAATTTTCACTGAATTTGTATTTTATAATTCATTGAATTGTCATATCTAATAAATTTTATAAGTATGTGTATATTACGTAAGTGATTTTCTTTTTAAATAAACAAAACTAATTAATTAATTCTTTATTTTATTAGAAAGTATTGTTTTAATAAATTTTAGAACTGAAATATGTATATTCTATTATTGTTGTGAAAATAGGAAGCATCAAACTCAAAACAAATTAGTTTATTGATTAATCAAGAGGTAGTTCTCTAATTTTTTTAATTAAATTTGAAATCAAATAATGAAAGATGTATTCTAATGTTTTTATGATCTAGTATCAGTAACCAAATAAAGCAATGAAAAAAAATATATAAGCCAATTCCTAATTTATTAAGATAAGAAATACAATTTATTTTCTATCCTACTTAGGTCATTTAGGAAAAGTATTTAAAAAATGATAATTAAAAAAAAATCTTGAGATCAAATATTTCTTAAAAACTTTAATTCTATGTTTAGATAAGTAACTTATTATTTATTAATTTATTAGGAATTTAATTTCTATTAGAGACAAATTTAGATCGTCAAAAATATGAAAATATTTTAAATATTTTATTATTTTTATGATAAATTTAATAGTTAATGTCCCTATAATGTTAAAAAATTAAGCGAGAACTCATTAAATAATAAACTCTAAATTTTAATGACATATATATTAATTTTCATCTTTATTTAATATTTATATCAATACATTTTAAAATATGTTACAATATATTTGTTTTTATAAGTCAATTTTTTCAGTAATAACGTATAAATTCTATCTGTGAATTTTTCATAGTAGAAAACAATGAGAAGAGTGGACGAATTGCATAGTTATTCTCCACTATTAAAGTTCTTCACACTTAAAATAGTATATATTTCATTCTGTAAAACAGAGAGGTGAACTTTATATGTATATTTTTTCAGGACAGTAGCATTATTTATTGGATTACACACTTAATCATACTTCAACCTTTCACACAAATACAACTTATTACGTTGAAAATTCCTCCCAAGATACACATAAAAAATTACACTAAATCATTATAACAAAATCATCGAGTCTTGTCTCAGGGGACTTCGATCCAAGGCAGCAAATGCAAGTAATTCTTGATCGAGTTCTAGCAAAGCCATGTCTTCTTTAGGCAAAAATGCCCATGCATCAATCCCATCCCCTAATATTGTATCCATAAGAAGATAGCATTCAACAACACAATGTCAGTGGTCGATTCATTAGGACCGGTAGTGCTCCCCATCCAGACAGGCTTTCCACATCCAAAATCAGTGTTATAAATTAAAAAAAAAATGATAAATGGGCCATTGGGCCGTAGCCTTACATGCCCAATCTCTACAGACAACTAAAGCATAAGTTTCCTCCCTTAAAAATTTAGCCGTTATACTCCCTCACTCTTCTTCTTCATCGACGATTCTAGTTGATTACACCTGCCTTCATCAGCGCAAATCACTCAAAAGGACAACCTGCCAATTATTCCCTCAACATTGTACAGCCGCACAAAGATATTTTGTCTTTTAACTTTTTTTTTTTCGTAGTTTTTATCCTAACTTGGTTACCAAGTTTCGAGTTGTATTTGATCTCTTAGCTAGCCAGATTATAATCTGAGATTTACAGAACAATTTGCAATCAAAATACTCAGAGCTTTCAAGCTTGATTTGTGTTTATTTGAAAATTTTAACTTGTTATTAGAGTACAAAAATCACTGATAAACCATGGCTTCATTCACTCAACATTTAAGCCACAAAATTTTGGGAAATTAAGCCTTCTAAAACACAACCAACTAGAGTGTAAGCAACCTCTCATTTCCACGCACCACAAAACTTAATGAAGCAAACTTTTTGCTTTAAAATTCCTAGGTGCTACCATTCGATTCAAGGGAATAAACTTGGGGAATTCCTTGAAAGTAATCTTGATATTCCAAGCAAATATCAAACCTCTACAATTGAAGATGGAACCACTTCTACAACAATTAATCCATAATATAAAGCTTGGAAGAAGTTAAACTAGCAGTTCATGGGCTGAATTCTATCCACTTTTGGAGAATCTTTGTTAGTAACAGTGGTAGTGTATACATCATCTGAGCTGTGGACATCTCTTGAGACAAGTTTTGCTGTAAAATTTATCTCAAAGATATTAAACTTAAGGATTCTAATTAATCATAGTTAATGTTTCAACAAGGCTAGAAACCTCAGCCATTGAAGCAGTATATTCAATGCTTCTCAGCTAAGAAAATTAATTGAATAGCAAGAACTAGAATCAAGGAAGTCAAAATAGACAAAGAAATTACAATGGAGAAGGTCGTGGTATAAATGCTGGTGGAAGAAATAAAGGCACAAAATCAAATTACCAAGTCTACTTAAAAGGTTGAACATGTAGCAGCTAACTACAAGAGGAGAGTTTGGGTTTTGTTGTTGTTGGGATTTGGGAATTTAAAACTTTTAAACATTGTCTTGTTGAACATAATATAGGAATTAGATGCTCCTACCCATAACCATCAAAATAGTAGAGTTTAAAGGAAGCATGGACATATATTAGAAATTGGTCTCATCCTTTTACGACAAGCATCAATGCCTCTTAAATTCTAATGGGAGGCAATCTTCACTGTTGTATAGACTTTTCAATCTTGTACTAAACTATATCTCTCCTTATGAGCTACTTATGAACCAAAATTAGACCTCCAATTCCTTAGAGTTTTTGGCTACGAATGCTACCCTTCCTTGAGATCTTACAATAAGAATAAATTCCAATTTTACAATGCTAATTCTAATTTCCTTATGAAGTTATTCTTCTTCTTCATCGATGATTCTGGTTGATTACACTTGCCTCCATCAATGTAAATCACTCAAAAGGACAACCTGCCAAATATTCCCTCAGCATTGTATAGCCTCAAAAGGATATTTTGTCTTTTAGCTTCTTTTATATTTTTGATCCTAGCTTGGTTACCAAGTTTCAACGTGTATATAAGTTATGTTTCATTCATTGGCCAGTCAACTTGTAATCTTGAATTTACAGAACAATTTGCAATCAAAATATACAAAGCATTCAAGCTTGATTTGTGTTTAATTGAAAATTTTAACTTTATAAAAGGCAAAATTACACAAACTACTAAACATAATTCTTTCTGCAGCACTTGAAAGTAATTCACATTCATCTTGGAGCACTTTGCAAAAATTGAGAAATCCTCTATCTCCATTTAAAGTCTTTACAAAATCTCTATTAAATTTTTGTATTACTTCCCTTAGTCGATACACCAAGCCATCTAACTCAACATCTTTCCCTAAGCATAGTATGTTTGCTAGCCAAAGAATGTTTCCTGTAGAATAATCTGTGATTGAAGGCTAGATTTTACGATACAAATTTACAAAATAGGTTATCAAAGTTGGTTTGTGGACCCTTGATTTTTTTTGAAGGCAACCATGACGTACTTGGAAAAAACCATTGACAAGACTTGAACTCATGTTGGATTTTGCACAGAGTTGCCTTGGCTTTGAGATTTTTTTATTGCTTTTTGCATCAAATACAAATCTATTTGTAATAACATCAAATACAAATTTACTTGTGATAACTTTTGTTAGTTTTTAAAAGTGGACATATAGGGTCATCTAGGTTGCCTTTTTTGGGTTTCATCATTGAAAGGAAATAAAGATAAAATAGTTAAATTATGAGATTGTATGTTGTTTGGTGGCAAGGAAAATGAAAGGAAAATTAAGCTTTGTAAACTGAGAAACTTTATTTAATGAATGAAATCAATGCAAAGGAGAGCTTCATATACAAAAGATCAAGAATGCAAAACTGGCTAAGACAACAACTCAGCATTCTATCTAGTTGATAACTCAATGACAGCTAATAATCTTCCACATCAACAGAGCTTGAACAATGCCCGCTGCAACTCTTTCATGTTCCAGGTTCCTCTAACTTAGCGGTTGCTTATCCTTAACAGAAGCAATTTTGTAGTTAAGAGATATTACTTCTTCAATATTCACCAGAGCTATGGCAATCCAACTTTTCAAAAGCAAGTCCATCATTGATAAGTTATCAAACTTATCAAAAAAAACCTAGGGACTGTTAAGATTTTTGCATGCAAATGTTGTTACAGTTAATTTTTCAAAATAAAAAATACAGAGAACAAACAATAGAAAAGATATATTGAATGTTTGTATTTTATGTTGAAATATTCTTATAATGTTAGCTATCTTAGTATCTTCTTGCACCTTAGCTAGTGAGTTTGCTTAGGAGACTCCATGAATTAATTTAATTTATTAACTAGAAAAATTATTTTAGATCCTCTTAAGGTCGCATATTGAAGGGCACCAATAAAACTCTTGTACAGAACAACATTTTGGAATTCAAAACCTCTATCTATGATGTATTTATCAGAGTTGCTCGTGGGAATTGAGATTTTCTTATGATCTACCATTCCAATTCTATGGAGAAAATCTTCGATGTATTTGAGCTAACTTAGATGCATGCCATGTTCATCTTTTTTGACTTCTATGCCAAGGAAGTAGCTGAGCGATTTAAGTACCTTTAAGGAAAATGTTTCATTAAGTTTTTGAATGATTGATTGATTGCATTAGTTTTTTTGACTTCCAATGATGAGTATGTTATCCACATACATAAGTAGTGTGACTCGTTCTTGGTTTAGTCAACTTGAACAAGGAAGCATTAGATTTTAAATTCATAAAACCCATTTCAGTAAAGATGTTTTGAGTTTGTCATACCAGGCCTTGGGTACCTATTTTAATCCATATAGTGCTTTTTTAAGTTGGCATATATGGCCTAGTATTTTGTTAATCTTGAAAGCTATCAGGCTGAGGCATCAACACTTTTTCTGTTATGCTTCCGTGTGAAAAAGCATTATTCATATCTAGTTGTAGAATGTTCCAGTCTTTTTGTACTACTAAGTTCAAGATTATTCTGACAGTTGAAGACTTCATTACAAGGTTGAAAGTCTTAATGAAATCAATGCTAACTATTTGATAGACCCCTTTGGCTATTGGTCTTGCTTTGTGCTCGATAATGGCTCCATCTAGATTGTGTTTGGATTTAAATATCTATTTGTTCCCAATCAATTTCATTTCTGTTGTGAATTCCTTCGATTCACATGTTTGATATTTGATGAGTGCTTTATATTCATCTGCCATAGCTTCTTTCATTCTGAGTTTAACATTCTCCTTTTGCTGTTTTTGAGTATTTGATGTTTTCCTTTCATTCTTTCTTGGCATGATAGAGTGTTGGTTTATAGATGATAGCTTTGAATCCAGTAATCATAGGATAAATATTTCTAGGTTCTATTGCTTCTTCATGGTATATGTAGTAAGGTGGGACTTCTTCTGTTTAGTTTTCCACTTGGTATGGCTAGTTGTTTAAGGTTTGGTTTTTAAGTGATGTGTAAGAAGCTGAGGTGGTATTTCTTTTCTATTTAGAGAGAAGTTGATAATTGGAAAGAGCCTTAAGGTGATGTTTAAGAGTGCTTTTTGATAAACCAGTTTCTGCATTCTATGAACGAGTTAAAATTAAGGGAAAGAACATGAAATATGAGTAATTGAAGAGATTATAATGTAGAGAAAAGTCACAAAAATTTGTAAAGGATGAATATGATCTTTTTGGGTAATCATTCTCATTAAAGACTACATGCCTAAGTAAACTTTCAATGACATATACATGCATTTGTATCTTGGACTAAAACCAATTAATATAAATTTTTGAATTTGATAACTCAAATTATATCTATTGTTATGACTCAGGTAGGAAAACATGTTCAGCCAAAGGTTTTGATAAAGGAAAGCCATGAATCCTATTAAAAAGATTTTCGAATGGTGACTTGTAATTAAGAGTTTGTGAGGGCATTTTTTTGATTAGAAAGGCAGAAGTTTAAAAGGCTTCCCACCATTGGTTAAAAGGTAAAACAACTTATGTTAGTAAAGTGAAACCTATCTTAATGACATGTCTATACTTCCTGACTACTATCCCATTTTTGGTGGGATAGTCAGAGAGTAAACCCTTAGTTTTTTAAGTGGTTTATTAAAGGTATGAATTCTCCACCTATATTAATTTACAAACCTATGATATTCTTCCTCATAAATCTTTCTATTTGTTATTTGAACTCTAGATAGCTTGTGTGGTTTGAGCATTGTTGTAAAGAGCAAAAGCCAAGTGTTTCTACTGTAATTGTCAATCATATTTGGATAATATTTAAAGTTATTTTTTAAATTATTTTTAATGGTCCTCATAGATCAAAATGGTTCGGTTCAAAAGGCTGCAAAGTGTGTGATTCACTAGTTTTAAATGATTGTTTCTAATTTTTTCTGAATTGACAAGTCATTCAAAAATTTGGAGATTGATCTTTATTGATGGAAATGTTTTTACAAATAGAAATCATCTTCTTAAAGGTTTGGTCATTTGGATGACCAAACCTCCTATAAAAGACATTTAGTTTTTTTTTTTTTTTTTGTAACTCTAGGTTGGGGAAAATAATATTAGCATTCAACGACTTTTTACATAATTTAACTTGGTATTTATAATATCGTCAATTGTGGAAGCAATTAATGAAATAGCTAACAACTGACCATCTGTTTTGATTTCAGTCTTCTTCACTTTCTTTAGCATGTACAAGCCATTCTCAGCCACGCCTTCGAACAAAGTTCTCGACATCTGATCCTTCACAAAACATCCACTATTGTAAAACTTAATAAAGAGATTGTTACCAGTAGTATGTTTAGATGTACTCAACATAAATTTCGTAATAAAAGGAACATAAAGAATGTTTTTGAGTTTTAAATTGAAAAGGTTATTTGTGTACAAGGTGTTTGCCTTATGTAGGAAATTTTTAGCTTCTTACTATTTCTTATGGTCAAGCTCACTTTACCTTTGTATTTATATTTTTAGGAAATGTTATTGATGTCATTTGTGACATGATTTATAGCTTTGCTATCTAAATATCATTAACTTTCGTTGCTAGTGTCTTATGATACGTAGTAACTAGCAAGCAATGGCAGTATGCCTAGCCTTATTGCAAATTTGGCAGGTGATTTTCTTTTGGCCTCTACTTTGAGAGTTTTTGCTTTTTCTCCTGCCTCAGTAGTTTATTCTTCCTAGTTGAGTTTGATTTTTCTTAGTATTTCAACTATGTTGATTGTTTTTTGTTGCAACATTTACCTCAATGTTGACGTTGCTAGATTGACTATTATTTTTCAACTTGCTTTTAAAAATAAGAAGCTAAGCATATAGGCATTCAAGAGGTCGTGAAATTTATTATTGAGACAATGTTAACCACTAGTACGTTACAATATGTCCTAAGACATTCAATATATTATCTTTGAGATCTTTATCATTTTTGTTTTTTGAAATGGTTAGTGCATTGGTTAAGCTTCTGATTTTAGTATAATCGTTAAAGATGTTCAAAGAGCCTTTTTTTTTTTTGTGTTTTACAGTTGACTTTTAAGTTGTATAATCCTTGTTTGCGTTTGTGTGGATAACATCCTAATTATTGCATCCTATAGTTCCTTTAAGGAATACAGTTAGCGCACTTTTGTTAATAATTGAGAAGAGCAATGACAACAACAGTTGGCCTTATTTTTGTCATTGCTAGAAAACTTAGTTCTCGGTGATGATTTTGCTTTTATCTTTATCAATTGTGATGAGAAATTTGCCTAAGATGATTTTGGTACCATTTCTGTACTCTTTCAGGTATTGCCTCTAATAATGGGTAGCATCTAAGTCTTCCATACTAGATAATTGTTTTTATCTAGTACTAGAGCATAAAAAGATAGATAGTTATATATTTGATTTTTGGCTGAGTTTAAGGTTTGGTTGTTCTTTGGATTTGCTGTAAAGGTAGGTGCTGTATAGGATAAGCTGATACCAAGTTTATTTTTTTAGAATGAAGAATCAGAGAACAAATAAAAGAAAAGATATATTAATGTTTGTATTTTCGGCTAAAATATTCTTACCCTGTTAATTTTTTGGAATGAAGAATGCAGAGAACAAATAATAGAAAAGTTATATTGAATGTAGAGATAGGTTTCATGTGTTGCCAACCAAGCCTCAGGAGCTTGTACTATATATAAGGTGGTTATGAGTGATATAAGAGTGAGGCTAATCTTTCTAAGTTTATCATTTATAAATAAAATAAACTCTGCAAGTTTGTAAGGCAAACCAGTTGATAGTAGTGAGGTTCAGCATCAGAGCAAGGGAGGCTGCTGTAAGTGCTCTGACTTGAGGATTGAAATTTAAGTTGAAAGTATTGCATCCATCTTCATTTAATAGTTACTTGTATCTTACCCACATAAGCTCTTTCAATTCATCCACTCTTCTTATTGTCATCAACTAGAATTATTTATAAATTAAAGAGAGACTGGGTTGGTTGATAAATTCATTGAGAGTTTTTAGCTCGAGTCTCAATGAAATAAATCTCCTCCTTATTGTAGACAATAGGAATATTATCTTTGATCTTTTCAACAAGTGGTTAAACGAGAGTTTAAGGTTTTAGACAAACATTATTTTAGAAGTTGCAATCAGCCAGAGACAATACAATAAGATTATTTTAGAAGTTGCTATCATCCGAAGACAATATAAAAGTGATCAAAATGTTGATAAAATAGAGAATTTGTGGGTTTTGAGGTGAGAAAGTGTTGGAGAAAAGGGTTTAATGCACTATAGGGAAATTATTTCCATTTCCATTTTCTTTTCTCAAGATGACTTATAAAGTAATATATTTGGTTCTATAGACTTGTACACTAAATTATTTACACAACTTGGACAATGTATAAATATTTAGTGTAAATATTTAGTGTCAATTATTGTTCTATTTCTCTTGCTCCTTGACTACATAATCTATGACCTTTTTTTATTTTCATATTATGTTAAGATTGTTTATTGCTCTTTTATTGTCAAAACCAAAATGTTTAAAAAATTTTATGAGTATAGTTGTTTTTTCTTATATATATATATATATATATATATATATATCAAATTGCTACAACTATTTTCAAGAACATCTTATATCCAAATAGTAATAGTAATAAAAAGTTAAACGTGATTCGAATTTTTCAATTTTACATTCACCAAAACTTTTTTAATAGTGTGTAAGATTAAAAAAGTCGAACTACTTTAAAATTGCTTGTCTTTTGAGAAATATAACCATGTTAAAATTGCTTATTCCTAATAAATCCAAACCACATTAAAATTATTTATAACATGAGAAATTCAAATCACATTGAAATTGTTTATCTCCTTTGCTTGCTTACGTTGTGATATATCATTATAATTAATTGGATAAAATAATTAAAGCTAGGGAATACTTATTGAAATAAATTTAACAATTTAATACTGTAAATAGTTTGTCATTGAGCATTGTTAGTCTAAAGTTCTCTACTTTATCTTATCTTAGACTTAAGATATTTGTGTTGATGCTAACTACTTGAAGTTTATATTGTTAAACCAAGAACATATACAAGGTGGAAAATTTTTCTTGAATCTCATCCAACAATCCCTTTTATCATGCATGGTTTATGATAAAAATAATAACATAAGAAATGTTAATATGGCATATCTTACATTAATAAGATCTTGAATTTTTATTGAATTTTCAATGGTTCTTGGCTTCTTGAATCTTTATTGATGAATCTTGAAGTCTTTTTTTGAACTTCTTATAGACTTGTTACTTCTAATTCTATATTTACTTTAAAGATGTCATTGTCAAGATTTCAATTACAAATCTGTAGCTCTTTGTGCCTTCTTTCTAAAGCCTTTTAAATTTCATAAATTTAATATTAAAATTGAAAGTTATAGTTAAAATACGAAAATTGTGAGAGTTTCATTTTGGATTTACCAACTAAGTGTATAGTCTTTAATGATTATTCACACAAGATAAAGAATTAGGGTTATAAGACTTTCCTAAATTTTGATTGTATAGAATGTTTTTCTTGAATGCTAGTTCTTGTAAAGAGATAAAATAAGGTTTTAACTAAAGATTTTGTCTCAACTTTTTGAAGAAAATTATCCCTTGTTTTATTTTCTTTACAATTTCTAAGCCAAATGGGGATCAATATAGGTTTTATATTTTGACACTACATATATATCATTTAATAGAAGATTGCACATAGGTAGTGATTGAATACTATGTGAATTAAAATATGAAAAATCAAAATATACTTATTAAGTCTTAGAGATGTTAAGTCTAAGGGTCGATCATACAAATGCTATAAAGGAAATTATTATAAACAATTAGATAATCTCTCCATATGGGTTTTTTCATATGCCAATTTGATATACTTATTCTCTATATTTAACTGAGTGAATACCTTCATTAGTAGTCTATGAAATCGGTCACCTACTTTAACAAAGATAGTAATCATAACACATATTAGTCTAAACTAATATGTCAATATCCTAGTATTGATAATCTTATAAATAAAAAAATTTAAGAATAACAAAATCCCATATATCAATTAAATTGACTCTTTTGAATGTTATTCTATGGACTTTATCGTATGAAAAATCTTAAATATATAACATATATTTATATTTAAAATTATCAATGTTATTAATCAATGCAATAATGTCACTATATATATAAGTCCTATTGGAACTAAGGCATATCCTTAACAATTTAACATTTCTTCTCTTTGTAGTGATCTTATTTCTCTATCCAACAAGTGTGCGATTTTAGTTCCATTACCTTAAGCTTTAATTATTTGTAAATTAATCAAATTTCTTAGATTTAGTTAATCTCTTGAAAGATGAATTAAATAGAAGCGAAATTAATGACCAAAATATAATTTTCAAACTAGTGGAAGGATTTTCCTTTGTCCTTTCATTGTGATCTTTTCTCATTATTTGTTTGTTTTAAGTTCACTTTTTTTCCTTGGTAGTCTTAATGGACACAATTGTATTTCGTTTCATGTCTTCAACTTTAGAATCTCTAAATTATGATTTCATGTTTTAGTTTTATCAATCACTTATGCTTCATGCTATGCCTTCATTCTTTCCTAACAAAGTGCTATATATTGAATAGGAAATTTGTAATCAACTACCATATCTTTGAAAATCAAAGCAAATATTTTCAGGGTGGTAATTTTGCCCGTTTAGCTTCATGTTTGACTTATCCTTTTTAAATATCTCCTCGCTTTTTATACCATTTTTTTCATCCTTATTTTTTAAAAAAGGGGGGATTTTATTTTTAACTAGCAAATAAAATGCTTAATTTTATGATTTTTCTTTTTGTCCTTCCTTTTTTTAATTAAATTATAGAAAATTAAAAAACTTCTTTTGTTCCTTATACTTTATGGGTTTGAAGACTTTCACATTTTGCTTAAAAGTAGTTTAGATTTCTTATTATAGCTAGGAGTCACATCTAAAATCCTGCTTGAGAGTTGTTACGATTACGAGTGGTCCTAAAATAGTAAAGTTCAAATATCTAAAATCCTGCTTGAGAGTTGTTGCGATTGCGAGTGGTTTTAAAATAGTAAAGTTCACATCATAAAAAGAATCCCAGTCAATTAATACAATATTGTTCTCTTTAACAATCCATAAGTATGATTCTTTAAAATTTTGTTCTTGATATAGGACCCGTTTCTATCCCACATAAAATGTTTTATACTAGTTAAGGAAGTCAAAATACTTATAAGACACAGCTTATATTCTTACTTAAATGATGTGAAATTTTACAATTGGTCTTATTCTTTTTAGGGCTAATGTGCTCTAATATTATTTGTGTCACCTCAAAGTTTTGTTCTTTGCATGGAGCCTATTATTAGCCCATTTAAAGGCCTTATTCGGGTATTCGAGTACGCAACAACATGATACTATCTGTTTTGGTTGCCTAATCCTAGTGCCTTATAGTTTTATTCCTATATGAAGCTTGATCTCGACCAACTTAGGAGGCCTCATTCAGGTATCAGAGTATACAATGCCATAATATTATTCACTTTGACAGTCCAATCCTAGTCTATCTAGAAGGTTTTATACTAATTAAAAAAGTCAAAGCAAGGCATAACCCAACTATGTTGATAGTAGGCTACTATTTATATTACGATTTCTGCATAAACCATAAACTTAACAAGCAGAAAGACTGTATAATTGTTGATATTAATAGTAAGTTATTGACTTCACTGAAACCATAAAAAATTAGTAATAGTTTTCTTATTTGCAATTATTCAAATTAGAAAATTATTATTGTGCATATTTTTAGATGAAGTGCAGGACATAGAATATTTATAAGCACCATGCTCAAGTTCTTAATTACAATGTGTAACTATTAACTTTTCATTCATTAATTTTTCATTAATTGTCTTTAATTCTTCGGTGATGAATAGAATATTCAATCCTCTTCGATAATCAAGTAATATTTTATTTAACATATGTATATAATATTCTTAATATTTAAGAATGTTAAATCAAAGTTAGTGTATGAGAATAGATAGTAAAGCTTCTATGGATAGACATGTAGTCATAATTGAAGAAATAAATGGGATCAATGAATGTGCAAATTTCACTTAATCTTCTGTTTGCTTGGAAAATAATAAGCTTTAATTGGATTATTGTGTAGAAAAGTGTCCTTGTAGAATTAAGGGATTAATTAAAGTTTACTGGTCGAAGGACAAACTTTTTATTCTTAATGTAATTGATCATGGAATTTTTTGCCTTTCATATTTGCTAAGTCAATTAATTTTCCCTCCATCAAATTTTATATGCCATTCTACTTGGTTCATTTAACTTGATGTATGATTCGTATGTATTTGCCTATGTATGCCTGTCTTTAAAGAGAGAGAGAGTTATATTGATAGTAGAGTAACTTGTTACACAAAAGGCTTGATTTAAATCCTTACCCCATAAAGGCCACAAGGATTAAGAGAAGGGAAAACTTCACCTTTTATTTTGTATTCCATGGGACCAACTAACCTCAAGTTCGTTGATAAGTATAAAAATAAATGATTATAATTACTTCAAAAGCAATTGTAAATTAATATTTTTTGGTACACCAAACTCTTATTACCATTTATTTGATTATTGTTTACTATATGTCTTAATTTTGTGATTCAAATATTGATGAACTTCAAAATTTTAAGCTTGTATCAATAGAAAATGTCTTTTGTTATTTACCAATAGCTTATGTATGAAGACTAGAAAATGTCCTTTGCTATTTGTATAATTTACATTCTTTTTTCAATTTTCTCATTCTTTATTCTGATAATTTGTAGAAGCTAAACTTTTTGAAGAACTAATGCTCTGTAGTTAATGTCCTTAACTTCTTTTCATTCCTAATAGATTTGTTTTAACAAGTTATTACCAATTTTGATTAATTTAGTCAATTAATTAAAACAAAACACAATAAAGTAAGTAAAGAATATGAGTAATTTTAACGTGATTTAAATTTTTTAATTTGCGTTCATGAAATCATGTTTTGAAAGAGCAATGTACTAAAAAATCAAATGATACAATCATTAATGGACTTATACAAAATAAAGTACCTCTTCTTTATGTTCTCTTCATTATGTAAATCTTATAGGTAGATTTATGCAACGAGATTTTTTCACTTTGATGTCACCAAAATCTCTCTAATTGAGTCTGATCCTTTTACTTTAATGGTATTAAGATTCTTTCAAGCAAAACAAGAATCCTTTGCTTATGACGTTGAACTCCTTTTAGTTAACATAAATTATTAATGGTTTGTAAATTTCATATCAAAGCTGATTAACAAAGTTTAAGGTCTCTTCTTGATCAATAAATGATGATTTTCAAATAGCAATGTTGGGTAGCAAAGTTAGTTAGCTATGGGTATGTAATGGTGTATAAGCCTAAGAAAGAAAATAGAAAAATATACTCATTATCTCATCAACAAATAGGTCTTACATTGCAAGTTCTTTCAACTCTAGAATTTTGCATTTAGAAAAGTTTGAGGACTGAACAAGAAAAAAGTCAATATGTCAAGCGAAAGAAAAAGTTATTAAGGTAAGATACTGATGTAATCAAATGGTATAGGATCATGCGTAGGTTGTTATATTATAAGAATAAGGTAATTGTTTCGCCAGATTTTGATCTTTGATCTACACTTCTCTATGAGCATCATGATTTCAAATTCAAAAGTTATTTAAAAGTGTTCATAGTTATAAAAGATTATCTCAAAATTTTTTATTGGTTTAATGAAAAAGAACTAAGAAAATATGTGGCTAATTGTGTAGTTTGTCAATAAAACAAAACTGAAACATGATTCTCTACCTCCCTACTCAAACCATTACTTATTCCTTTTAAAGTTTGGGAAGATTCTTTTTTAGACTTTATTCAAAGTCGCCAAGTTATATCAATAAAACCATTTTATTAATGGTGGTGGATCAATTAAGCAAGTATGGTCATTTTATGGCATTATCACATTCTTATATATTGAAAAAAGTTGCTTAAATATTTATTGAAAATGTTGTTAGATTGTAAAAAGTTTTTCAACTTTTTTAAGTGATCAACATTCAATTTTTTAAAGCTTTTTTAGGAAATAGTACTTTAAATTGCAGGGGAATGAACTACACATCTCAACTATATATCATCCTCAAAGTGACTTTAGTTATTTAGAACAATACTTAAGGTATTTCACATTTTTGCAACCAAAGGCATGGAGTAAATATCTTTGATTGGATTAGTATTGGTTTAATACTACTTATAGCTCGGCCATTAGTATAACAATTTTTTTTTCATTATATGGTAGTCATCACGATATTATGCCATAATTTCCCTTGAGTCCACTGATGTGGTGGAAGTTGAACAAGTGCGACAAACTTATGACAAGGTGCTTTAATAGTTAAAATTCAATTTACTCATAGAATAGAATCAAATGAAGTAGCAGGTTGATAAACACAATTGAGATGCTTGTTATACAATTGATGATTTGGTTATTTTAAAACTTTAACTATATTGCAAAACTACTGTGTTCAAAAGGCCATATTAAAAACTAGCAAATTGGTACTATGACTGGTTTCAGTGTAAGAATGGATTGAAGCTATTGCATATAAATTGAAGTTGCCTAAGTGTAGTAACATACAGTTAGTCTTTCATATTTCTCAACTTAAGTGGTGGGTAAAAGATGAACAATTTGAAGCTATAACCTTGCCATTTATCCTGTGCCTAATTATTTAGTATTATTTGTTACATAGACTTAATTATCAAAACAAGCAGCTAACATAATAGAATTGTAAAAAGTTGCTGGTTTTTGATTATTTAAAGTAGTTTACGTTATATAATGGGTTATATATAATTTTAGTTAAAGAATGAATTATAATTATTCTCCTATCTCTTAAAACAAATAGCAAATTATTTGTTATCATAGTTTTTATTCTATCAAACAATGTTAAAAATAAATCAACAAGACCTCTTATTATCAAAAAAATCTACCATAAGACCATTTGATCAAGACCACAGTAAATTTTATTGCTTTAGACAAGAAATCATTTTGTGTTATTATTATGAATTAATAACATTAAGATTTTTTTCCTTCTTATCTTCCTTTTGGCTTCTTCCTAGAAAAAAAAGTCACAAAATTGCAAAATTGAGCTCTAACTATTGCACAAAAATAATAGAGTTAAAAATAAATCAATGTGCTAATTATATTAATTGAAAAAATTTTAAATTATCTACTTCCGCTAGTAATTGAATATTTTATTAGATATTGCAATAGAAGTGGCAATAACTATTAAACCATAATTAGTAGGAAAAATTGAAATTCTAATAATTTTAATCCTACCTCATCACATGCATAAACATAAATTGAAGAAACAAAAAATCTTTTGAAAGTTGATGTAAGGCAAATCTACTTATTAACCTTTTGTTTTTATGATAAAAGATCAAACCAATTAATTTATCGTTTTAAAGATATTTATAAATAAGTAAATATTAATTCTAATTATAACTTTGTGACAATGATTAAAGTTGAATTCTTAAAAGATTTAAAAAAAAAAGTATACAAATTTAATTAAAAAAAGAATAATTAGTAGTTAAATATTCTTTTAAGGGTTAATTTCAACTTTCGCAACCAATATTGACAACCTTTATCTTGTCCCAACTTTATTGTAATGCAATAATTCACCTTCACATGGCATTAACCTATTCTTGAATTTTATGGTAGATTAACAAATTGCAAATATGAACTAATTCAAGCATATAAGAAAATCAATGCTAATGAGCGTATGTGATGCATTTATTAGATAACTGAAATATTTTTAAATATTTAACAAGACACATTTAATTAAATATCATGAAGATGAAGAATTATATCTAGTACACTTAGAGAACATTAGTTTATTCTAGGTTTAACCTTGATATTGCGACTTTGACTTCTTGTTTGTGGCCTTGACTTCTTGATATTGTGAATTGTAGTTTTCATTTTTTTTTTTTTGGTTTTTTATTTAATTTAGGTATTCTTTATTAGTATCTTTTATGAAGGAAAGTTAGACTTACATTCTATTAAGGTGGTCAAAATCGATTTTAGTTTTGATTCGGACTAAATAAATTTGATTCTTAAATTTTGAAACTGAAACATACCTTATTAATAAAGTATCTTTTTAGTGTATGAGTTATTACAAAGATGTGGTTAAAGACTCTTAATTGATGTTTTGATGCTAAGAATTAGATTGTGATATTGACTTTTAACAAAGCAAACATGCAAAGGAGTGTAAAAGAGAGCAAGTTGATAGTAGTATTGATAGTGAAGGAACAAAATAAAGAATTAACTATTACACCATCACCAATGAGACCATTATTGTAAGACTTTGTAAATTCATCCACCAAAGATTTATCAGATGAATTACCTCTCATGCATGAAATTCAACACTAAATAAATCTTATCCCATGTGCTAATTTACAAACATGCCTCATTATAGGATAAGCCCAGTTGAACATGAGTTGTTGCAAGCTATGGTACATGAGTTATTGCAAAAACAACAATTTTGAGCAAGTCCTAACACTTGTCCAGCTCTCTTAGTACCAAATAAAGAATGTTTATAGAGGATGTGTATGGGTGGTCAGGCTATAAACAAGATAGCTATGAAATGTAAGTTTCTAATACCTAAGCTTGAGAATATGCTTGATAGGTTGTTTGGTTCAAAGGTATTTTCAAAGCTTAAATTAAAGGGTGATTACCATCAAATAAGGATATGGTATGGGGATGAATGAAAGATTGCATTTAAGACTAAATAAGGCTTATATTAATTACAAGTAATGCCTTTTGGCTTTTGCAATGCACCCAATATATTTATGCACCTTATGAAACATGCAATGCACCCAGTACATTTATGTAGCTCATGAAACAAGTTGTTAACTATTTATTAGGAACATGGTGGTTGTGTGCTTTGATGATATTATAGTCTATAACAAAATTAAGGAAGACCACTTGAAAGACTTGAGAAAGCTTTTGCAACGCTAAAGGGGAATAAGGTTTGCTTGAACCTTAAATTGTAATTTTCTTTCAAGATGGCTATTGTTTTTAGGATTTATCATTAATACAAAGGGGATTTTAGCTTATGAAGACAAGGTACAAATGATCAAAGATTGGGCTATTCCAAAAAATATTCATGACATAAAAAAGTTTTTAAGGACTTACTACTTTTTATAGGCCTTTTATTAAGAATTTCAGCATAATTGTTGAGTCTATCACTAACTGCATGAAGTAATGATAATTACAATGGGGAGAAGACCAAGAGAGAAGTTTTTAGGTGATTAAAGATAAATTGAGTATTGCATCAGTACTTGCATTACCTAGTTTTAGTTTGCCATTTAAAGTAAAGACAGATGTCTCCATGGTTGGTGTTAAGCTATTCTAATTCAAGAAGGAAGATCCATCAAATTTTTCAATGGGAACATTAAGTTATTGTAAGAGCCATTATAGAGACATGATTGAATACTCAAGCTTTGTTTCCTTTGTAAATATTATATTTTGTTTCTTAGCTACTTAAAACTTTATTTTCTATTTTTCTTTTTGTTTATTCTTACTGATTTTTAACCATTATGCTAAATGAATCATTTTGTTGGTTTGTTATTATAAATGTTATCATTTTCTATTTCAAAACATTCAAATAATAGAAACATCAATTTTCAATAGAAAACTTTTTGGTACTTTATGTCTAAACTTATGCTTTATTTTTGACATAAGATTGTGATCATGGAAATCATTGCTTCTTGCATCACTATTTTTTGGTTCTAGTTCAAAAATAGAATGTCTAATTTATCAATTATTTTAATTTCTCTAATTTTTTCAACAAAGTATATATTATAAAGACTTTAAAGATTTTTTAAATATAATAGTATAAGTATTCACTTAAACTGGTAGCTTTGTATTGTACTAATATCAAAAGAGATTCCATTTTTTTAGCAAAATTGACCGACATATCATGTAGATACATTGTATGAATAAAAAGTTTTAGTGTATCAACAAAAAAATGTACCAAATGATATGGTAGTCAAACAAAAATCAATGTATCGATATGATATTCCAAAATGGAAGATAGACAAACCATTATAAAAAATTTTATCTCACATAAACTACTCCTAAAAGAAGAAGTATGAATAACAGCCCACAAATCTTACTCCATAAAAAAATTATATGAATAAAAATTTAAGTGAATATAAGATAAATATTATCAAAGAGAATTGATACATAATAAATTATTTCAAAAATATTGTATTATTACTCAAATTAATATTAAACATTACGAAAAACAGAAATTTAAATTTATTTAAGATAGTACAATTATATATAATAATAATATTATACCGTATATTTTAACAATTTTAAAATAAATATACACTCAATACATTAATTAATTTTTTTTTGTAACTCAACGAACAACGAATATTCTTTTCAAACTTGAAGTCTTCTGTTTGAACTTAAATATTACATAACTTTTTTCTCAAATAAAGAACTAGTTCTTTGGTTTCAATTTCAAAATCTAACCTAAAAAATTCAATTTTTTATTTTTTGAATCGAAACCTACCCTAAAGAAATTAGTTCTAGTTCCAAAATCTATCCAACAAATTTGGTTGTGAGCTTACATCGGTAGTTATGGTGGCCACCGATATTATTTCAAAAGTTGAAGAGTTTGAAAAAATTAGAAGAGAAAGAGTATCGGAAATATTTGAAGAGAAAAAATGAAAAAGAACAAAAAACTAAAAAAATTAATTAATTAAAAATTTAAATATATGAATTATTTTATAATTATTATTATTTTTCTATTGATCTGAACACTCAAAAATTATAAACAAATTTTTGAATATCTAAATATTCTAATTGACCGAATAACTAATAAGTCATCTCAGTGGTATTCTTAATAGACTACATTCTTTACATTGTGCATCCGAGAACTTGAGAAACCTAAGGAGTACCAATATGATTCTTCACATGAAAATGTGGTGCTACTAAATCACCCACGAAACTACCCACAATCCAAAACCATCTTCATAAACTATCCATGATGTCGGTAGGAAGGAGAAAAA
This sequence comes from Swietenia macrophylla, assembly GCA_032401905.1. Taxonomy (NCBI): domain Eukaryota; kingdom Viridiplantae; phylum Streptophyta; class Magnoliopsida; order Sapindales; family Meliaceae; genus Swietenia; species Swietenia macrophylla. Next base: position 1,981,624 of record CP135560.1, on the reverse strand, counting down.
TTACCATCAACAATTATAATAATAACTAATGATAAAAATATTTTTACAATGATTAAATTAAAGCCACTAATTAAAAGCAGGAAGTGATGATAACTATTAATGACCAATTGATGCATTACCATAAACTTATTTCACCTCATTTTTGATATTTTGAATTTCAAATTTACCGATTTAGATTAATGAATGTAATTTCACCTTATTTTTTGTTTATTCATTTATTATACTTCAAATCAATTTGATTAGCTTACTACCGTTACTAAAAACACTAATTTCTTAGTATCTTTACTAAAATCATTAATTTCAACATATTGTCTCAAGAGTATACATTTAAAATTAACACAAGAAACAAACAGATTGATTTGCACCAAACCACGAGAAATGACCAATTTTTGTTTCAAATCAAAACATTAAATTGAACAATACTTAACTCTTATTTTTTCGGGAGTTTTGTAGAAATGATATCTTTGAGTATCCAAAATAAAAATATATATTGTAGATACTTAAAATATGATTGCAATGGGGTGGGAATCATTCTTCTCATCTCTCACTCAAATTTATCAAAATTTAAACAAGACCGCTAAAGTTTATTAAAATATCAAATAAACAAAATGTCATGTCAATTGCTGTTAAAACATTTTATGGTTTTGACTGATATTAATTTTAGAATAGTTAACCAATTATTAACGTTGACTAATGATTAAGGGGTTACTTTTTAAATTTTCCACTTACCTAATGTTATTACCATAAATTTAAAGTGATCTTTGTAAAATTCTTCTCTTTCATTAGTAGCTTCTCACTAAAGTCACTCAACTGTATATGATATGTCAACATTTTTAACTTATGTCTCCTATATGTTATGTTTTTATTTTTTTAAAAAAAAAGTGAATTCATAAAATGCGATCAAGTTTGTAAAAAGACAATGATTTAATCTATAACCGTTAAAAAAAGTGCACATAAAATCATAAACATTCTTTAAACATACAAAGAAAAATTAAAAATGAGTTGCTTTTGATTTAGCAAAGGAATTGGTTAGTCCTGCCGTGGGATGCAGTGACATATTTTTTGTATTAAATTAATGTAATTTTTAAACTGATCAAATATTGAATTGGTTAAATCTGCATTTTAAAAATGCGGAACTTTCACCAAAGAGAAGTATTATCTATGTGTGTGTGTGTGTGTGTATATTGTGTGATCAATTTTAATTATATGGACACTTGTGTGGGCTAAGGTAGAAATAATCTTTTAACTTTTTTATCGACAGTAATTATTGAAAGAGAGTCAAGTAAAAGAGTGTAAAGTAGTATCTCAAAATTAAAAAGAGGGACCCAACTATCTTTACAAATAATTTAAAAAGTTGCAAGTGTGTTAAACGTAATAATCATGGCACCACAAACTTATCCCATGAGAAGTATGCAATAATAATATCCACGCAAGAAATAATATTTGGATAATGGAAGTCTTGCAATAAATTGAGCTAGGGTTTGAATGAAAGCTAGCAAATATATCTTCTTTTTGAGACATTTGTACAACTTTCTTTCCATCGTGTCTACCTCTCACCTCATATTTAAGAATTTGTTTTCTTTAATTTGTCATCACTTTCTCCAGAAGAATGATTTGCTTTTATTTCACCAACCAAATTCGAAGCTTTGGTTGAGTTGTCTTTTCTTCAACGCTCTCCTTGGTCAACTGTTTGATTTCAACCTTTGCTATTTATTATATACTTAATTTTTCTTTCTTTAAACATAAATATTTTTAAAATATAAATTTATATTACGATCTTAACATTTGTATAAAAATAATGTTATGTTATTAACAATAACATAGATAAAAACTCTTACGTATATAAAAATTAAAATAACGTTATTTTATATTAAAATTATATTATTTTTCAAGTAAAATAATATCAGATAATTTCAAATAATTTTACATCATCTTAAATGTATATTTTGTAAAGTGCGAGCTTAGAATAAACTAGAATGATTTCTCAAAAATTCTAAAGACAGCAAAGCATAAGTTTGAACTAATTCTAAATTCAAGCTCAAAATGAATGCCGGAGTCGACAAATAAAAAATGTAGTATAATATATATATATATATATATTTATGTAATTATTGATTAGTTTTCCTACCACGTAAGATAAAATCAACTTCTCTTCAATGTTTTAGCCACGGAAATGATGTACTCTTCATAAATTATGGATAATGAACTCGATATAATATCATAAACTATTGCTTTAATTGGAATAATAATAATAATAATAATAAATATAGAATTGGGGTATGTTTGGAAAGCAAAGTTTAAAATGATTACAGCTTTGGGGTAGAATAAAACTATTGTGTTTCATAATATAATTCTTATAAGTAATGATTTTTTTAAGATCGAGAAACACGTTTTGTAGCGCTTGAAATAGTGTTTTAAGAAGAAAATGAGTACAGTGATTTCGAAAGCATCACGTTAGCCAAGGTGTTTAATTTTGTCTCTACCAAAAACATTCGATAATAGCATTCGGATCCTTAAATTTGTATATTTTTACAAATAATGAATAGTTCACTAATTAGTAACTCTTATCAAATATTAACCATCATAATATTAAAACATGTAATTTAAAATTAAAAACAAAAAAAAAAGTAGTTACTGTTAATAGTTGTCAAGCCGTAAGTTCCCCTGCAAGTAAAAAGTTGGGTTCAATTCCACTCCGGGAGCAAATTGTTCTCTTAAAATTTAATGAGAGTAAATACCATCATATAAATTTAAATTTTTAGAAGAGAAACAAAAGAACATTAAAAGAAAATTCAATATTTGCAATAGAAGTTAGGGACCACTAATTGTTCTTACTTCATGTTGTGTGGGTTGTGGGGTGTGGTCAACCAATTACTTAATTTGTACTATAATAACGTCACTAAATATCCTTTATAGGTTAGGTGGCAAGCATGGCATAATGGTGTACAAGATGCATTCGCCCACTTCTAAAAACTTCTAAATGCATATTTGAAATAAATCAAACTATCTTTTTCAGCAAATTTGAGAGGATATAAAGAGTGAAATAGAGACCATTTATATTTTATCCAAAAAGCAAACACAACTGTCCAAAGAGCAACCATCATATACATTCTTGTTAATGGTGACCAACCAACTACACAAAAACAAGATTATTATTATTATTATTATTATTATTCCAACTTTGCTAGAATATAATGATGGTTTTTTTTTTTTTTATAAAGATGTTAAATTTTCTCACCAAGAGCATAAATTTATTCCATCACAAAACTATTGTCGATTGCATACGTAGTATTAGCTTGGGACGGGTGTGGTTTTGTTGTGATTCGTTCGTATTGGATTTGTCTCTGTCTAGATGTTTGGTTTCGGACAACAATTGAAGCAGAGCACATTTTTTTTTTCTTTTGGTGCCAGGCTTCGGCTTCCAATTTATACAACTTTTCGTATTCAAACATGCAAATGTAAACACGTCATTCATTCACATTTTTTGGATAGGAGTTTGATGATGAAAAGCAACAAAAATTTATCATGCGTGCATGGATGATGCACTAAATAGATTGATCAATAACTAACCATGCACATGCATATACTTTTTATGCTTGTTTTATTTACGCAATTATTATTTTTATCTTTTCAAATAACATATAAATAATTTAAAAGATATCTAAACTTCTTTTGATATTGAAGTAAGAAAATTATGACTTACAAACATATATATCCGACAATTTGTTTAATACCCATTTGTTATATTTAAATTTATATGCATTTAAATTTTTTCTAAATAAATTTTTATACAATATTTAATAAATATTGGCCGCAAGAATAAAAATTTTAGACTTTTTGTATCATTTGACATAATATAGACGAAATTAAAATACCAATATCACATAGGTGTGATTTTTTATCAGACTCCTCATTATAGTTATTGATAAAACTTCAACTATGAAATTCAAGTGTCATGGATATAGTAAAGATGGTACAAGATAATTCAATTTATCTACTTGTAAATTCTAGCTCATGCAATAGGGATGGGATCAAAGCCCCTATCATACATGCTAAATTAATAAAATAATATTTAAAGGTACCTTCGGTCTTAATCTACTTCTTTCTTTTACTATCATCCAATTTCATATATATATATATATATATATAGAGAGAGAGAGAGAGAGAGAGAGAGAGAGAGAGAGAGGGTGTTATTGAGATGGTAATTATTAATTGCTTAGAGATAACTATGCCAAAAAAAAATAAAACTGAAAGACAATTTCCCTAAACAAGCAAGCTATGTGAGAGGATAATTTTTCTAATACCAGACCATCTTAAATGCAATAATTCTATAATTGCCTAATTGAAATCGATAATATTATTTTATTTTTATTTAAAATATATTTAAGATTAGAGTGCTGTAATTATTAATTTATAATTATTATAGAATAAAACAATTAACTATCAAACATAAATGAATAACTCAGTGAATTAATAATAATTATCAATTTTAAATAAAAATAAATATTAACTCAACAATTTAATTATTGTGCTTTTGAAATTGGAAAAAAAAAAAAGGCAACAACCTCAAACACAAATAATTCTCTTGTGGTTTAAATAATTATATATTTTTCTTTATTATGTTGTCATTTTGTTAATTACAAATCACATGTTTGCACTTGACATCATAATTTTTGAATTTAAACCCATTTACAAGAAACAAATTTATTAATTTTTATAATAGTTCCACATGTAGTTAAAACAATTTAACATTAAATTACTATAAAATGTCCATATGAAAACATGGACTACCATTAACTTTGAGTTCACAAATCATATCATGATAAGATCTTCCATATTGCACCGCCGCCTACTAAGTCTTCATTCATAATCAACACTCTCTCCCTCTCTCAAAAACTCTCTATATATATTTATTTATTCAAGAGCTTCAACCCTAAAATACAAAAAGACCTAAGTTTCAAATATTTCACATTACTTGTAACACAACTATGTGCGATAGAAAAATCAACCTCCCTCCTGGGTTCAAATTCCTGCCAACAGATGAAGAACTTGTTCTTCACTTCCTCTACCCCAAAGCTTCTCTCTTGCCTTGCAATCCCAACATTATTCCCGATGTTGATCCTGATTTTCATGATCCTTGGCTACTTAATGGTTTGTTTTCTCCATACCCTTTAACTATTTCATTCTTGTACTTCTTATTTTTCTTCTGAAATTGTAAAATTTGATGCTTTCTTTTCGGAGAACAGGCAAGGCTTTGTGCAGTGGAAGCAAATGGTATTTTTTCAGCCATGTTGCAGAAGATCGAATAACTGAAAATGGGTATTGGAAGCAAATGGATAATGTTGAAGAAACCATTTTCACAAGTGCTGGACAAAAAATTGGAAAGAAGAAATATCTCGTTTTTTACAATGGTGAATTTCCTTTTGGTGTAGAAACCAATTGGATTATGCAGGAATATAATCTTTGCAACTATGGTTTGACTGCAAAATCTCAGAAACGACGAGGAAATCGAAAATCAGTAAGTAATTAATTTCGTTTTTTTTAATAATCTGAAATTTCAATGTATCTGAATTTAAAGAAATGTTTTTTAACTGTATTCAGGAAAGCTGTAAGTGGGTTTTATGTCGAGTTAATGAAAGAGAAGGAAATTCTCAGAGTTTTTGCAGCTATGGGAACGTAGAAGATGATGATGATAATGGAACTGAGCTTTCATGTTTAGATGAAATGTTCTTGTCTCTGGATGATGATCTAGCCGATATAAGCTTGCCATATTAACTTCCTTTTTTTGTCGAATCGTATATTTGGAATTTTCTACTTGAGCTTTGTTAATTACCAGCTCTTATGCCTACTAGCTACTTCTTAATTACAATCAAATATAATATTTAATGATGATGTTTTAATTTCCTCTAGCTTTGTTTCTATTATATATAAGGATGTGTTCATGAATTAATGTCCAATTAGATATCATTGTGTGTGTGTGTATATACATATACATATATATAAAGAGAGAGAGGGAGAGAGATGTGCGTATAACTAGATAGTTAAATAATTAATTCATCTTGGGTATGAGATGGATGTTTTAAAATCTTAATATTCTTTTTTACATAACATTTATATACTAATTTAGTTATTGAGATACAACGTGGATACATTATACACACTAAGTTAATAATGAAGCTATAAATAATAAAGTAGTTTAATAAATTATAAAAAAAAAATCATTAATTAATTCATTTAAGATAAAAAAAAATATTAGAATAATATTTAAATTAATTCACATAATAGAATTAAAAAAATAAAAATTAACAAATACTGATCACTTTAATGCATTCAAAGCTAGAATTGTTGACCGATGTCGTGCCTTGCTAACTTAGTCCGAAAATTTAGATATATTCATGGTTCATGCTGGACTAGTGTTGTACCTAATATTAAAATTTCGAGATGTCATGAATTGAGAGTCACTTACATTTGTGCCACATTGGGTAATGAACTTTTATTCTTTTTATTTTTTCATTTTTAATTATAAAAATATCCTTAATTTTTTTTAAGCCTGTTTGAAGTTTTTTAACACTAAATTTTTTGTATTTATGTATTATCATCCTTGATTTCTCAAGCATGTTTAATTTTTTTCTTTAGTTAATGTATACATTACTTATTACTTATTTCAATAATTGAAAAAAATATCAATATATATTTGATTAATATAATAAAATTGTCAAATTTAATTACTCAATTTAAAATAACTTTTAATTCTTTTCATCTACTTCGTTTATAACTAAATAATTAGCAATTGTTTATATTTTGCATTAATTATCTATGCAAAAATTGTATTTAAAATTTTATTAAAGACATTTATATTTGTTGATTTTAGGACATGATCTTTTATCATTTTAAAAGTAAAAGGTAAGCGATTAAAACACTGACGATAATATCCTTCGAAAACTAAATCTAAGGCATTAGTTTTTCTATATTTTTTTTATATATTCTGAAAACTAATGCAAGCCATTTTTTATAAAAGTTTTTATTTTAATTTATTTTTTCTAATCTTATATGTATTTATTTTTTTAGGAAAAATTAGACTTATTTTTATTATTTTATTTGAAAACCTTTTTTACCCAAAAAATTCATAATCTTTGTTGAACTGAGTAATTCTTACATGAATTGAAAACCAATTCAAAATTTTTATGTCACTTGTATCAAAAATAATTAAGTTAAATTAATAATTTTTTAAATTTAACCTTTATTAAATTATAATCTTGGTATGGTAATAAAATTAGTTTGGTTCTAACATTGTAATTATAAAAAAGTTTTACTATATTAACAAGGCTATTATTAATATTTTTAATTTTAAAATTACTTTATATCAGTTCACATTTTGATTCATTAGGTTTATGTGTCTAAAATATAAGTTTGATGTAAATTTATTTAGAGTAATTAATATTATATTAACTAATTATTTATCGTAGCATATTTGTACCAACCCGACCCATTTAATTACCCTATTTTATCCTATGTTTTACCTCAAAAATAGCAAAAGAAATTTTTTAGCTTGTTGTGTTGCTGATAAAGTAATAACTAGAAACAAATGCGGAGAAGTGGAGCCCAAGGCCCCTAGCGATCAATTGCATGCATGCTGTGAAAATAAATAAATGAACAACCATTTTGATCTATGCATGCATTGTTTCCTTTTTATCTTTATTCCCTCTTTGAATGCATTGTCTGTTCTTCAGTAACTGGCTGCTGCCTGCTTCGTGTAACAATGCTGAAATCAATTTTTATCGAGAACGATTGCTCAGGCTAGGTTGTAATGTAAAGTTTCTCATTTGCTCACTTGTTTGAGGCGGTTGTCCTTGTACCATCCCATCGGTCAAAGACATGAAAATAATCAGCACGCATTGTTTCCTTTTTATCTTTATTCTACCTTTTGAATATATTGTCTGTTATTCAATAACTGGCTGCTTCGTGTAACAAAGCTGAAAGCAAGAGAACGATTGCTTAGACTAGCATAATGTCATTTATGCCGTAAGCTTCTAAATTTTTTTCTATTTATAAATTTTTACGCTAATAATTCTAATTAAATAGATATAACTATTTACGATGCCACCTAACACGAAACTACACAAAATTAACAAATTTAGATTAACATAAAAGAAATAATAATTAGACGGGTGGTATAAATTAAAAAAATAATTAATAGTGATGTCAAATTTTAATTTAGAATTCTTAATATATGAGTTCATTTGATATATTTCAAAAGAATTAGTTATATAGAACAAAATCAATTAAGATTTTGAGTAGGTAATATTATAATTGTATTAATATATATATATATATGTGTGTGTGTGTGTGTGTGTGTGAATGTGCTTGTTTTTATTAAAGATATACTTTCACGTTGAAAGATAAGATTTATTTTTTTTTCCCCTTTTAGTTATCTAAAGAAACATAGTTTAATTTAACCTTATTTTTCATGTGATATGGAGTAATCGTGCTATATATTTTACATTAATATATTATATTAATCGTGATTGATCACATTGAAAAAAAAAAGAACTCATAAAATATAACTAAAATAGTTCATCAATATACAAATATAGACACTAATTTAGATTGTAAAAAATAAAAAAAAAATTATATGAGATATCGAATTTTGGGTTTGTTAATAAATATGTTCCATTTTATTAAAAAATAGTCAAATCAAAATATATTCAATTATTAATTAGTATTCAAAATATTGCCAAATTATAAACTTTTTTTTTTAATTTATTGGCTGACTCTAAAAGTCTGATTTTTTTTTTTTCTCAATTAAATCTCTTTCTAAAACTATCCATGCCTATTAATTTATCTATATCATTACTTGAGCTTTCATTTTTTTTTTTTTTGGTCAATGGGAAGTATATAAGAACTCTCCAAGTTCATTAATCAATATTTTTATTCTATTTTTTTGTTTATTTATATAATTTTATGGTGGGTTGAATATCTTATTGTTTTATTTTTATTTATTATGAATTATTGCTATCATGAAAATGAATTGTATAACATAAGTATTTGATATTTTAAAGAAGTTTTATTATTATTATTGTGGAGACAGGCCCTTTGCCGCAGTGCAATCTTTAGGCTGCAAGTATGCCCTAGAGCGGGCAGTGTAGACTGTAATAATATAATAGAACATTATATAATAATAATAATAATAATAATAATAATAATAATATGATAGTTATTGTAATTATTATATTAATTTATAATAATTTATTATATTTATAAATTAAATTATTTTAAATTAAAATTTAAAAAAGAAGAAGAAGAAGAAGAAGTGTGTGGGACTGGCTACGGTGTTGATCGCATTTAATGCAAACCAGCCCCTTCAAAATTTAAACCAAACATCTGCCAACGTTTGAATACAGTCCTGGGCTGGAAATCAAACGAATCCAAAGTGTCAAGTTTGAAATAATTAAATTTTTTCATGAAGTATAGTGATTGTCAAATTTTAATAGTAATTAAATTTTTTTGATCAAGTTAAATTTTTTTTTTTTTAGTTTCATTGTAACAACAACAACATCGACATAAATTCAAAAATTAAAGAATAATTCACATTTCAAATTAAGCCGAAAACAATTAGTAATCGGCAAAAAATTTTATTTAATTTTTTCTCATTATTTAAATTAATTTGCATAAACTAATTTATGAAAATTTTGATTTTTAAGCAATCTTCGCATGTCACCATTATTTAATCAAATGATGTATAAGAATTGTATTGTGTTGGACGTTAGTTTAAATTTTATGAATTTTTTAGAATTCTATTGTTATTAAAACTGTCATTGTTCTTGCATGAGTATTTTTAAGTTTTTCTGTAAAATGTTAATTAGATTGGTTAAATTTTTATTTTTACAAAAATTATTTTGTTATAATTTAATAATTTATATGCTAACTTATTATTTTAATTTTTTAAATTCAATTCTTATAATTTGTTGTAGAAATTAAAATTAATTTTTTTAGGTCTAAATGTGAACGTAACTAAATGAAAAAAATTAGACATTGTAATTATATTAATATTTTAAATTTAAATTCAACAAATTAAATCTATCCAAACGATAAATATCAAATTAAATTTGATCAATTTATCTTCTATTATTAGATTGGATCAGATTATTTTAAATATTAAAATGACAAAATTATCCTTATAAAATTGAATTTTGACTATTATATGTCACTAATATCAACCAACTCATGTAATATCTCAATTTATAATCGAGATATTGATATGATATTTATCAATTAACTTATAAATTTTATATTTTATAAAATAATTAATTATTTCACTATTTAATAGATGCAAATCATCTTATTATTTGAAATAGAATTAAAATATTAATTATCATATTAGATTATTAATATAATAATATTAAAAAGTATTTCAATCATTTTAATAATAATTATTTTATAATAAAATTAAAATTTTACTTATTAGCACGAGATTACATGCATCTATAATTGTAAACAGAAAAATTTTAGAACCGGAGTTATCATCTCATTTTATATACATAATATACATACATACATATATATATATATATATAAAGAACCATCAATCACAAAATTATTCTCACACATAATTACTAGTTAAAACTTAAAATGTAATGTTTAATATTAAGCAAATGTCATATTTTCTTACTGTTGTCTACTGGGACAAAGATGTTGCATACCCCCATTCACGTGACACGGCAGAAACAGACAAACGAGGTTACGTATCTCAACCACAGAAACACAAGCTCCAAGAGTCACTCGATACCTAACGAATTTTATTGTTTTCAATTTTGGACGGTCTATGTTTGATGCCCTGATTCTCAGAATGAAAAATTCAACAGCCATGCTTAAGCAGCTGAAATCAAAGATGGGTTTGTTGTTTTTGATCAACCAGAGTTCTTGCAGTTGCCATATTCCATTAACAGCTCCATTTGCTCAAGTTTTGAGATCCCCAGATTCAAATTTGCATTATTCACCAACCCTTCTCCTGTCTCGTCGTTTTGGTTCAATCAAAGCTGGAAATCATTTGGATCCTGTCTGCAATTCAGTTAACAAGCAGGTACATTAGAAGATTAAGAAAACATTGTTTTTTTATTTCTAAATTTTTAGATTAATGTGCAACATGTAAATTATTTTCTTGTTTGTTGCATTATGTAAGTATTTACGAATGCTTAGATTATTAACGTCTTTCATACTGGTTTACAGTGAGTGGAAGATTATGTCGTTTCTGGGTTTGAATAGGACGTTATTGGATTCACGGGTTAATTTCAAATTGAGTGGCTGAATTTTATAATGTTAGAATTCCTATTACTTGTTGAATTGAGTGGCTAAATAATGTATGTAAACTATTGGTTGCAAAACAGAATTTATCTTACGAAACACGCCCGCGCGCGCAAACAAAGAAAAAAAAAAACTTTTGCAATGCATGTGCTTCGAGTTGGTTACGTGGACAGCTCGAGACTATATCACCTTGAAAGGAAATTTTTATATATTCATCTTGTCTAAATGCAGATAAATGAGGAAAATAATTCTCCATATTCTTTTTTTTTGGATGAAAATGGCAAAACAGTTGTGAGTGATGATTGTGAACACTATGCTTACCACAGAATTCTTCCTGTTGCAATTATACATGCCCAAATTTAGTGTTGATGTTTCTTGAGTTGCCTCTAAAAGATATGAGCTTGCTGCATAAGGATTTAAGTGGTTGCAGATGCTTGAATTGTTGTTAGTCATTTGCTTTAAACGTTTCTGGGTTCAACTTTCTTCTCCGATGGTGGCTCAAATAGTTAAGTGGGTGGTCACTGTGAAGATTTTCTAGATGTATCTTTTATTCCCATTGGAGATGCCAAAATCTCCTGAATCATTATTAAACCATTCAGTGTGCAGATTGATGTGCAAGGATTTTTGTTTTCATGTTTTTTATTTCTTTGTGGTAAATTGTGTGACATAACCAACTGAAGGTAGCTAAAGGACTTGCAGATAAGCAGAAAGTACTGTACTTTGGGTTGCTTCCACAACGCAGCGTAGAATGAATACAATTGGCATAAATCGAGATATTTTCTTTCCCTGCTTGCTGTGTACTTTGTTTATAATTGCTCGTTGAAGCTAACATTCTATTGCAGTTTTTAGATTTTCCAGGAGGAAAGGTTGCATTGACCCATGAAATGAGATTCATTTCTGAATCCTCAGAGGAGCGAATACCTTGCTACCGGGTCCTTGATGACAATGGTCACCCAATTATGGGCAGCAGTTTTATACATGTACTTCCCTTGCTTTCCACCAAACATCCCTTCATTCCCTAAAAATAATAATGAATAATGAAGAGTTTTCTATCCTCTATCTACCAAATATAAATCCAGCTTTGGAAACTTATTTGTTTTCTGAAAAATTCCATTAGATCAGTGAGGAAGCTTCCGTTAAACTCTACAGTGATATGGTCAGACTTCAGACAATGGACACTATCTACTATGAAGCTCAAAGGCAGGGAAGAATTTCCTTCTATGTCACCTCGAGTGGAGAAGAGGCTATCAATGTTGCATCAGCAGCAGCATTAAAAAATGATGACTTTATCTTTCCCCAGGTAAATAGCGCATATACAAACCTACTTACATCATCCTTATTCTCCTGAGTAGCATTCATGTACGTCCACACATGCACATGTACATATGGATGCACAGATTTGAACATGCACGCTCAAACGCAGTTTACGGTTCCACTGAAGTCTAATATGGATCTGTCATGCAGTACAGGGAGCCAGGAGTTCTATTATGGCGTGGTTTCTCTCCGCAAGAATTTGCAAACCAATGTTTTGGAAATAAAGCTGATTACGGAAAAGGCAGGCAGATGCCTATCCATTATGGATCTAATAAGCACAACTACTTTACTGTATCATCAACAATAGCGTAAGATGTAAAATTTGTTGTAGTAAGGATCTATTATATTGACTGTTAACTAGTTTTTTTGGCATAAAACTTGGAATTCTTACTTTTTTCCAGTACACAACTTCCTCATGCGGTAGGTGCTGCATATTCTTTGAAGATGGATAGAAAAGATGCATGTGTAGTAACTTATTTTGGTGACGGCGGCACAAGTGAGGTAAATACAATTTATTGATCATGTTAAGTAGTTCTTTCCCTTTTTGCTCAGAAAGATTGTAGGGGAGCTGTATGCACAGATCGCTGCGATGATCTTCATGTGGGATAGTGGGTGTGGGAAAGGTATGACGGGGCCTCCCATAGTCCCTCACTTTATCTGTGGCTGAACTGTATGAAACCAGGAAATAACATTGTCCAATGTTTATTATGTCATTCCGTGCATGCTAGTATGGGTTTTTTTGCATGCAGAAGATGGATATTTGTTTTATTATTTTGTATCTTTCCATTGTAGTGACAGCTTCCTGGTCATGAATTCCTTTCTACTGGCAGAACTCCTTTGATATCCGCAAATGTTTCTTTTTGTTGTCTGTTTTCTGATATAGCAACTTGATGTTAGGGAGATTTCCATGCTGCTTTAAATTTTGCTGCGGTTATGGAGGCCCCTGTTATTTTTATCTGTCGGAACAATGGATGGGCTATCAGTACCCCTACTTCTGACCAGTTTCGAAGTATTTTTCGTTTTCCTTGTGCATTCTCATATGTTGACAATGCCAGTTAGATGAAGTCTCTTAGTATCTAAGTAAATTTTCACTGGGAAATGGCAGGTGATGGCGCTGTTGTTAGAGGCCAGGCATATGGAGTCCGAAGTATCCGTGTAGATGGTAATGATGCTCTTGCCATGTATAGTGCAGTTTATGCTGCACGTGAAATGGCAATTAGTGAGGGTAGACCTATCTTAATTGAGGTAGTACATCCATCTATGTTAATTTTTTCAAGCCTTACCTGGCTTGATTTTGAAACCAAAACAACTGGTGAATTTATGGCTAGTTCAACCTTTCCCATTGCCAGGCCCTCACATATCGAGTTGGTCACCACACAACATCAGATGATTCCACAAAGTATCGTCCAGCCGATGAGATTGAATGGTGGAGAACAACTCAAGACCCTGTAACTAGATTTAGAAAATGGATAGAAAGCAATGGGTGGTGGAGTGGTGAAAATGAATCGGAAATTAGAAGCACTGCAAGGAAGCAGGTAAAATTCGTACCTTTATAGGCATCTTCACATATAGAGGCTTACTGAATCTTCAAAACCATAACTTCTATATTTAATTTACTTAGATTCCAGATTAAAAACCCTTATCAAATTTTTGCTGAAGTGACACCACAAAGGATTGACATGACCGATCAATATGGAAAACAAGATTTAATATAAAATCTATAAATAATATTTAGGGATGATAAAATGGAAACTTCGCTTGCATTTTTATGGTGTGATTCTCATTTATTTGATATGGACAAAACAGTGTTATGTTTTTATAGTCTGCTGTGTTTTCATCTTCTGAAATTGCTAAATTATATATGTCATCTTCATGATTAACTCACTGAAATATCTGCAACAAATGTTGGATTTCTTTCTTGCTCGGAGTTGTTTTCAGTTACCCTTTTAACTTTCTAGTTCCTTTTTATGTAAAACAGATATTACATGCAATCCAAGAAGCAGAGAAAGTTGAGAAGCCTCCTGTTGCAGATTTGTTTACGGATGTATACAATATTCCTTCTTCGAACCTCCGTGAGCAAGAAAGTTTGCTAAGAGAGACCATCAAAACCCATCCACAAGACTATCCCCCAAATATCCCTCTTTAGATAAATATGTCAGTGATTATCTTCAGTTATACATATGGAATATTCTTCTTTCTTAATTCCAAACTTTTGATCTTCCATTTGTTTAGTATATTGAAGCAAGTGCGTTAGTTAAAATTACATAGAGCTTCTATAGGTAAAAAATAGCATGCACCTGTACGACCTTAATCGACATTATTTTATTGAACGATATCTTGGATAGCGTGATGGGAATGTCCCTATTAAGTTTGCATGCTTATGTTGATAGCTGGTAGGCTGAACAAATTTCTGCACGAAAACTGATGTGTGAAATATGTGATGAAACCAGGTTGAGGTCAAATATATGGAAGTGTCTTTTACAAAGAATAATTCGCTTGTTGCTTAGTCCATTTACAATTTAGATATTCAGTACATTTTAGCAGGTGGGTATAGTGATTCTAAGCTTGTATTAGCGGTAACACTTGAGAAGTAATCCTTGCTCATCCTTTCTGAAACTTCAGGACTTTTGTTAATATCATTTGTGCTTCCTGCATTATTGTTGCAAATTACGTGCCCTTGTCATGAATCTAAATAAAAAGTTGTTGGATAATTCTGCATATTTTAAAAACCACCTATTTTCTGCCCAAAACATTATCATGCACCCCGACTTTGCCAGCCTGTTAATGATTGAAGTTGTTTTGATACAACTGGTCATAGACTGGACATTTACTCTAATCTAAAAAACTAGACTATTAAGTGTGCTACAAACAGACCATTATATGTTCAAAATCCATGTACTGGGCATAGATTTTTAAACTATAATATAACATCGATATCAACTTTCAATTATATCAGTAATAAAAAGAAAGATTTACTAGTTTTCTATACTTGGTTCTTCAGTTGTTTCCTAATTATAAGTTGGAATTTCATCAGAGGAACCGTACAACTTGGTTTTCATTTTGCAATTTAGTTCCCCTTATTGGGTTAAACGGCAGCAGCATACATTACAAACATGTAATTATGTTCGCATAGGAAATTACCAATCTCCAGATCCTGCATGCACAAACACTCACGGCTAAACTTGAAGATTGCCCAACTCATCGATAATGATCTGTTTAGAGGGACCCTTTATTCTTGAAATTGAGAAAAATTTTCAAACATGGTGCAATTTGGGAAAAGCATCATAAAAATATCTGAGTTGATAAAACTTAAAAAGGGAAAGCGAAATGATACAATGAAATGTCCATCGAGAATCTACAAGGATGAAGCATTCTCCTCGAGGGACTGTTTTACTGCCTTCATGAGGGCTGGCATCAACTTTTGATTGGTAGCAATTATGCCAACGGAAAGATCTAGATATTTCCCTTTAGAAAAATCTAACGGGTTCCCTGCAGCATCTTGAACAACGCCCCCAGCTTCTGTAAAGTTTGATTGACAGGCAAATATACCGTGAGAACAGGATTACAAATCAATTTCAGTCACTAATTCTAGTATGAAGAATTATATCTCAACATATACCATGGATAAAAGATAAAACATAAAAAGATAAAAGATAAAAATTGAATCCCTTAACAGTAGATGAATTAACTCAAACAGCACATTGCCAACTTCATAATTGGCATAAAATTTAATCTGACAATAAAATTAAGGTGCCGCCAATTGCAAAGAAATAAAAAAAAGGTTGTTTAACCACGTATTACTTAGATTCAATTGCTATGCCATGGAAAATAGAATCTGTACATTTTGATTCCAAAAAAAATGCTAAAACAACCATAAATTACCATAAGATGTACCAGAGAAACCATTCGGTCAATAAATTGCTGCAGTTTAGGTTCTTTAGTAAGAAATAATAAAAAGAAATTAAAAAAATGAGGGAGAAAAAGAAACTAGAACATGTCAGATTCTCATAATGCACAAAAAAGTGAGAAAAAAAAATGCAGAAACAGTCATAATGAATGTCCTTCCAGTTCCAATGGAATGCATGGCCAGGCAAAGAAGATATGAAAGGTACAGATTTGTGCCACAATAAGAAATTTGACCACATAAAACATTTTGCATATGCAACATGGAAGAGAGGAAATGAGTAACCCATTTATATCCTTTATTTGTAAAAGAAGCAGGTTCACTTTCAAAACTTAAATATTGAGTCATTTCAGCCATGGCATGAAGCATTTCATAGAGGTAACTTTCTTATCCCATATCATATATGGTAGCATATTTAAAGACCATCATTCCTGATAATATGAGACAATGATCCAGGCCGAATTCTTTGCTGTAAAACCTATAGCCAATTGTTATCTATTTTTGTAGTCAGGAAGATAGGAGGCAGACTAAAAAAGGGGTTGAAGCAGGAATGAAAGTTCAAATCCCAGTGCTGCTTACTCGTGGTTGACTCTAATGACATTTTGTCTTCACTGGGGAAAGGCAGGAGTACCCTAAGCTGTTAGAAAGTTAAAAGGAATGTTTTCTATACCAGTCACAACAATGCTTCCTGCAGCATGATCCCATATTTTCTCACGGTATCCTTTTTGTGGAAGACGTAGATATATGGCTCCATCTCCTCTGCAGAGGGCTCCATATTTTGCCTGGCTATCAATTCTGACCGGTGGTGCTTTAACACCAAGTTTCTGTTCAGGAATAAAGGCAAGTGTTTAAATTTATAGTAGCAATGTAGAAATTGCCACAGAGAGGAAAGGAGAGAAAATACTTTGGCAATGGAGCTAGATAAATCATGTTTCGAATGTGCTGCTTCATATGACTCAAAGAATATAGCTTCTTCAGGAGTTTCAATGGCACTAACTTGCACCTAAAAGGCAGAAAAGCTATGTAAATGCCAAATATCTGTTCAACCAGCAGCAATAGTTTAACAAGCACCAGTACCAACCTTCACTGGCGAAGAGCCATTCAATGTCTGCATATAAGTTCCCGCCCCAACTTGCGCAAAGAAAAGGCAACCAACTTCAATATCTGAAGAATGCTGATAATCACCAGCAATGGATACTAATGGAAGATTGGGGCAAGCCAGGACACCCAACACCACTTTTCCCTCATCAAGTAATGCCAATGCTATAGCATATTGATCTCCTCTTACAAACCTGCAGTGCAATTTGACAAGCATAAACCATTCAGTCACTGTTGGTCCAAACCCACAAAAAATCAGTGTAATGCACTCAATTTGAACGATAAAATTAGAAATGAAATAAATCAATTTTTCCTTCTCAGTAAATTACAGGGATACATCCATAATAACACAACACTGCAGAGTTGCAAATTTTAGATTTGTGCCAGAGAATGAGAACCTTGGCAAGTAATCTTGACTCCCTAGTTAAAATAAGATGTTAGTTTTCTTGTCATAAAATCAATCATTTTTCCTGACTCTCTTATCTCTAAATATCAAAGAAATAACAATCATAATAAAAACTATGGCGTGAAGAAGATGAACTTGCAATATAAGTAAGGTTTTCTCTTTCCATGTAAATGGATAATTCCCCACAACAATGAACTATAAGTTAATGTAAAAAGAATAAGCTATAAAGAGCCATCAATGTCTCAAACTAAAAACCGTAGCTATTATCAGAGCCCCATCTTTCCAAAATTTGCATTTATATTAACTATCTAACCCAAGACAAAAGAATTATTGCCTAGTGACATATTATTAGTAGAAATTCATTTCATGATGTCAAAAGTCTAGAATTACACAATTTTTGGAGAATGAAAAGTATTTCAAATTACTTTCAACAACTTTTACTTGCAACAACTTTTTTGAAATCTTTGAAAAAAAAAAGGTTTAACAGCAGCTCCTTTAAAAGATCCAGATTGCATTACCAAGAAATAGGCTCAAGCTATGCTAGAAATTCAACTTGGTTTTGGTTGAAAGAATTACAAATGGATTTGCAGAGAATGCACATGTCATCTTGAACACCAGTAAGAAGAAAGAAGAAAATACTCTGGTGCTTCAAGAGAAATAAACCATCAACTTTAATGAGTTTATTGCATAACATTCCCAGCTCCTGCACTAGTACAAGTAAGGCAATCTCAATCTTCAATGTTTCCGTATTGTTATAAGACCCTCTATGAGAAATTTATCCAATCTATTACACATAGATGAAACCACAAAGGAGAATTTAATAGCTTCGGCCTAGGTCCTGGGTTTGACATAAAGCACAACTTTGTCCTTGAGGTTTAGTGTGGAAAAAGCCATCAGAGAATTTGCAATAATAAGAAGCTTCCAGTGTTTTCACATTGGCCTATTACTTAAGTTGTCGCCCAACGTGAAGAGAATCACTTCATAATTATCTACACATGCTTCGTCACAAGACCCCTCTCAGAAGCCTAGACGTGATAGAAAAAGCAAGACTAGTAACATTGGATTCACTTATTAGAACTACATGGTACAAGGATGGCACATGGGGCAAGACTAGTAACCATAAGATTCACTTATTAATTAAACCACTAATGCAACTAGATGCGTTTATAATTTTATCCAAGTAATTAATTGGTACTCAGAAAAACCAAAATGCCTCATTAAAAGAAAAAGATGGCATGCTAAGACTCTTTGTTTCCATTTTCATGTGATTTCTAATATACATGTGTACATTATGTTGGTGGAGTGACAGTAGTATTCATCATGAGTTGTTAATGATTGACAACATATAAACAAAACAGTTAACAATTATTACAGTGACGATGGTGATTGCCAACAAAAGTAATAAATGATCAATTTACAAAACTAAAGCATAAGTATGCACTTGAAGTTTAGGTTTGAAGTTTACCCTTTAGTTCCATCTATAGGATCTAAAACCCAATGTCGACCCTGCAAACCACCTTGAGATTTGCCGCCATCAATGGCTCTTACAACATCTTCAGTGGATAAAGTAGAAACATTATATGATCCATCACCAGCGAGAGTCTCATTCACAAGCTTTGTAATGCGCTCTAGTGTTTCTTGGGCATCATCCTTGCGTAGATCTTTTGAATCCTATAGAGTTATCAAAACATATATAAATTTAACTTAAGTGTTAAATTTTAAACAAGAAAAGCAAACAGCTTCCTTTTGTATAGGAAATTTCCACAAAAGATGACACATTTTTACCTCCTCTGCTACTAATGAAAATGGTTCAGAAGGAAATTCCCTCTGCAGTGCAAAACTAACCAGTGCCTGTGATCCTGGGAACCACAAAAATCCGATGTACAATAGGATATTAGCTCATGCACATTGTAATAATTTTTTGCCTTAAAATGCAATCCAATGACGTATCATCACAACCACTCTAGAAATATTGACTGATCTGCAAATTACAAATAAGTAAACGAAGTAACATATTAAATTAAAATAATTTTTTTTTTAATTCTCATTAGCGGACAAATCATATAACAAATTGACAATAATGGAGATGCATAAAGCTGGAAAACAAACCATAATCAGCAACGGTTACTGGACTCCTGTCATTTTTTAATTGCACATCCGACTGCAACAGAGCTTTTTGCACTGTCTGAAGAATAAAACAAGGGCATCTGAAATCAACTCAATGTTTTATGTAATATGTATAATGAGCAAAGTAAAAAACAAATTCTACAATTACAAACTGTAAACAAATGGAAGCAACTTCAATTACTTCATCAAACTAAACTAAAAAAAACCACGTCAAATAAGGCTATCAAAGCTAAAATACACAAAAAAAAAAAATGAACACTGAAATTTGCATAAACACCATTACACGAAATCGCCGATAGAAACAACACAAGAATTACAACATGGGTTTTTCTTGGTTTTGCTCAAAAACAACAAACCTCAAATTCAACGGGTTCTTCTGGGTTTTGCTCAAAAACAACAAATTCACAACCTCAAATTCAACAAAGACGAGATAAATAAACAAATAGAGCAAGAGTTGGTGCCTGGCAGAGACGAGCAGCAAGAGAAGCAGCTTTTTTAGCAGCTTCAAGCTCCTTATCATAGGACATTACAATTGAAGACACAAATACGGAACAAGATTGCCGTGTTTTGGTTTTGGGTTTGGAGAGGAGAGATATGAGCTTTGATTTTGAAGAGAAAAGGGGTGCTGCCGTTCTCAAGCAAGTTACAGTCATCTCCTTCAAGGCTTCGCATTTGAATCCAAATTATTGGAAACACAGATTCCTCGAATTACACGTCATGTGACAATCAATTAAAATTAGCTAATTTCCAGACGCATATATGTATACATATATATATATATATATATATTTTCAAATACTTACTTAAAAGATTAAAAAAATAATATTTACGTAAAAAATTTTACAAAATTAATAAAAATTTTCTTAATAATAATTAAAATAATAAAATATCTTTATATATAATTTTAAATATTGATAATATTTTTCACATATCTCTCTAGAAGTTTTGAAAATAAACACACAATTTCTCTAAAATTTTAAAAACTAATAAAAAGTATTCTTAAAAAATTATTTTTATATTTTAATATTTAATTTAATAAACATACATAAATTATGTATTAATTTTAATAAAATAATACTATAAATTACTTACTTGTGTTTAACTATAAATATTTAATTTAATAAAAATAAATAAAACTAAATAATATAAATATATACAAATAAGTATTATAAATTATTTAATTTTATAGAATTAATTATAGTGAATTTTTTTTATGATTAATAAAATTAGTTAAATTAAAAAAATTTATTTTAAAAAGATGATAATTGAAAATTTTGTATTTACAAATTTTGGTTTATTCAATTCTCTTTTTTTTTAAATAAAAATTTGTAATTCAACTAATTTTAATTATTATAAAAATATTTCAAAACAGCTAAAATAATTTTATGCAAACGGACAATTTATAATACACACACATATATATTCATATAATTTAGTTTTATATATTTATTAAATTAAATATTTATAATATTATTATATTAAAATTTATATATAATTTATGTATATTTATCAAATCAAATTAAATATCAAAGTATGAAAAATAACTTTCAAGAGTATTTTTTGCTAATTTTCAAAATTTTAGGAGAATTATATGCTAATTTTCAAAACTTTAAAAAAATATGAAAAATATTATTAATATTTAAAATTATATATAAAAATATTTTAATAATTTTACTATTTCAGTTGTTGTTAAAAGATACTTACTATTAATTTTGTGAAATTTTATATCCAAATGTTGCTTTCTCAAATTTCAAAGAAAATATCTAAAAATATCTCTATATACATATGCTTCAATTTCATATGATTTGACAATTATCTAAATTGTCAACAAAAAAATCTTAAATAAGTGGTCTTGTCATGTTAGCATTATTAATATAATAAAATTATCTAATTAATAAAGTAAAATAAATATATTTATTAATAATAAGCAAAAAAATTAATAAAAAATTTTATTATACAATTAATATAGTAAAAAAATTTATAAAATATTTTTTTTATTTACTATTAATAAACATATTTTATTATTTTATTAATTAAATAATCTCAACTCCCCAGCAATACTTTCTTGTTTCCAAATACTTTTTTATCCAACCCCCAATTTCATATGATTATAAATAAAGACTTAATTTATTTGTTTATTATCATGAGTTTATCAAAACCAAATCTCAATTTTTTTTTTTCAAACTTTTGTGTTTAAAATAGATATTTTTCTACCCTTTTTATTTTTAGTGTGGGAGAAAATTCTGCCCATGAGTTACCAAGATTCTAACTCCTCCCTTCCTGTTTAAGGGCTGAAGGAAAGGATGGTGGATCCAAATTTTCTATTAAAATAGTATTAAATTATGCACTCTTCTAACATTATAATTAAAATTAATTATTATAATAAAAAATAAGAGATTTATTTTATAAATAAAAATATATATATATATATAAACTCGAAGATAAGAAAATGTTATCTCTTTTTTTAATTAGTATTTATTAATCAAATATCAAATTATTACTTAGATAATATGCACAAATTAATCATGTTACTTTAATTCAATTTTTTTAAGCCTCTATTTTTTTTTTTTTAATTGTGTTCATATGTAATTAATAAATCATGTCATTTAATATCAATTTATAAATAAATGAGATATATTTTTAAATGTAAAACATAAATCAAAATCAGGAGTTCGAAAGATTACAACCACAATAATTTAGAAGGAAAGAGAGTTGGTAATTGATTGTTTGGGTTTGTTTTCCCTGGAAAACATCACTTGGAGGGAGACAGAAGAAGACAGTCGTGCAAATTCATGCAGACAATGTCTTAAAATAGGCGTAAAATACCTGATCACGACAGAAGATAGAAATTGCTCCCAAGCAGCACGGGCAACCACCATTGCAGCTTATTTTTTTCCTTTGTTATGCCAACATCAATCATTTCTCCTCCTTACAATAACATTTACACAAGAAGCAAATTACGTCCATTTTCCCTTCTTCTCTCTTTTCCCACCAAAAAAAATCGCATGAAAGCATTAACAATGGAGTTTTATGGAGAAAAAAAGAAGCGCAATAGGAACTCATAAAAGAAAACACAAAAAATGGACGAGGAAATGGCAACAGCAGCCAACAAAACCGATGATACAATTGTATGTTATTCGCCAAATATGATAACTACAAATGGTGTTTGGCAAGGGGATAATCCTTTAAATTATTCTGTTCCTCTCTTCATTTTGCAGTTGACATTGGTGGTTGTTACCACTCGCGTTATTGCTCTTATTATGAAACCCTTCCGGCAACCCCGCTTTATCTCTGAAATCATTGTAAGTTTTTATCCAATGATCTTTTGTCATGATTCGTCACCCAGCAAACCGTGTTTGATGTTTTCATATTTCATAACCTGCTCAACATTTTACAGGGTGGAGTATTATTGGGTCCTTCTGTACTGGGAAGAAATGCTCAATTCGCCGATACAATATTCCCTCTGAGAAGTGTAATGGTGCTTGAAACAATGGCAAGTGTTGGTCTTCTGTACTTTCTCTTCCTGGTCGGAGTAGAAATTGACATATCGGTAATCCACCGCACCGGCAAAAAGGCATTCTCCATTGCAATTGCTGGCATGGTCTTGCCCTTCATCGTTGGCGGCTGCTTGTCCTTCATTTTGCACAAGAAAACTGAAGATATGAATCAGGGAACATTTGTGCTTTTTCTTGGTGTTACCCTTTCTGTTACTGCTTTCCCTGTGCTCGCGAGGATCCTCGCCGAGCTCAAACTCATCAACACGGATCTTGGCAGGATTGCTATGTCTTCAGCTCTTATCAATGATATGTGTGCTTGGGTTCTGTTAGCTTTCGCCATTGCCTTGAGCGATAACGAAACTTCAACCTTGGCATCCTTCTGGGTGATCCTCTCCTGCTCAACTTTTGTTATTTTTTGTGTTTTCGTCGTTAGACCTGCCATCTGCTGGATGATTCGAAGAACCCCAGAAAGCGAAAACTTCAGTGAATTCTACGTATATCTTATTCTCACAGGGGTTATGATCTCAGGTTTCGTTACAGATGCCATTGGAACACATTATGTTTTCGGAGCCTTTGTATTTGGTTTAGTGATTCCAAATGGACCACTGGGACTTACTCTTATTGAAAAGCTAGAGGACTTTGTCTCAGGACTGCTTCTGCCTCTTTTCTTCGC
Source organism: Swietenia macrophylla (assembly GCA_032401905.1). Lineage (NCBI taxonomy): Eukaryota > Viridiplantae > Streptophyta > Magnoliopsida > Sapindales > Meliaceae > Swietenia > Swietenia macrophylla. Next base: position 1,957,304 of record CP135560.1, on the reverse strand, counting down.
TATTAGTGGGCTGAAAACTGATGTTGGGACTATCAATGGAAGCGCCACTTGGATGATACTATTTCTTGTCATTGTTCTAGCATGTGTTGGAAAAGTTGCCGGGATTCTCCTGGTTTCGCTCATGTACCAGATGCCAATTCGAGAAGGAGTTTCTCTTGGCCTGCTGATGAACACGAAAGGTCTTGCTGAAATGATTGTTCTCAATGTTGGCAAGGACCAGAATGTATAATACTATACTGCAACCGGTAGTTCCTCTTTTCTCAAAATAACTTTGGCATGATATTTGATCAAACACAATGATTTGCAGGTCTTGGACGATGAATCATTTGCGATTATGGTGATTGTAGCTGTGGTAATGACCGGAATTATCACACCTATTGTAACATCCATTTACAAACCAGCGAGGAGATTCTTACCATACAAGCGGCGAACAGTGCATAAGTCAAAACCAGATTCAGAACTTCGAGCACTGGTGTGTATTCATACTCCTCGAAATGTCCCAACAATCATCAACCTCCTAGAAGCCTCACATCCCACGAAAAAATCGCCCATATGTGTCTACGTGCTCCATCTAGTAGAACTTACTGGCCGTGCATCTGCTATGCTCATAGTCCATAACACTCAGAAATCTGGCCGGCCAGCCCTTAACAGAACCCAAGCTCAATCGTACCACATCATCAATGCTTTTGAAAGCTATGAGCAGCATGCTGGCGGTGTCTCTGTTCAGCCCCTCACTGCTATTTCTCCTTATTCCACTATGCATGAAGATATCTGTAACTTGGCAGAAGACAAAGGCGTTGCCTTAATAATCATCCCTTTCCATAAACACCAAACCGTTGATGGAGGGATGGAATCTACAAACCCAGCATTTCGTGTAGTGAACCAGAATCTATTAGCCAACGCACCTTGCTCTGTTGGGATTCTTATTGACAGAGGCTTAAACGGGTCTACACATTTGGCAGCAAATCAAGTGTCTCACCATATTGCTGTGCTCTTCTTTGGTGGACCAGATGACAGAGAGGCATTAGCATACGCATGGAGAATGTCAGAGCATCCAGGAAATAGCCTCACTGTGATGCGATTTATCCCAGGTATGGAATCGCCTGAGCCCGCCCGACAAGGCCCTGATCAGAACAATCCTAGACCACTCACAGTGGAAACGGAGAATGACAGCCAGAGGCAGTTTGATGAAGACTACATAAATGATTTCAGGATGAAGACTGCAAATGATGAATCAGTTATTTATACTGAGAAGCTCGTAAACAATGGGGAGGAAACAGTGGCAGCAATAAGGACAATGGGCAATACTCATGACCTGTTCGCAGTCGGAAGAGGACAAGGAATGATATCACCTTTAACGGCTGGACTTACCGACTGGAGTGAGTGCCCAGAGCTCGGTGCAATCGGAGATCTGCTAGCATCATCAGATTTTGTTTCATCGGTATCTGTGCTCGTTGTGCAACAATATGTTGGCAGAGGACCACAGAATGAGGGGCTCGGAACGCCTGACAGCCCCGGGCAGCCAGACGAACAATGCGGCAGCGTAGAGCCGATAAACCACCGGTCACCACCGCCGAGAAGCCAAGTTATGGATAACTCTCAACACTAAACACCAACAGTTGGGCTGCCTCACAAGCAACTTCGGGGAAACAATGTCAGAAAAAGCACAACCAGGAATCGACTGATTCACTTATTTGTCCAGCGTATATTGTTTTTCTTTTCTTTATTCTTTCTTTGTTTTTTTTTCAAAATTTGTCACCCGATTATTTTCACAATAATTAGAATCTAGTTTTTAGGTTTTCCTTTCCAAACAAATGTAATTATGCTCATAATATTTTAAAATTTTGGTTAGATCATATGCACTTTTCATTTAGTTACAGTCAAACCAATCTCTGAGTAAACATTTACTCTTTAGTCATTAGCATCGGTTCTTATCTTCTGTTTTCGGTTAAGTAGTAACTGCAATTTCAATTTCCTAAAGGAAATGTAACTTCAAAGACACTCGATAAAGAAATGACTGCATAATCTGAAAGCAAAACATGGTATGTACAACCGGAACCTAATTCCCCTATAATCATATGAACATCCTCACGAAATACAAGAAATATCTTCCACGGAAATCAATTTTTTTTTGTTTTTTTACCCGGTGAAAGGGTTACATTGCAGCTTAATTCTCAGACCAACTATAGATACTCTCCCATTTTAACATCGTTAGGAAATATGGCTTCGTTTGAAGAAATATTTATATCCTTGTTAAAAGAGATTTTCTACCCCATTTTTTTAATATTAGTTTCCTCAAGGAGAGTAGTTATCGTATTTAATGAATAATTTAAGTTAAATTAGAGAAGTAGTTAACTTACTTAAGGAGAAGTTCAAGATAACAAGGAGTGCTAGAAGAAATAGGTTATATCACACCCCATATATAAAGAAAATCAATTTAAGGTATAAGAAACGAGAGTGGTATCAGAGGGGAGAAGCGAGGGAATAAGAAATAGGTAGATGCCAATGGGTGTTCTCCGTTGAGATGCAAGAAGAGTGGTTTCGAAATACTGGGTAGGCTATGATAATTTGAGAGAAATAGTCCAATATCATTATGGTATTTATTAGTGTTTTTATTCTTGTAAACTGTATGAGCCAATTATACTGAATTTCCTTCTCATATGTGGATATTACCTATTTTGGGTGTCACTTATTTCGTGCGTTGTCAACCTCTATAATTTAATTATGCTTTGGAGTACACCTCAACAGTGCATCAAAGCTTCAAGTTACAAATTATAGAGATTAACCCGAAATTTGACACACAAAAGATAGTTATTCTCATGATAAAACTTTGTGGTAATGTGAATCTTGGTGAGAGAAATATTGAGGCAGGAATATTATAAATATTGTGCGTTTTAATGATTTTCATGGGGCGAAGCTTGTTTAGATTAAAGTTGGGACATGGTTGGTTTCCAAGGAATCAAGTTTATGTTCACCAAAATGGAGACATGGTTGGGTAAATGCAATTGCATGGACTTTATTTTTTTTTTTATGGTTTGTCACTAAATTGGAAAACTCGCAATGCAGAAATTATTGAAAAAATTGGCTCATTTTTCACGAAGGATTTGTATTTGTAGCAAAGAAGATTTTTTTATACCTCTTTCTTAATGCTAATTTCTAAAGGAGAGGAGTTAATTAACTTCCTAAAGAAGAGAATTAATTTTTTCAGGGAAAATTCAAGTTAAAGGAGTTAACTTATAAGGAGGAGTTCTAAGTTAAAGAATGAATAGGGCCACAAATCCTAGAAATTTTATCACATCCTATTTAAAGAAAGTTAGAGAGCAAATTTAAGGTGTGAGAGACTAGAGAGATATAAGAGAACGGACACGAGGGATTTTACATGATGGGTGCTTTCCATAGAGATACAGAAAGAGTGATTTAAAAATATTATCACCGTAACTTCAGTTAACAATCTTACAACAGGGAACTCCTCCATTCGGCCATGGGATAAACCTATGGAGTAAAAGATGTGATAGATTACAACAAAATTTATAAACCTTCTCACTTTCGAATCTTAAGATCCAATGCATGCGGTAGCACACACTTTTGAAGTTGCAAGCCGATCATAATACAGATTAACTTTTCAGGATGCTGCGAAGAGTAATCTGCAAATTAAGAAGAATCAAAGGCAAAAACATAGGAAATCATCATTATTCTCCTTCTTAAGTACTTTGATAACAGTTGGGGTTGACTCCCGGATATGAGAATCTCATATGATTCAGCATCTGTCCATGAACAATAGAAATAGAATTGGGTTCATAATAACTTAATGATTCTTTAGGGTTCATAATAACTTAAATGATTCTTTCACAATAGAAGCATCAGTGTGAGTGCAGTAGTGAAAAGTTCTGAAATATATCAATACCCAGAAACAAATATTTCAATATCCACAAACAAGCATTCTATCTCATCATACCAACCCAAAATAATCGCCAATTTTTAAAAGGTATTTTGCAAATCTAACACAAGGCACTCCAAACTAAACAGAAATCAAAGTAATTCACAAAATACACCTAGTGATTTGAAAATAAATGGCTGACAACCAAAGTAATATATTTATTGCTAGTTGATAACAAGGATTTCATTTAGATATTATTTTTCTTGAGAAGAAACAAAAGCAATTCAAAGTGGACAAGCTGTCAAAGAAATTATGAAAACCTAAAGAAAAGATCTATGCAATATAACGTGAAATGGATCCCATAAAAACAAAGAAGAACTGAAGAAAGCAATTACAATTGACACAAAACACCTTTCTAGCGTAAGTAAATAAAAGAAAATGAACTATCCTGAATAGCTTTAAAGACCAAAGCCAGAAGAGAAGCTAGCAGAAGAAATCTGTTCGCCAAAAAATTAATATGTTCCTCACAATCTGTCTTGAATAGAGCTTCTTTTTTTCTCTAGCCAAATCACCCAAAAGAAAGCTAAAACTGCACAACCCCACAAACTTTGGCCTTTCTACAATACCAATTGTATGAAAGTCTTCAGAAAGAAAGAACTACAAGATGCCGGAATGACCCACCAAATTTTTGCTGCCAGAATCATTTTATGCCACAAATTTTAAGTAACTGCAATGCAAGAATAGATGATCCACAGTTTCCAAATTTCTTTTATGCAACACAATAGAAGGGAGAAAGATGTCAATCTGGAAGCATCCTTTGAATAGCATCGCCTATAATTATTTTACCAAGAGATATGGCCCAAGCAAAAATCGGAATTTTACAAGGGACTTGGCTTTCCATATCATGTAGACTGGCAGGACGACGAAAAAGAGTGATTGTCAATTAAACAACTGAGAAAGGATTTGCATGAAAACTAGCAGGAAACATGATACATAAAGCTGATAGGCCCGAGAACTCTTGGATTTCTCTAGTGTAGATCTTACACAACATTTTATGCCTGATAACTAGCTTACAATGAATGATATCAGTCCTCCAGCCCAATATAAATGCCATAAAAATAGCATATAACATTTCGTCATTTCCACCAACTGTACAGTGACCAAGCCTTCTCGAACACCACACTGAAGGAGAATAAAAACATCAGACCATCAGAATTTTTGGCAGCGTGCTGTAATGTGGTTCAAGTGAATATCAACACATGCCAAGAACATCTTTGAAATTGTTCATAATTTATTGAACATCCTGTATTCACAATACATCCAAAATTTCAAAATGTGAGAAATATCGGTAATCTCTGACACAGAGCTACCAATCATCAGTTGGTGGACAGTTTGATCAGAAATATACCATTTTAATGTTAACACCACTTATGAACCAGAAACGTCACTTGCATCAAAAGACTTTTAATGTATTCTGCATGCAAACAGGGCAACTAAAGGTGCAAAGTATCATATGTTCCAGTGACAATATTTACAAAGTTCTTCAAGACCTTGAAGCTTTGGTGGCAACTTCCGTGGTTTCTACATATCCAAGTAATTAACCAGGCAGGTATTCTGCTGCACATATGATATTCCATGTCAATTGAAGCCCTCATTTCCATGCATTAAAATCAATTGACTGAAGTGATATATAACCAAGATACAAATCCTTTAAGTGTTTCTTGCACAATCCAACTCGCCTTTTATTCAAACTCGGATGAATGCAACTTGAGAACCCTGTTTTCCAGCCTGGAAATTTCTGCCTTTCCATCACATGAAGAGTATAAACGCTGGGAGCTGCAGCCAAGCACCCGATCACAAAACAATTGCAAGGCCGTGACTGGCTCACCATTCTTGCTAATGATAATAAACACAAGCCAGTATAAGGAATTCCATACATCATGGCCTCATCATTACTAGAAGCTTCAGAAACTGATGTCTCAGACACCATTTCATGCTCTATCTCCTGTGTAGAAGGAATTTTGCTTAGTTCTGAATGAAAGCGGTTCTCTATTACACTTTCATGAATTCTATACTTTGCTGCTAAAGTACGAACACAAGATTTCCTAACTTCATTACAAATTATCAGCTTTATCTCACTGAAATTGTCACACCCTCGATACCACCTAAGCCAACGGCATACTATTCCTGAAAACCAGTCAATGATTTGGGTATTATCTTGTAAGATGAGCAGAGAATTTGTACGGGGGTATCCTTCAGATGTAATCAATCCATAACGTAAGAGACGCTTTTTTATGGCGTTAACAGGAGCAACAATTTCGGTAACTGTGACAGATTTGGTAGAACAACATGAATTTGGCAAAAGAGAAAGAGTAGCAGCTGTCTCAGAAGAAACATATTCTTCTGCACGCTTTTGAAATTCATAATAAGATTCTTTTAGTTCCTGGGGAAGGGCGGGTTCCGCAACATACTTTGATAAGAGTAATTCCTCACCCTCTGCTGTTTTGGCCTTAATGTTTTGCATCCATATTTTTAATAAGAACTTGTACCAGTGGTCAGTCTGCATCCCAGCTTTACGAAAGCTAGAAATTTGGAACAAAGTAGAACTACTATCAGCTAAATGTTTGATCTCTGACTCTTTTACCTTCTTCAAACCATGAGCCAACCACTTCTTTCCAATTCTCACAGTTCCAGCATTCCAAGCCTCTTGTTTCTGTAAAGCAAACAACTTGACTTTTTCCTTCAACTTGTGAACAGCCTTTACAGCAGGACTCTCTTTCACTCGTCTTCTAACCAAAGTGCCTAAAAAGCGAACGCCATCACACCCCTCACATGGTAGTAGTTCTGTGCGGTTGTCAACATTCAAGTGCAAAGACTTCTGCAAGTAATTTACAACGTCAGACTTGAAAGCTTGAGCAATTTCTTTAGAACCAGAAACAGCAAAAAACATCTCATCCATGAAGCGGCAAAAGTAAACTCTTGGACCACAATTCTTGTCAGCCATATGATTAAGATCATTGACTTTAAGTTGTCTCCTGAACCAATTGCGCAACTTGGAATCAGATTCATCTCCAACAACATGAAAATTGGGATCGATTGCCTCATATCTCATTGACAATCTGTAAAATTCGCGGTCAATGACATCAAGATATATATTCATTAGTATAGGGGACAATACTCCTTCTTGTGGAAGACCTTGGCCTTTTGTGAAACCCCCAAACTCCAAATTGAGTACCTCAGCATCAAACATCCTCCAGATGATATCATATAACATGGGATCTTCAATCTTGTCCTCCATTACTGAGATGAGCTTGGTAAGCACACAAGCATCTAATTTTTTATCTAAGAGTAATGTAAACCACCAATCAGGACTAGAGATCTCTTTGCTGATGTACTTCAATGCTGTGGAGTGCCCCCTCCCACTTCGACAACCATGCGAAGTCTTAGAAAAGAAGGGCTTATAGACAATTTCCAAAACTATCCTGATGGCTTCTTGAACTACTTTTAACTTTAGATTAGGAAGAACAAGGACTTCTTTCCTTGCACCCTTTGTTGAGATGGTGAAGGAATTAGCTTTGACATCAAAATTTCCACTATAGAGCTCTTCTGATATTGATTTAAAAGATAGACTGTTATTGTTTTCAGTTAAATCAACATTTGAATTGAGCAGAATACTATTGTAAGAATCCTGAAGAGTTTCTGGATTGGCAATCACTTTCCCTAGTAGGTTTTGAAACTTCCCATTAATATATTGCTCCTTCACCCTCTTCTTTATGCGGATTTCATGAGATCTCTTGAGTTCCATTCGACTCTTGGATTGTTTCTCATCAAAATTAGAAGACTCTTCAACAAGACAGGCCAAGTTCTTCGCCAGTGTCATTTTTCCTGTTCCCTTATTATTACCATCGTCAGCTTCTGCAAGAGTAGTATAACAAACAGAAGCTTGCCCTCTTTTCACATGTTGTCCTGTTATAATAAACAAACCATTCCCATTTAGTCAAGGCAAAAAGTTATACTTCCATATTACAATGTAATAATGGCACCAACAGTACAACTTTACAAGAACAGAATATGGAGAGCAGCTCAAGCAAACAAAGCTTTGACTTAGTCACTTTATGGTCAAGTAGCTTTCAAAGATTTATCGTCAAGTATGAAAGTTTCCACTGAAGCTTAACATTACATCTTCACCCCACTTGACTCTGCAAATATAAAAGACTAAACCAACCCATCTCGAACATTATGATATACAAGATATTTACAATGCTTTTTAGTACATAGTAATCTCACCAGAGAATAAGCAAGTACGATCTTACCTACAACAGTCACATAAAATGAATTTCCTGGAAGGAGGTTCTTGTTTTGCGGTATGACCCGATTCAACAAGTTTCTTTTCCAAAATCTCGACAAAATCGCAAAGCCCATTCTTCCTTTTTCCTTTTCCCGCAAGGTTTTTAATTTTCATTTACTGCAAGAAAGCTTCAACAAGAAATGAAAACCCATCAGTCCAAAACTTTGCTATATAAAATCATAAACAGCGTATTTCTTTACCATATGCACGTGGCATATCAGAAAAAACAATTTTCTGTCGCAATTCCAAAATGTGGCAAGAACCAACACAGCGCTAACTGATTCAAGGAGACATTTTAACGAACAGATGGCATGCACTTGGTACATTATGTTAAATTACATCATCAAACTGAAATTGCGTTCATGGGTGCAAGTGTATGTGTCCATTTACAGTACCAGGTGAGTATAAATTATGTTCATACCATTTCCAGCGCAAGTGCGAAGTTGGCAGCCGTGGGTTTTCTCTTACTTCCAGTTGCCTGCGCAGAAAATATATATACGACAAGGCGACGCGTAAATGTACTATTTTTATATGCGTTTTAACTAATAGTTCACGGAATTTTAAAAAGCTTTAACTTTTATAACAGATTGGTCCCTGCAATATTCAGTACATATGGCAATTTGTGACAAAATTCACCAATTAGATAAAAAAAAATGATATGTAATTAATATATTCAAATTAAAAAATAATAATATTATTAAACAAATAAAATAAATATGACACAATTAATAATTTATTAAATTTAAGTTTAAATTTTTTGACAAGTGACACATGAACCTATTAATAAAAAGATTAATTATTTAAATAATTATATTGTATTTATAATTTAGTAAATTTATTTTATTTTTATTATATTTCAAAAAATTTTACTATATTGATTATATTTTAAAAAATATTTTATTATATTCAAAATAAAATTGATTAGTTTTTGATAGATAGTACCATAGATATATTTAAAAATATAATAAAATATGTAAATTATATGTGTGTGTAAGTGTGTGTGTGTGTGTGTTTATTTGTATCAAATTAAAATTAAATTCTTAACACGATAATTAAGTGAGACAGATAACTCGAATTTTCAACCTTAGTAATTAGTAATTACACTTATTATGTTACAATTAAATAAAAATTAATGTTAAGGATCTACTTGTTATATATGATTAAAATATATGGCTTTATAATATCACCAAAACTCTTAAGGATAAATTCCTCGTTCTCCCATTTTTATATGTTATTAGTTACATGTGTAGATTGGAGGAATGCATATAATCTACTTTTTAAGAGTTCGGTATTTGGAATGACAAAATCTCTCACCGGTTGATTTGTGTTAAAAATGGGACAAAAAAAAAAAAAAAGAGGACTTGATTACAATACTAAAAGATATTGTTACCTCCTTTTTATTTAATATATATGGATTTAAAATATTTTTTATAAAATTTGAAATAAACAAAAAAAAATATTTAAATTTATAAGATAAATATAAAGTAGTACTTAAAATATATAATAAAAATTTAAAATATAATAAAAAAAATTTAAAACACATAATAAATAATATTTAAAGTATACATAAAAAAACTTGAAAAATTCTTTAGAGAACTTGAAAAAAAAAAGAGGTAATATTATTCTTCAATAGTGGAGCTTAACCCAAAGTATTAATTCTCAAATAACTATTATTAATGAAACTAGAATAGATAAGTACTACCTAATTTTCATATGTTGTATATGTACAAATATTTATAATTGTTGGCAATGATTTTATGATTTAGGATTTGTTATCACTCGTGAAAGATGATTTTTATTTAGAATGATTTACTTTATGTATAAATTTTAACTACGAGACTACGGATCATAACAAAGGAAATAAAGGACTCAAGGAAATAAAAAGTTTGTAAAATAATTATAATTTAACTACTTCATAAATAAATATTATGTCTTTTATGGATCATATTTACATCCTCATATGAACCAGGTTAATTTAAAAAATAAATAAATAATGACTGCTATTCAACAATCTTCAAAACAAATCTAAAAATAAGGATAATCAAAAAACGATGATTATATAATAAAGTTTGAGAAAATTTTATTACATAAGAGTAAAAAAGTACTCTTAAAAAGAAAAAAAAATATTTTTAAAAAATATATTATCATTTTGTGTCGAGATATTGCATTTAGGTGTATAAATACTTATGAAAATAAAAAAAGAAATCTTTTTGATTATAAGTTTTATGAACATTTATCGATCCTTATATTTAAATTGTAAGAACCCTTATGAAAGAAGGAGAGTTCTCTTTAACTACAAGGTCTATATGAAAAATGTTGTAAGAAAAGAGAGAGAGATCATTTTAACTATAAAGTTTATAAAGTTTTGTCATATCTTATCTTTAATATGTAAAGACTCGTAAAAAAAAAAAAAAAATTTATTTAATTACGAGATTTTCAAACTCTTATTAATTTTTTATACTTAAATTTATCTTATAAAAAATTGTGAGTAGTTACACTTAGATGTGCGCAGACTTTTGCTAAAAAAAGGAAGCAGTTTCTTTAGTTAGAAACTTTTGATTACTTCTCAAGTGTAAGAACCTGACCACAAAAATAAAAAGGAAATAACTAAAATGCTATCAAGGGTAAACACTGAAGACTATTTAAAAAAAGGAGAGGAATGACAGAACAAATTCTATAATTAGTTTAATACATGAGAAAATCTGCTGTGGCATAATTTTAAAAAAATTAGGAATGCCACATAGCTTTAACTCTATAACACCAGCCATAAATATGATACAGCATTAATCAAATTAAAATTAAAAGGTTTAGTATAACAGTCCAAATTTTAAGTAACAAAGAAAGAGAAAAATTAATAAAATTAAGTGAAAATTTTGTCTCTTCCAAATTTTGAGAGTGTATTTCTCTAAAAAATAAATTTGACTGACTGACATGATTGTTTGAGAGTTAACTCCAACACATAGATGATGCTTGTGATTTTACTTTATTTTATAAAAGAAATAGAACATCAATAAATCAAGAAGTGACATATAAATAAAAAAATTATTATATTATTAATTGGAGTAAAAATTATATAAATAATTTTTACACCTAAATTAATTAAATTTTTATAAAAAAAATTGATAGAAAATTTTTCATATAATTTTTTTAATATAATTATTTATGTTTGTAAATAAATGCTATATAATATCAAAATTAACTTTCTTTTTTATTTTTAATTTCAAAAAAAGTATTATCAATGTCAAAATAAAGAAACAGAGACCACAATTTCTCTAGCGCTTTTGGGTGAATAAAAATGGCGGTGATTTTCCCTACATATAAATGCGTATATGTATATATGTGTGCCTGTTTTGTAGGAAAAAGCTATTGGTTGCTTATAACGTCGTCGTTTAGTAGAGTAGAAATGGCAGGCTGTGTATGTTGGGCTTAATCAACGTCGGCGTTTGGAGTAGAGTAGAAATTGCAGACTGCATATGTTGGGCTTAATCAAATCATTAAAGAACATTTCTAGATGAGCACAACTTGCTTTCCAAATACCCCCCCTCCATTTACAATGCTTTACAAAAAAATTAGGACCGAATAGAGGAATTTGAATTATATTTTAAAATTTCATAAAATATATTTTACAATAAAATGTGCATGCATGCGCACCTAAGAAATTTTATGGAGTTAGGCCTTATGCAACTAAATATATACCAAATTCATAACCTACCCACAATAATTAACTTTAAACCAACATGAAACCAAGATGCATTGTTCTTCTATTTGCCAATTAATACAAGAAGATTTCGTCACCTATACAAATACAATATAAAAAAAAAAAAAGAAAGGCAACCCAAATTAAAAAATGAAGTGTGGCGCTAATCTTTCTTCTTATTTGACTACTTTGTATTAGGCCAATTAATTAATTTAAGACCTAAGTCCACTAATGTACCAACTTTAAGCTAATTCGACCTACCATATGCAATGAATGTTAATTACCCATTAATTAATCGTGACGTTAAAGTATATATTATAAGATTTTTCAATCGCATAATATTGTCAAGTATGTTCAACACACTCGGGTTATGATTTTGATTAGTTCATAATCCACCAACAGAACTGATTGTAGGAACAAAAATAATTTGAAAATATAGATAACAAAAGATAGTGAATAATAACTTAAAATATTATAGTATTTTTTTAATATAAAATATTTATAAAAAAAAATTATGAATAACTAATGGTATCATTACTTAGTGTTCTTGGATTAAAATAAATGATAAAATGTTCTTGCCTATAAAAGGAATTTGCCAAAGAGAAAGAGTGGACATAACACTAATTAACATTTCCCCGTACACCACATGATGTCTCGAGACAAGGCCTAACCCAAAAAAATCAAGCCACCATAATTGAGCCTACCGTCGCTTCAATGGCTTTTATTGTTCTTATCTACCCATTTTTGTTTTTTAACGAGTTACTAATTAATTGTTGCCTAATCCACTTTCAATTCAATGAAATTGCTCTATAATCATAATAATAAACTTAAAAGTAGGTTCAAATGCATTTTTTTTTTTAAAAAAAAATAATTGTTTGGTAAATTTATAAATGAAATTTGGCTTATATAACTATTATATAAATTTTCATGGTTTAGGCACTCCATAATTGTTCTTTTTTACAAGTTTTCAATAGATCTAAAAAACTACATGCTACATTTATATATATATTTCTTTAGTTCATGTTTGTCTTGCTAACATAGTAGAAATAATACGATACTTTTTAATAATTATTGTTTAATTATATGTTACTAAACCAGTAATAAGGTCTAGGATAAATTCTCAAAAAATAGTAACTATTACTATTACTGCTACTACTACTACTACTATGTAAATTTTAACATGAACACATTCATACCCATTACTACTATTACTACTACTATTTATGCAAATTTTAATATAAACGCATTCATACCCGTTACTACTACTACTATGAACACATTCGTATCCACTACTACTACTACATATGTAAATTTTAATATGAACACATTCGTACTCATTACTATTACTACTTATGCAAATTTTAACATGAACACCTTCATAACTATTGATATGGCCATATTAGATCATTATCACATATATTATATTTTTAAAAAAATAACAAATAAAATTATATAAAATACGTGATAATAATATAATTTTATTATTTTTATTTGTATTAATCAAATTTATATACAAATTTATATTGTTGCATATTTATTGAATCGTATTAATAAGCATTAATTTTATTACTTCCAATGGTGTCATTGATAAAATAACTTCTAGATTCCAAGCATATCTTTAGTAGAAGATTAAATTAAGATTTAGCTCAAGAACCACCAACAAAACAGATCCTTAACAAATGGGATTAGAGACAAAAAGTATCTTAATTATTAAATGGGTCACGACACTGCAGCTAGCTATCATGGAGGGTTGAATTGAACTCACCCCACTTTTATTGTTATTGTTTTAAGTTTTATTGGAGAAACAATAAAAAGTTAAGGATGGACCCACCCTTCCTCCATGATGACAATGACATTGTAAAAACAATCAATGTAATATATACATACATAGCGTACATACGTACATCTAGAAATGATTTATTTTATTTTATTTCGAAGGAAGTTATCATTGACCAAGTTCTTCTTATAATAATAATAATTGTAATTTACTGTAACATAATCATCATTAAAATAAATTTAATTTAACACTTGTGGTAAATATTAAATGAAAAGAATGAGCAAGTGGAAATTGAACAGCGGTCTCACATGGCAGACAAGATTATTGTTCAAAGACCAAATTTACTTATAACATCCCATGAGATGTTACCAATTTAATCAATCAGCCCATATTATTTCATTTTTTTTTTCTATCAAACTATAAAAACTTGATTACAAGTGAAGGAGAAAAGAGGAAAAGTATGTACATAAGATAGTTTTAAAAGAACAAGGAACAAAATATTTATTAAAAAATTAATACAAATTATCTAATATATATATATATATATATATAT